>JACEEZ010005761.1:885000-897500 GCA_016584305.1 Chionoecetes opilio | reverse complement strand
TAGATTAAATTGCTTTCTAAGGTATGTTGTTAGTTCGCTCTCTTAATCATAGGATTTCATTTTTCATTTTATAGGTTGGAATAGAAACACAAAAAAGAAAATGTTGTACCGTCATTGGCAGGATTGAAGGAGTGAAGTTGCTGATTAACACACACACACACACACACACACACACACACACACACACACACACACACACACACACACACACACACACACACCACACACACACGCACGCACGCACGCACGCACGCACGCACGCACGCACGCACGCACGCACACACACACACACACACACACACACACAGCATCGCCTCACACCCTCATCTCCACAGGTCGGGTCAGGGGAGATCATGCCGGACGAGGAGGAGTGGGTGGACGTGGAGGGGGACGAGGAGGGTATCCACGAGGTGTGCGAGCTGGAGGAGCCTCAGGAACACGTGCAGCCTTTTGAGGAGTCCTACGACGCCGCCGCAGAGAGTCGCCGCGAGATCGTGTTCCTCAACTCGAGCCACCAGACGTGTCCTCCCGGCGCTGCCATCATCTACGCGACCTTGAACGCCGTGGGTGCTGAGGATTGTGGGTGGAGGGTCCAGGGTTGAATGAAGGCATGATTGATCTATTACGATATGAATTTGAATTAGGAATGAATGGTTATGTGATTTAACTATTAGGGAATGATTGGAAATGAATGTCAAGAAATTTCACTTTGAGAATTTAACTGCTTGAGGAGAACTATTCTATTAATGCATACTTTCAATACCAATACGAGAGCAAGACGGAGAGGTAATACGTTTTTTTCACTCACCTCTCCCCTTAATATTCACCCTCATAGAATAAGCCTCAGTAATGATTTCAATGATGGATACTTAATGAAAACTTTTCTCCATTTCATTGCTCTGTTCTATTTTCAGATAATTTTTCATTAATGACACTGAAGCCGAATATAAGAAGTATAATGATAAGCTCTGATCGCAGCTAATTGGTCATGAAATCCATTTATTATCTCGTATTTTCCTCGGAAGCCTTAACGAAAAGTATCCAGAGAAAAAATAGCAAAAGGATAACGTTCCAATTAGATGACGATAAAGCCAACCTTTGAGTAAGACCAATTATGGCTGTTAATAATAGCTGGAAAATAGTGGCAATCTTTAGACATCACCCAAGACTGTTGTTTGTGACACTTACCATAATATTCTGACGGTGTGTCGATGATAGAGAGTGTTGAGTTTGCAGATCACCTCAGACACTGCCTCGCGCTGCTTGGTAGAAATGTGATCATTATTCTGAGCCAAAATTGTTAAACGTTACCTTATGTCACAGTTACGGCACACAAACCATTGGCTGTGTGTGTGTGTGTGTGTGTGTGTGTGTGTGTATTCATCTAGTTGTATTTTACAGGGCCTGAGCAACGCTCGTATGGCCCCGTCTCCATATCAACATTTTTATCATTCATCCTTAGTGTTGGCCGAAGCCAGCACCCCGGGAGGCGGGTCACAAACCCCCGGCTAACACCCGGTACCCATTCACTGCTGGGTTGACAGGGGCTCGGGTTTTAAGGAAACAGCCCATCTGTTTCCGCTCCGCCCGGGGATCGAACCCGGGACTTCTCGGTTGTGAACCGAGCGTGCTACCCCTACACTACGGAGTACGTGTGTGTGTGTGTGACTGTGTGTGTGTGTGTGTGTGACTGTGTGTGTGTGTGTGTGTGTGTGTGTGGTGCGTGCGTGCGTGCGTGCGTGCGTGTACTTATAGTGTGTCTTGTGTCGCCCCAGGAGTCGGGCGTCATGAACCACTCTGGGGACAGCCTGGCCACCTTCCGGAACACCCAGACGCAGACGGAGAAGAAGGAGCGGTGCTGGTCGCAGTGCTACCATTGCGTCCTGGGTGAGTGATGACGACGGACCACCAGACCCAAAGTCTAAGAAGAGTTATGTCAGTTCACTTCCGACCAAAATTTGATCGTGGCGCGCAATGACGTCACGCTGCCTTCAAAACAAAGAGTCCGAGGCGTGAGACAGAGTGAGTCAGTATGCACCGAGACAGGGGAGTGCGCACACCTGTGACGATGCCTAATAAATGTGCGTGCTGTTTACGGTTGCACATCTGATTATAAACATAAAGTGGAATTATTTTTCACAGTTTTCCTAGAGATGAGGAGATACAAAAAAAGTGGATTTCATTGTACAACACAGAATATGAAATCAATCCTGCTTCTGCAAGGGTGTGCTGCCGCCACTTTTTAAATAATGACTACAAAAGACACTTAAAATATGAACTCCTTAATCTCACAATACCCAAGCACCTGAGAATACTAAAGGCTGATGTGGTACCAACACTTCATCTTCCAACTTCTAAAGCTGGAAAAATAAATAATAAACAAAATGACAGGTGTTACATAGTGAAAAAGCTGTAGTTAATAAATAATAAACAATGTGACAGGTGTTACTTATCTAGTGAAAAAAAAGGGATGAAAATACAAGTTTCCCCGTTAATTGCTCCGTTTCTGAGATTTCGCACACACTGAGACAGCGTGACGTCACCCCCTGCGCGTGAACTGACTTAACTCTTCTTAGACTTTGCACCAGACCCACTGCGTCTCATGTCCTCCCTAGGTGATCTTTTCTTTTTATTTTGCAATGTTCCTCCTTCCCTGCTGAGGCGCCCAACCCAGATACAGTAACCAGCATACAGCTCTATCATCGTCACAGCTCTTCAACCCTCCCTCATGGCATTCCCTCCATCCACAGGAGACGAGGCGTACCGTCGGGAGCGCCAGAGGACGGCCGCCCTGCAGCGATCCGTCAACTCTGTGTCCACCATCGATACCTTTAGCCGCATCATGTTCCCGCTGTCTTACGGGCTGCTCAACCTGTGGTACTGTTACTATTACTACGACACTCAGCTGGTCTTCAACTGGACGGACCCGGGCTTCGACGACCTGGGACTCCCCCTTCACGACAGGAACCCCATAGCCGGGCCGGAGAAGCGCGATGCCCTGTAGAGCCAACCAAGGCACCCTGTACAAGGCACCTCTTAACAGTGGTCGTGGGGCCGGCTGAGGCTCAAGGCGAGTGACAATACTGATGGAATTATTTGTCACACTTGTTATCGTCAAGGTAAAGCCACAAAGACTGCCCAATGGTCTCAAGGTGGAGGTGAACACTCAGGACAGTCAGGTGTTGTTGTTCCCGTGGTGGTACAGTCACCCCTGCGGCAATGTGGTCACCAGGCCTCCCGCAGCCCCGCGACTGCTGCTTTGTCGCCTGTACTACCAAGGAGCTGCCATATTCTTGGAGTAGGAACCTTCCAGGGGATGAAAGACGAAGGCTATGTCGATACAATATGACTTACTCATATAATAGCAAATAATTTGGACAAAGAATCGTTCAGCATAGCGTCATCCTGCCCTTGTGACACCTGTATACGCGCGCGTGTGTGTGAGTGGGTTGTGTGTGTGTGTGTGTGTGTGTGTGTACATTATATAGTATACGTATATATAATATTTTTTAGGCGTAGAATGCAGACTTTATTATAATAGTAAATAATACTGAAATCACAATAAGGGAGAAGAGTAAATAAACTACAAATGTTTAAAAGAGATGACGGGAGAAACATGAGGCTGAATGGCATCCCGGCGTAGCAATGAGCCTGTGGAGTGTTAGTGAACAACCACAACCCTGACGTAAGGTATCCAGGGACCTGCCATTATGAAACACCGTTCACTTAACACTCACATCCCTATAATGATCAAATGACCTGCGACGTTGGCTGGTTATTTACTTATGAGGGAGATTCTCACACTGATTCTTTAACAATTTGATGCTGTAATAAGAGTTTGGTGTGTCTCAAGGCTTAGTTTTTTTCTCGGCAGCTTTCTTCACCCACCACATGACACACCGTCGCCTCCACCTCTATACATACGTATAACACCACGGCTACAACGTATACACATATGGTGATACAACTCTATACATCTTTCAACCACAACCTTTCATACTAGTTCTTACGGCTAGTAATTAGGGTAAAACAAGAAGTAACGGATTCAAGCTGGAAAAGCGTAGATTTAAAAAGGAAATAAGGAAAAACTGGTTCACAAATAGGGTGGTAAATTATTGGAATGGACTCAGTCGTCAGGCGGTTAGTGCGGAGTCAATAGGGAGCTTTAAAAGGAGGCTGGATAAATTCATGGATGGGGATGAAAGGTGGATGTAGGTAGTGTTAGGTAACAGGAACTACCATGTGTAGGTCTCGCGGCCTCTTGTTGCTTCCTTATTTTCTTATGTTCTTATAACCAGAGGTGAAGTGCAAGCTCAACCATGCCGAGACACCCTATACCAATGGTTCACCTTCAAAAGACCTCATAAACAGTCCCAGTCATATCGAGTATCGCCGGTGATCGCAGGGACCAAAGGACACAGCTGTGCACATACCTACCTAACACATGTAGTTGTAAGGTAATCCCGCATACCTGTCCAACCATTACCCCGCCACGCTGGTGTGTTATTGTGACGCCTAGCGGTACAAATGCATGCACATCACAATACAACTGTTACAGCTATAACTAATTCCTCCTTTAGCCACCAAAAGAATAAATGAATCATACAATTCTGACGGTGTCGGTCCAGCCAACAAGAGTCTGACACTCATAAAGCCATTCATAAAAGAGATCTGAACGGGTTGCCACCGAACAGTTCCACTCCTAACATAACTGACATTCATGACATCCAACACATATTCATTCCCACAAGTTACTATATATACGTAGACAGATGCTACACACGAAACACAGCGGACAGTTGCTATCTCTCGGTTGAATATGTTGCCTATTTGAAAGGTATGGATCACACGGGCCGCACAGCCTAATGTAAAACACAAATAACAACATATTGGGTCCCAAGCAGATACAAAAAGATCACATTTTAGGAAGCGTTGCCTTTTACTACAGCAGTTCAACCTTCATCGTGTCGGGCATGCTAGCGGTTCCCTGCTGCGCGTCCATTCACGGGGTTATGAGAGCAAAAAAGTGAAGGCCATCGCCATGGTATTAATTTCCCTGTGTTGTTTGTAATTGCTTTCACTATTATCATTATCACTACTAGGCCACTACCGTAGATAACACTAAAGTCGCCAGGACAATGTTTCTTTTCGGTTTACAGACGTTTGGTGGCGTTCATACTTACATTTCTACATCCATGATTTCAGGAAAGTTAAAAGGGGCTATCTGGAGAGTCTGTGTCATTCGTGTCTTCATCTGTGTCATATTATGGCTATAAATGAACAAATTACCAAAATATCACCTGAGTGGTGACCTTGGTAACGGCTACACTAAGATCGCCAAGTAGTATTTATGTTCTGAGTGCCTCCCGCCGTCGTCGTCGCCCGAAAAAAAACTAGTAGTGAAATTTTAAACCGTATATACTTGCAGATACAAAGCATAAAACAACACTGAAACAGGGTAGATTATACAGTCATGATATAAATAAACTACTGTGTATCATCTTCAGTGGCATATACAAATCAGTAGTGATGCTATAATTCGTAATATATGGCGCCTGGCGACATTAGTGCAGGCGGCGACTATAGTGTTATCTACGGTAATGTGTATGGATGTTACCGTACTGTCACTGGTTTGAAAGATGTGCAGTCTAACAAGAGGCTTCAAGAAAACTATATGATAAGTAGTAAAGCTTGATCCGATATCTTCCCTCTCTGAAAATATGTAGAAAAGTAACTTTATATTTAACTAATGAAGAGTAATCAAGATATAGTTATTCGTAAGAGAATGACAACGCTTCGTTATCTTACACATCGGTACAGTATTTATATGAAGCTTATTGTAATTATTTTCATGAAAGAGTGTTATTGAGTGCCCCTAATATGTGCTTAAGACAAGATAGCTATTTATGTTCATGAGATAATAAGGTGTGGCTGCTTTATGTACTAAATCATGTATAAACAGTAGTACCGTACCTGGGTCAGGATCGTCCGTGAAGCAGTTTGTTTACATTGTGGCGCGGCGGGAACCTTGCGTGGGTGTTTCCTTTTTTTCTGTTCTTAATTCTGTGCTTGAAGAATCCTGAGGAGAGTGATGTATCGCAGCGTGAATGGTAAGTGTTGAAGGTGTTGTTGAGGAATGTAGGAAAGTGGGTAACAAGTGAACAAAGTATTACGAAGCAAGGTAACAAAAACTTAACTTACCTAACATTTTTTCAACCGTAACTTTTTTCCTTGATACTTTCCTACAAGAGGCGGTATTGGGCGACCGTAACCTTGTGACTCCCAATGCAAACACAAGTAGTGCTTATCGCTAAGGCACTCTAGTACCCAGCCTTAGCCTGCAGTGTGCCTCCCTTCCCTTAGCATCGTGCTGCTGGCCGGCCTGCCCCGCCACGACCTGCTGCACCTGTGACCTGCCTCGCCCTGCAGGCTGGTGGCGGCGGCAGGCTGGCCCGTCATGCACACGGTGGTTGGCCTGTAATCATCCCCGCCACCCGCCTGTAATGTACTCATTGAAAGCTCTGCATAATAGCATGACGGTATTATTTCGTTATTGGGCAGCACTACTTTCGAAGAGGATACTATTCTGTTCTGATTAGTTTTGATGTTTTGAATGATTTTGGCACTTTTTGGAGAGCAGAAGTTCATATGTCTTTACGTATATACCGCCCTAACGCCCACTCCAAAGTCTCTAAAACAAATTATTTTTGCCACATACGGTTAAATTTGGTTAGGTTAGGTTGAGCTAGACGTGTGGTTTCATTTAGTTACAGATAATATAAAAAATTACATATCAATACTACGGCAGTGAGGAGTGGGGCGGGGCGAAATAGGCTGCCCATAACTAAAACCATTTGTGTTGCTCCACTATTGTAATTTGATCGTTTTCGAGAACGATTTTTTTTTCGGACGAATTTTAATGTGTTTATGAATTAATCTGTTGTTAGTTTTCGACAGTTATCCCTGGCTTTAAACATGTGGAGGGGGGGTTACAAAAAATTATAAATTTCTGGCAAAAATAAATGCCAGATTAATTCAAAACACATCAAAACTATTTAGAAAAACAATGTTTCGTCCTGGAAAACAGTGGTGTCCAATTACGATAATCTACCGTAATGACACCCTCATAAACTACACATATATATACAATGATATGACGTCATTACCATGAATCACCCGGCCTTGAGGTGGCGCCGCCGCTGAGGTCTGCGTCACTATTCAATCCCTGCATCACCAGTAAAATATTTTGTCACATAATGTTTCTCTTTCCCTCAACGCAATATTGGGTGTGTTATGCGGTAACACTGCGCCGCGGCACAATACTGCGGCAAAAATTAAATGGCAAAAATGTATCTTTAACAATTCAATATTTACATCAAAACAAGATAGGCTTACACAGCTTTTTTGGCGAATTTAGCGATTTTAGGCTAGAATTCTAGACTTGACTTGCCGTGGATTATTTTCTTATTTGGAGTCCTCGTCGTTCACACTCAACATGGCATTAAATGATTGGCTTCCTGTCCCTTGCTTGTACCTCTCTGTGTGGGTGACTGCTCTGCCGGGACGGGACACCTCATGGACAGGCTATACTCTCAAGGGCGTCACACACACACACACACACACACACACACACGGGTCCGTAGCGAAGGATGTCACCATTAACGCCTCAAAGACTGTGTTAATGCACCTTATTATTCTGGAGGCTGACGCAGAAGCAGGAGAGGAGGGCGTGGTGCTCATGTAGCCAGGTGTATGGAAGGGGACGGGGTGTTAGTCTTAGTTAAGGTCGCGTTATCATTATGGAAAAGGAGATACGTGATTGTGTATCTCGCGGGACTTGTCAGGCGGTCGATGAGTGATGGTGGGGAGTGTGTGGTGGTGGATTGGATGGTGGGGAATGTGGGGGAGGTGGATGGTGGGGAGTGTGGGGGAGGTGGATGGTGGGGAGTGTGGGGGAGGTGGATGGTGGGGAGAGTGGTGGAGGTGATGGTGGGGAGGTGACTGTTATTGGGGATGGAATGGCTGTTGTGCTGATTATGTGAGATGTTGTCCCTTCACCTTCCCTTTCCATTTCCCTTCCTACTCCCTTCCCTCTCCTCTTCTCTTTTCTCCTCCGTTCTCCCATACCTTTACCCCTCCCTTCCTCATCGTTTCCTCCACCCCCTTCTGTTCCCCTTACCCCTCCCTTCCTTTTCCCCCTGCCTTCCTCCATCCCCTTCTGTTCCCCTTCTTCCTCCCTTCCTCCACCCCCCTCTGTTCCCCATCCCCCTCATTCCGTGCCCCTTTTCCAGCACTTCCCCTCCCACCTCGCCAGTGGTCGTAATGACAGGCTATCAAACATGAAATATCAGCCCGCTAATGGGGACCGAGAACCATACAATGGGCAAAATAACAGCACACAATGGCTTCCTTTACTGCAAGGGGACCACTAACACCCTCCAACTCCACCATTCCCAAGCCTGCGGGGCCCTTCCTTCCTCCACCCTCCCTGACCCCCACCCCCACCACGCACCCTCCTCCAGATGCGGCGTTCCTCAAGGGCGTGGTGGCGCTGGTATCCCCTCTCCCCTCTCCCCCTTAACCCCACCGGCCTTCCTTCCACCGCCCTCACTTCCACTCATCCACGTAGGACAAATCGCCCAGGTGTTCGTATCCCCGTCAGCAGGTGAGCCACAGACGGTATTTGGAAACCCGTTTGTATTATTGTGGCGTTTTGTTCACATAATATTATACGCGGCGGTGCTAATCCGTGTTTGTTACTTCCTGAAATGTTAAGCTATGAGACCACCGCTGCGTCCTCCTTCATGTAGGGTCCTCCTTGAGGGTGATAAATGATTGGAATAGGGTAGTAAATGATTGGAATGGACTCGGTCATCAGGTAGTTATAGTGCGGAACCAATAGGGAGTTTTAAAAGGAGGCTAGACAATTTCATGGATTGGGATGAAAGGTGGGTGTAAGTAGTGTTAAGTAACAGGAACTACCACGTGTAGGTCTCTCGGCTTCTTGTAACTTCCTTATTTTCTGATGTTCTTATGTATAGCGGACGTCCTAACTCTCGGCGGCTGGAGTCCAAAGGTTAACAAGGAGGAGTCAGTTGTTGATTTACATCCTGCTGGAAAGACGTAGATTGGAGGTCTCACGAGGCCCCTCATTCCTCTCTCCAACATCCGTTCTCAAAACATCCTTTGGGCGACTTTGGTTTCTCTCATTTCTGGTAATAACATGAGGTGCTATCGTTCATGCAACCCATTTCTTCATCAATATCCATTAGCCTCGGTTGTTTTATTTCATAGGGAATTATCACCTTTATTTTTGTCCTCAGGGAAGGCCAAGATATGAGTGGCGAGGGAAGCAGAGGTGTGTGGTGGTGTGTGGCGGTAAATAGGCCAAAGGAGCATGGGGCGATACACACTCAAAAGATGATGACAAATTATAATGACTCTCACTCAGTATACGTTCATTTATTCTGTCCGTAGTTTACCTCTTTTTTATGTAATTTGGCACCTAACGACCTAGTTTATACCATGCCATGAATTACTCTTTTTAGTCAGGAAGTCTTGAATGTTCTATATAGAGGACCGACAAGTATAAAATGTCAGACCCGAGAATATGTGACAGAGCTGTTAGGCTTCATAGGTACCCTAAGCACCGTGTAGGGTATTCCAGAGCCCTTCCCTGAGCCACAGACAAAGCCGTGCAGAGCCGCTTTGGGATGCTTCCTCACGCACCCATAGAACCTATTTATGAGGCGAGGCAGCGGGGCAGAAGGAGGTGAAAGGAGGGGAGTGGGGTGGTGTGACGGTGATTGAGGCGAGGAGGGAATGAGGCTGGGCGGAGAGGCCAGAGAGCGTCCAGGAAGCTGTAATGAGCCTGATTGTGATGGTGATGGTGGTGATGGTGGTATCGCGGCCGCACAAGTATTCTTCTTCTCCTTCTCCTTCTTCTTCTTCTTTCTTCTTGTAACCTTTGACGCTTAATATCACTTCATAGGTCCTCTTCAACTTCGTCTTCTTAGTTAACAATCATGTCAACTCTTCCCTTGGCTACTTCACTTGGGATCTTAATTCCTTGTCTTCTCTTCAAGTCAATACTCCAACTCTGACTGTCACTCATACAAGATTAGAGCATCAAGGG
Source organism: Chionoecetes opilio (assembly GCA_016584305.1). NCBI lineage: Eukaryota > Metazoa > Arthropoda > Malacostraca > Decapoda > Majidae > Chionoecetes > Chionoecetes opilio. The sequence goes on along the minus strand of JACEEZ010005761.1, from coordinate 887,365 downwards.
TGTATAACTCATGAGATTTTAGTTTAGTTGTATAATTGGATGGATGAGAGCGCCGGTGGAGGTCTGGTGGTGGTTATAAGTCATGGCGTATTACCTGTCACGTGCAATGATTTACTGTCGCCCCACTCCTCCCAAGGTCTCCCCTGTAGACCTTGCCTACTGCCTCTAGGCCAGACGGCACCTCTGCTCCTGCTGCCTGGAGGGGGTAATGTAGGGTAGAGGGGCAGATATTCACCCCTACACCTTCCCCTCCACTATTCAGGAACCTCTCTCTCTCCTTCTCTCTTCTCTCTCTCTCCTTCTCTCTCTCTCTCTCTCTCCCTCTCTCTCCTCTCTCCTCCTACCTCATCTTCGTGAACTCTCTCTTCTCTCTCTCTCTCTCTCTCTCTCTCTCTCTCTCTCTCTCACTTCTCTCCATTCTCATTATTTTCCAGTATTCAGGAACCTCTCTCTCTCTCTCTCTCTCTCTCTCTCTCTCTCTCTCTCTCTCTCTCTCTCTCTCTCTCTCTCTCTCCTTCTCTCTCTTCCTTTCACTCTCCTCTCTCTCTCTCTCTCTCTCTTTCTCTCTCCTTCTCTCTTCTCTCCTCTCTCTCTCTCTCTCTTCTCCTCGCTCTCTCTCTCTCTCCTCTCTCTCTCTCTTCTCTCTCTCTCTCTCTCTCTCTCTCTCTCTCTCCTCTCTCTCCTCCTCTCTCTCTCTCTCTTTCTCCTCTCTCTCTCTCTCTCTCTCTCTCTCTCTCTCTCTCTCTCTCTCTCTCTCCTCTCTCTCCCTCTCTCTCTCGTCTTTCTCCTCTCTCTCTCTCTCTTCTCTCTCTCTCTCTCTCTCTCTCTCTCTCTCTCCTCTCTCTCTCTCTCTCTCTCTCTCTCTCTCTCCCCTCTCTCTCTCTCTCTCTCCTCTCTCTCTCTCTCTCTCTCTCTCTCCTCTCTCTCCTCTCTCCTCCCCCCCCCCCCCTCCATTCTCATTTTCTCTACTTATTTATGTCATTCACGTACAGTACTTCCGCATTCACCGCTGTCCTACATTCCTATCCATAGTTACACGTTGCACGGTTAGCATAGTCTACCCTGTAAGTTAGTTTTCTTTGAGTGAACTAAGTAACGAGATTTCAAGGTAGACCCGCGTAGAATTGGCCGAGGCTGCCGCGCCATGTTTACAAGTTTGTTAAAGAAAAAGGGGGGAGGGGAATTACATAGCTGGGAGGGGGGGGGGGGGCAAAAATAAAAAGAACACAGCAACACAGAAATACAGACCACGAGAGAGACACCGTCGAGGAAATTATAATAGCTAGTAAGTAGTAACCAAAAATAGACAGGCGATTGGATCCGGTGTAGTTACAGTTCATCACGCCAAGACAATAATGCCAATGTTACAATTTATGGGGAAATGTTTTATGAATTTTGGGTGCGGGTTTTTATTCTTTTTCTTTTTTACATAATTAGATATACGTATTTGGGAAGAATGAAACTGGAAGGGTTCGTTAAAAGAAAAAATGGTGGAGATAATGAGGAAATATGTGGCAGTGAACGAAGTGCTGCTTTTAATTTGTGGTGATGGTGTGGTGAAAGGTGATAGTGGTGGTAATGATGGTGGTGGTGGTGAATGCAGTGGTGGTGATGATTGGTGGTGATAATGAAGATTTATGACAACACTAACAGTCAGAAAACGATCCGTATATTGTCTTCTTATCATTTCTCTTATCTATTCATGTTTTCTTATCAGCATTATTATCATTATTGTAATATTTCTTTTTTTGTCAAATCTGAGGTTGTAACGCGTGCACGATTTTTTCTTTTCTTCACTTGAGTACTTTACTTCACGCCCAGATCTATGCTTTGCTATATAAAAGTGTATGTTGTTAGTCATAAAATTACGAAAAGTGACTGAATATACCAAATTAGTTAGTGGGCCAGGATACTAAACAGGTCATATCTATAAAATATTACTTATATTCACTAAAAATCGTCTAATGGTACCCAAATTACAATGAAAATTACGTTCTGGGCCTCAAGGGGTCAATGATTGGCTTTCTCTTATGGTGTCTCGGTTACGATTCTCTTAGTGACCTCTGTGATGATTCTTAGAGCCTCATACCGTAACCTGCTAGTAAATCTCTTCTTCTTTATGATTACCATATGTAGTCCCCCTCGAGACTGCCATAGAGGCGGCACACACCCTCAGGGCCACAGCCGATTTCTCGTCATTTTTGTGAGGTGCAACACTCTCAGATCTTCATCGCTCACCAATGCTGGGAGTCTGACTAATTACTCGCGTCGAGGAGCGTCAGATACGCCCCGCATTGATATGATAATAATAATGATAATAATAGTAATAATAATAATAATAATTTTATAATCACCCGGTGGCATA
>JACEEZ010005761.1:872500-880000 GCA_016584305.1 Chionoecetes opilio | reverse complement strand
GTTTGGTGAATCTATTAGTATATTTAAAGATCTTATTGCGGTTGATAGTATTATGATTTGTTTATGGATTTGTATAGTTACTGAGAGCTGGCATGTTTGAGGAGGAGGAGGAGAGAAAACTACTGCACACGAAGGGAAAGGAAGGAAGAGCTTGACTATATTAGATGTGATAGTACTTAGAACATAAGAAAATAAGGAAGCTACAGGAGGCCGAGAGACCTACACGTGATAGTTCCTGTTACTTAATACTACCTACATCCACCTTTCATCCCCATCCATGAAATTGTCTAGCCTACTTTCAAAACTCCCTATTGACTCCGCACTAACTACCTGACGACTGAGTCCATTCCAGTCATTTACCACACTATTTGTATGAGAACAACATTTGTATAAGTATGTGTTTAGGGGATTAATTAGCATATTTATAGAGCTTCCGTTTGATAAGTGTTGTTATTAGTGGATTTGTTAGAGTTATTGATGGCATTATGATTGCTTAAGAACTTGTGGTTATAGGGTATTAGGTTGGGTGCATAGGTCGATAATTAAAAAAATAACAATAATAACAACAAAAATTCCCCCGAAGGCATAGTACAGCAAAAAAAAGTATAGTGCACATAATTAACATACATATAAAAAAAAAAATCTGAAGTACTAATAAAAAAAATGTACGAAAAAATAAAGATAGAAAAATATTGATTAACTGGGAGGAAATAAAAGAAATCGTGTTAGACAAAATAATAATAATAATAATAATAATAATAATAATAATAATAATAATAATAATAATAATAATAATAATAATAATAATAATAATAATAATAATAATAATAATAATAATAATAATAATAATAATAACAGCATAATATATGGACAAGGGAATGAACTTAAGTACTAAAGCAAATAATTGATAATAGCTATATACCTCCATAATAATAATAATAATAATAATAATAATAATAATAATAATAATAATAACAATAATAATTTTAATATCACCCGGAGGCATACAGACAAAAAAAAAAAAAAAAAAAATAAGACTGTTAATTATGTTGCGATAAATATTGTACTCCTTATTGTACTACTTCATTACTAGCGTTTGTTTACACTTGCACTGTGTACCGCCACTTGAAGGAGCTGCCCCCCCCCCCCCCCATCCCCCGGCTCTCCACTTGACCGCAGGCACAATCAGGAGTCTGGAGGTACTATATCTCGGCGGCCGGCAGGTGACTCATTCAGGCCACTCGACGATACCCGAAAGAAAGAAAAAAATCTGCGCTACTGTCGAAACGTTTCTGAACATTTACTGCCTTAATTGATCTACCTTTTAAGCAACCTGGGTAATTAATAGCTGTTTAAATAAATGATAAAATAAAAATATATAAACTTGACCCAACTTCCCCCCTTCCTCCCCCCTCCTCCTATAGACTAGCCCCCCCTTCCCTTCCCCCGTTCCCCCCTCCTATAGACTACCCCCCCTTCCCTTACCCCCTTACCCCCTCCTATAGACTAGCCCCCCCTTCCCTTCCCCCGTTCCCCCCTCCTATAGACTAGCCCCCCCTTCCCTTCCCCCGTTCCCCCTCCTTATAGACTAGCCCCCCCTTCTTTTCCCCCCTTCCCCCCTCCTATAGACTAGCCCCCCTTCCCTTCCCCCCTTTCCCCCTCCTATAGACTAGCCCCCCTTCCCTTCCCCCCTTTCCCCCTCCTATAGACTAGCCCCCCTTCCCTTCCCCGTTCCCCCTCCTATAGACTAGCCCCCCCTTACCTGTAGTTAATTCTTTAGTTATCATCTAATTCGGTATACTGCCTTTAGTCTCGTCTTGGAAAATAATAGTAATGCTGGATAGTAACAAAGATAGTAATGTGATAAGTAATATGTCAAAGTAATATATAATAGATTAAATGTTTATATGTCTAAATATAAAAAGATAGTTAAGCTGAATAGTGAAAAAGTAGCCTTGTGATAAGTAATAGGTAATATAAATGAAAAGTAAAAAATAGTAATGGGTAATAGTAATGGATAGTAAAAAAGGTACCTGGAACTGTCGCCGATAGGAACACTCGCCGACGTCGCCGAGTGTTCCTATTTTTCACGTCGGCGAGTGTTCCCATTACCCGTGTTTCTGCATTCAGGGATTAAATACCAACACTAGCCTCAATAGTTAGGCTAGGTTATGTGGTTAGGTTAGGTAAGCTTCCTTTTCATATTTTACAAGTTGAACTGTTGCCGAAAATTTACACGTCGGCGAGTGTTCCAATGTCGGCGGGAGTTCTGGGTTGGTGCTTCGGCGAGAGTTCCTATCGGCGACAGTTCCATAAACCGTAAAAAATTGTTATGTAATAAGTAAGAAAATTGTTATGTGATAAGGAATAGGTAAAATTTATGGATAATAAAAAATAGTAATGCTGGATAGTAAAAAGAATAGTTATGTGATGAGTAACAGGTAATAGTAATGGATAGTAAAAAAAAAAGTACTGCTGGTTAGGTTTCTCTGGCATGAACAACTTTCTTTACGCCGCGTGGAATTCGGAGAGACAGAGGAAGGTTGTCAAACTGTCCATACCCATTCATTAATCAATCTCTGGACACGTAACTACACACTGCCTGAAGCGTTGACCTTAGCACTGATCTTTGCTCATTCCTCCTCCTCCTCCTCCTCTTCCTCCTCCTCCTCCTCCTCCTCCTCCTCCTCGGTTCCTCAGTTAGCATACTTCATATCCTCTCATTCTTCACTACGAAACTTCCATGTTCCTATCTTCTTTAGGGGCATGGTATCTTTCCGACTGTTCTCTTACATGTAGTTTGATGGGTTTTTTTTGTTTATGTTTTGCATTGACCACCTTCGCCAAGCACACAACCCAAGAACTTATGTTAGGCAAGCGATAGATATAGGTATAAATTATCGTACACACACACAGTCACACACACACACAGCCACACAGCCACACACAGCCACAGCTTCTCATGGGGTTGACTTTGTAGGGTTTGCTTGTCTGTTATCGCCTCTACTGATAAGATTAAATAAAGGGCCTCGGTCGATGGGAGTGGGTCGTAGGTAGAGTAGTGACTGATTGATAGGGTGGTGGTGGTGGTGGTGGTGGTGGTGGTAGTGGCTGTGATGAGTTTTGAAGTGTCTTGAGGAGATGAGAGAGAGAGAGAGAGAGAGAGAGAGAGAGAGAGAGAGAGAGAGAGAGAGAGAGAGAGAGAGAGAGAGAGAGGGGGGGTTAATAGCATCAGAAAAATGAACAAGATGCTGAAGTGAAGATTAATTAAAGCAGTTAAGAGTATATCAAATTATTAAATTATTATATTGAAAGTATATGTAAGAGTATAGGCACACACACACACACACACACACACACACACACATACACACACACACACACACACACACACACACACACACACACACACACACACACACACAGTCACACACACACACCATCACACATAACATAAAATTTCTGCGTTTATAGGAGTTGTATTTATCATATTCATAGCTAACCGATTATTACCATGGCATTGCACTAACACATGAAAAAAAGAGTGTGTGTGTGTGTGTGTGTGTGTGTGTGTGTGTGTGTGTGTGTGTGTGTGTGAGGGGACAGTGCTGCAGGGGAATGTTTCGGCGCCATCCTTTGCAGTGCCTGAGGACACAGGATAATCCCTCACTGCCCCTCGTGGACTAATCTCGTTGCGTCACCTGAGTAAAGTAACACATGAGACGTTTCGGGTCACCAGGGACAGATCGGGCAGGCCAGGTGGCGCCGCGACCCTGGTCCTCGATCAATGCAATGCAGATGAAAATAGAGATCTCATGAAGATCCGCCACCCCAGTTATTTTTGGGGTGGCCGATCTTCATGTAGGTGAGAGTGGTTTGATAGCCCAGTTAGGTTAGGTTACGTAACCAATGTTCAGGTTAAGTTAGTGAACTAGCGGGGAGTTCTGGGGGCCCGCAGCCCCAGTTAGGTCACCCAAAGACTAACTCTATATGTATAGAGTAGTCTTTGGGTCACCCCAAAAATAGCTGGTGTGGCGGATCTTCATGAGATCTGAAAATAGTAATGTGGTAAATTGTTCGCGGCGTTTGCGTGCCTGGCTTTACGGAGCCAAGACTCTGTAAGGCCGTGGTGTTAGGGAGCAGTCGGCGTGATCGTGCATCATGCTCACGTAATAGTAATATATATAATAAATTTCCTTTCACCCGAAGGCATACAGTAAAAAAAAAAAAAAAATCCAAAATACACAACATAATAAGGTCCAGGTCACGCAAAATACCGGGTAGCAGTTGTTGCATTAGAGGGTTTTTGATAGTGTGAGGATGCCGAGCGTGAGCCACCGTGAGGCAGGAACACGTGACAGCCTGTCCCGCCCCTCCCGCCCAGCCCCTCACCACCGCCGCGAGCACTCAGGACTGGGGACCCAGGAAGGAGGTGTTGAGCGGGGTCGCGGCCCCAACCGTCACAGGCCTGCTGTTGCACACTGTCCCAGGTCCTCTTTCTTGTGCTCCAGCCCGGCCTATGTTCCCATGCCTGTTGCATTATGTGCCAGGCCTGCCCGGCGCCCCAGGCCTGCCGCACCACACCACAAAGGGAACAAAACAGGCGGGCACCCATGCAACGGGAGCCCGGTGGGAAGCGCATCAAGGCCAGGCCACCGCCGCACCTTTGTCGCCTGAGTGTCGTTCAGGGCTTGGGTCGCCACAGGTGTGTCGCGGCTCGGCCACCACCACTCGACCCGCCACACTCGACCCGCCATACTCGACCCGCCACACTTAGCCCCGCCGGTAAAAAAAGACCCGCTGCAAAGCCTCCACCACAGCCTCGCGGGTCGCTGCTTGAGGCTCACCCGCAACGAATCGCTGCAATGCGCTAAACACGCTCCACTAAACAAATACTTATGTAATAATCTTTCTGAAAATCCTTAAAAAGTTTTCGGTGTTATCATAATGAAAGTGTATGAAGTTTACTCGTAAGATTATAACAAATCTTATCTAGGTTGTTACACAGATAGATATAGGAGTATACATATGTAAATATATTGATAGGTAGATAAATTTATAGATAGATAGCAAAAATCGAATGATAGATACATGCATACCCGGATGCAGGCACACACTCACACATACATACATACTTACATATTTACATACATACATACATGCATACATAATACATACATAAACACATAGATACATGAAAAGATAGATATGGAGTAGATACACAGTTTGAAATAATAATAAAAAACCTAAGTTAATGCATAAATGAATAGAAAATGAACATATGATTTTATTTGCTTTAGTACTTAAGTTCATTCCCTCGTCCATATATTATGTTGTTGTTTTTTGTTTGTATGCCTTCGGGTGAGAATAAAATTATTATTATTATTATTATTATATGAATAATATATGAATAAATAAAAGTAATACGCCAATAAATCGAAGAAAAAAATCATGTAGCGTGTGAGAAAAGAAGAGAAGCAGTCAAGCATGAAAGTAGCCTGATGGATGTGCTGGTGTCTTCAGCCTGTATATCAATCACACGTCAACAAGGCAACGTGCTGATACCATGTTTGCACCGCCAGTCGCTCGCTACAATAATCATGATAACTTTTAACACAGGAAGACAATCGCAGCGGCTGTCATCGGTCGCACGCGCTTAGCCGCAAACAATATATTTCCGATCATTTATTCTCTCTCTCTCTCTCTCTCTCTCTCTCTCTCTCTCTCTCTCTCTCTCTCTCTCTCTCTCTCTCTCTCTCTCTCTCTCTCTCTCTCTCTCTCTCTCTCTCTCTCTCTCTCTTTAATATATACGAATAATGTCGTTTGTTTATAATATATGAATACTGTATATAACTCATTAAAAAAACCATTATAATCCTTGCCGCACCCATTATATTTCGTTAACCGTTCTATAATATCACTGTCATCCAACTAACCCCTTCACGCCCAGATCTTTCCTTTGTTATATGAAATATTCTGTTGTTAGCTATAAAATCACGAAAAAGGTCACTTAATATACCAAATTAGTTAGTCGACAAAGATACTAAACAGGTCATAGCTATAAAACATTGCTTATATTCATGAAAATCGTCTAATGGGACCCAAATTACAATGCAAATTACGTTCTAGGCCTCAAGGGCTTAACGGAGTACGCGCGTTCGTTACCCGAGTACCACCCACCACCAGGGACCAAAGGAGAGTGGTAGAGGAGGGAGCTGAGTGGTTACTGGGAGAGACTGGAGAGGCGTGGTATTATAGATAGTAGTTATAATGGTAATAACTGATAAGAAAGACACGCAGTTGCTGTGCTTACGTCTGTGATGATGAATTTTTGACGCAAGTGTGTTCGGTTTCTTCTCCACACATGTTCGTTCCCGGTACATCACAAGTGCTTGCTCTGCTCTTATTAGCACTTGTATCCAACAGCCACGTACGCACACACACACACACACACACACACACACACACACACACACACACACACACACACACACACACACACACACACACACACACACACACACGACGCACGCACGCACGCACGCACGCACGCACGCACGCACGCACACACACACACACACACACACACACACACACACACCCCCACACACCACACACACACGCACGCACGCACGCACGCACGAAACGCACGCACGCACGCACGCACGCACGCACGCACGCACGCACGCACGCACACACACACACCACACACACACACACACACACACACACACACACACACACACACACACACACACACACACACACACACACACACACACACACACACACACACACACACGCGACGCAGATCCAAATCACAACAATCGTTTACCAGATGTGAATTCAGATTTGTGTGTGTGTGTGTGTGCGTGTGTGTGTGTGTGTGTGCGTGTATGTGCGTGCGTGTGTGTGTGTGTGTGTGTGTGTGTGTGCGTGTATGTGCGTGCGTGTGTGCGTGTGTGTGTGTGTGTGTGTGTGTGCGTGCTGATCACCTGCTTTCATTCCCATACATTTCCTTCCCTTCCCTTCCTTCCTTTTCTTCCTTCCTTTTTTTACCTCCTCTTTCCCACGTTTCTGCTTTTCCCTCACGACCTTTTTTTTTTCTTCTTCACCAACCCATCACTTACCACCCTTTCCTTAGTGCCTTCAGTTCCCAAAGTCACCGTAAGTCACCCAAAGGCACCCTGAGTCACCCTATATCCACATAACACTCCCTTGACTTGCCACACCCGCACCCCTGCACCTTGTCTCACAGTCTTCCCTCCTGGCACCTTTTTCACGCCGTTAACGCATCGTGCCTTACCCAACCACCCTGGCAGACCTTCTCACAGACCCTTTGTTACACTCTTGTCACCTTACATACCTCTCCTCCTCCTCCTCCTCCTCCTCCTCCTCCTCCTCCTCTTCCTCTAAATCGTTAACTGAAGTACAGCAGGAAAAGGATTTAGGTGTCATCATCAGTAATGATCTGAAAACCAGTCCGCATTGCCTAGCTGC
>JACEEZ010005761.1:857500-865000 GCA_016584305.1 Chionoecetes opilio | reverse complement strand
GTGTGTGTGTGTATGTTTGGTCATTTTCAAGATATATAAATACACGTTTAGCGTTTATGTCATCTAGTTTCCATCTTCAGAAAAAAATCAATCATTAATCCTCACTTCCTCTATTGCTTATTTACTTCCCTTATATTACAAGTCTTTTTATTCCAGTTATAATGGATGAGTGTGTATTCCCTATCCTACCTTTCCCCTAGGCTATCATAATCCTTAACCCCGTCACGCCCAGATCTTTCCTATGCTATATAAAATCGTCTGTTATTAGCCAGAAAACTACGAAAAAGTAACGAAATAAACCAAATTAGCTAATGGACAAGGATATTAAGCAAGTCCTATCTATAGAATATTGCTTATGTTCATTAAAATCGTCGAATGTTAGTTAAATACAATGAAAATTACGTTCTGGGCCTCAAGGGGTTAAGATATTGACTTGACCCATCTCACCCTATGTACTGCTCTCTCTCTCTCTCTCTCTCTCTCTCTCTCTCTCCTCTCCCTCTCCTCTCTCTCTCCTCGTCTCTCTCTCTCTCTCTCTCTCTCTCTCTCTCTCTCTCTCTCTCTCTCTCTCTCTCTCTCTCTCTCTCTCTCTCTCTCTCTCTCTCTCTCTCTCTCTCTCTCTCTCTCTAAAACTAATGAATTTAATCCCACTACTCTCCCATTTTATTGATTTATTATTATTTATTCATTTTTTGTTATTTTATATCTATGGTTTTTTTCCTATTTTTTCACTGTATATTTCTTAGTCAGTGTTCTTTTTAAATTTTGACACGATTATTTTCATGTTATTTATTTATTTATATTTATTTTGCAATTTTAATCCAGGTTATATTCTCTTATTTTGTTTCATTGTCTATAATTTGTTAGTGTAGGTATTCTATTTTAATTGCTACATTATTATTTTCATATTATTTTTGTTATTTTCATCATCATCATCATTTCATCATCATTATTTTTGTTATTTTCATCATGATTATTTTTTCCATCATTTCTTTCTCGCTCCCTTTCTGTATTAGATTTTTTCTTGTTCTTGTTCTTGTTCTTGTTCTTGTTCTTAACCCCTTGAGGCCCAGAACGTAATTTCCATTGTTATTTAGGTACCAAATGACGATTTTTAGTTAATATAAGCAATACTTTATAGCTATGACCTGTTTAGTATCCTTTTCGACTAACTAATGTGGTATATTTAGTGACTTTTTGTAATTGTATGACTCGACAACAGACAATTTTTTATAGCAAAGGAGAGATCTGGGCGTGAAGGGGTTAAGAACATAAGAACATAAGAAAATGAGGAAGCTACAAGAGGCCGTGACGTGACGTGACCTACACGTGGTAGTTTCTGTTACTTATCACTACCTACTTTCACTACTACACTCACTACACTACCTTCTTCTTCTTCTTCTTCTTCTTCTTCTTCTTCTTCTTCTTCTTCTTCTTCTTCATCTTCTTCTTCTTCTTCTTCTTCTTCTTCTTCTTCTTCATCTTCTTCTTCTTCTTCTTCTTCATCTCTTCTTCTTCTTCTTCTTCTTCTTCTTCTTCTTCGTCTCTTCTTCTTCTTCTCTTCTTCTTCTTCTTCTTCTTCTTCTTCTTCTTCTTCTTCTTCTCTTATTCTTCTTCTCTTCTTCTTCTTCTTCTTCTCTTCTTCTCTTCTTCTTCTTCTTCTTCTTCTTCTTCTTCATCTCTTCTTCTTCATCTTCTTCTTCTTCTTCTTCTTCTTCATCATCTTCTTCTTCATCTTCTTCTTCTTCTTCATCTTCTTCTTCTTCATCTTCTTCTTCATCTTCTTCATCTTCTTCTTCATCTTCTTCTTCTTCTTCTTCTTCATCATCTTCTTCTTCTCTCTTCTTCTCTTCTCTTCTTCTTCTTCTTCTTCATCATCTTCTTCATCGTCTTCTTCTTCTTCTCTCTTCTTCTTCTTCTTTCTTCTTCTTCTTCTTCTCATCTCGTCTTTTCTTCTTCTTCTTCATCTTCGTCTTCTTCTTCTTCTTCTTCTTCATCTTCTTCTTCTCTTCTTCTCTTCTTCTTCTTCATCTTCTTCTTCATCTTCTTCTTCTTTTCTTCTTCTTCATCATCTTCTTCTTCACTTCTCTTCTCTTCTTCTTCATCTTCTTCTTTATCTTTTTTCTTCTTCTTCTTCTTCTTTTCTTCATTCTTCTTCTTCTTCCTCTTCTTTTATTACTTCTTCTTCTCTCTTCTTTTTCTTCTTTCTTCCTTCTTCTTCTCTTCTTCTCTTCTTCTTTTATCTTCTTCTTCCTTTTCTTTTCTTCTTTTCTTCATTTTCTTCTTTTTCTTTTTTCTTCTTCTTTCTTTCTTTCTTCTTCTTCTTCCTTCATCTTCTTCTTCTCTTCTTCTTTTCTCTTCTTCTTCTTCTTCTTTTTTTCTTTCTTTCTTCTATCTTTTTCTTCTTCATCTTCTTCTTCATCTCTTCTTCTCTTCTTTTCTTCTTCTTCTCTTCATCTTCTTCTTCTTCTTCCTTCTTCATCTTCTTCTTCTTCTTCTTCTTCTTCTTCTTCTTCCTTCCTTTATCTTCATCTTCTTCTTCTTTTTCTTCTTCTTCATCCCTTTTTCTTCATCTTCTTCTTCTCTTCTTCTTCTTCATCTTCTTCTTCTTCTTCTTCTTCTTCTTCGGTCTCATCTTTTTCTTCTTCTTTTTCTTCTTCATTCTTTTCTTCTTCTTCTTCTTCTTCTTCTTCTTCTTCTCTTCTTCTTCTTCTTCTTTTCTTCTCTTCTTCTTCTTCTTCTTCTCTTCTTCTCTTTCATCTTCTTCTTCTTCATCTTCTTTCTTCTTCTTCTTCTTCATCTCTTCTTCTTCTTCTTCTCTTCTTCTTCTTCCATCTTCTTCTCTCTTCTTCTCTCTTCTTTTCACTTCCTTCTCTCTTCTTCTCTCTTCTCTTCTTCTCTTCTTCTTTCTTCTTCATCTTTTCTCTTTTCTTCTTCTTCTTCATCTTCTTTAACCTCTTCTTCTTCTTCTTCTTCTTCTCTTCATCTTCTCTTCTTCTTCTTCTTCTTCTTCTTCATCTTCTTCTTCATCTTCCTTCTTCTCTCTTCTTCTTCTTCAAACTTCTTCTTCTGCTTCTTCTTCTTCTTTCTTCCTTCTTCTTCTTCTTCTTCATCTTCTCTTCTTCTCTCTTCTTCTTTCTCTTCTTCTTCTTCATCTTCTTCTTCTTCTTCTTCATCTTCTTCTTCTTCATTTCTTCTCCTTCTTCTTCTTCTTCTTCTTCTTCTTTCAATCTTCTTCTTCTTCTTCTCTTTCTTCTCTTTCTTTTTCTTCTTATTCATCTTCTTCATCTTCTTCTTCTTCTTCTTCTTCTCTTCTTCTTCTTCTTCTTCTTCTTCTTCTTCTTCTTCTTCTTCATCTTCTCTTCTTCTTCTCATCTTCTTCTTCTTCTTATCTTCTTCTTCTTCTTCTTCTTTTCTTCTTTCTTTCTTCTCTTCTTTCTTCTCTTCTTCTGTCTCATCTTCTTCTTCTTCTTCTTCTTCTCTTCTTCTCTTCTTCTTCTCTCTTTCTCTTCTTCTTCTTCTTCTTCTCTTCTTCCTTCTTCTTCTTCTCTCTTCTCCTTCTTCTCTTCTTCTTCTTCTCTTCTTCTTCCTCTTCTTCTCTCTTCTTCTTCTTCTTTTTCATCTTCTTCTCTTCTTCTTCTTCTCTTCTTCTTCATCTTCATCTTCTTCTTTCTCTCTCTTCTTCTTCATCTCTTCTTCTTCTTCTTCATCTCTTCTTCTTCTTCATCTTCTTCTTCTTCTTCTTCTTCATCTCTTCTTCTTCTTCATCTCTTCTTCTTCTTCCTCTTCTTCTTCTTCTTCTTCTCTTCTTCTTCTTCTCTTCTTCTTCTTCCCTTTTCTTCTCTCTTCTTCATTCATCTTCTTCTTCTTCTTCTTCTTCTTCTTCTTTTCTTCTTCATCTTCTTCTTCTCTTCCTTCTTCTTCTTTTCTTCTTCTCTCATCTTCTTCTTCTTCTTCTTCTCTCTCTTCTTCTTCTTCTTCTTCTTCTTCTTTCTCTTCTCTTCTTCTTCATCTCTTCTTCTTCTTCTTCTTCTTCATCTTCTTCTTCTTCTTCTTCTTCTTCTTCTTCTTCTTCTTCTTCTTCTTTTTTTCTTCTTCTTCTTCTTTCTTCTTCTTCTTCTTCTTCTTCTTCTTCTTCTTCATCTTCTTCTTTTATTTCTTCTTCTTTTTTCTTCTTCTTCTTCTTCTTCTTCTTCTTCATCTTCTTCTTCATCTTTTTCTTCATCTTCATCTTCTTCTTCATCTTCTTCTTCTTCATCTTCTTCTTCTTCTTCATCTTCTTCTTCATCTTCTTCTTCATCTTCTTCTTCTTCATCTTATTCTTATTCTTCTTCTTCTTCATCATCTTCTTCATCATCTTCTTCTTCTTCTTCTTCTTCTTCTTCTTCTTCTTCATCTTCTTCTTCTTCTTCTTCTTCATCTTCATCTTCATCTTCTTCTTCTTCTTCTTCTTCTTCTTCTTCTTCTTCTTCTTTCCTTCACAATACAATACTTTCCCCAGCCTTTCCCTTCTGTCTGTCTCAGTAACCCGAACCTCCTCACACAAACCCCTGAGCTAGGAGATAAAGTGTTTGTTGCTGGTATGTGCATGACACTCCCAGACACACCATTAGAGAGTGGGTGTGCGTCTGTCTGTCTGTCTGTGTGTGTGTGTGTGTGTGTGTGTGTGTTTGTGTCTGGGTTTTTTTTGTCTATGTTTGTGTCTGTGTGTTTTTGTGTGTCTTTCTCTATGTCTGTGTTTGTTTGTCTGTGTTTGTGTGTTTGTTTGTCTGTCTGTGTTTGTGTCTATGTGTGTTTTTGTGGGGTTCTTTTTATCTCAATATGTATCTGTGTTCTGTTTTTGAGTTGATTTCTCTCTTTCTCTACTCTGCTCTCTCTTTAGTCTCTCTCTCTCTCTCTCTCTCTCTCTCGTCTCTCTCTCTCTCTTCTCTCTCATCTCCTCTTCTCTCTCTCTCTCTCTCTCTCTCTCTCCTCTCTCTCTCTCTCTCTCTCTCCTCTCTCTCTCTCTCCTCTCTCTCTCTCTCTCTCTCTCTCTTTTCACTATAACGAAAAGTAACAATAATAACAAACTGACATATAAAACAAAATACAATAAGATTTGTTCATTTTTTAATCCACAAGTATTTCCTTAACCCCTTCACGCCCAGATCTTTCCTTGGCTATATAAAATTGTCTGTTGTTAGCCATAAAATAACGAAAAGTCACTAAATATACCAAATGAGTTAGTGGACAAGGATACTAAACAGGTCATAGCTATAAAACATTGCTTATAGTCACTAAAAATCGTCTAATGGTACCCAAATTACAATGGAAATTACGTTCTGGGTCTCAAGGGGTTAACCAACAAATGTTTTTTGGGAAAGATACAACCCTCCTTCTTTTTTCCCTCTTCTCCCCTTCCTTCCCTCCCTCTCTTCCCCTCTCTTCCTTCCCTTTCTTCCCCTTTGCTCCTTCCTTCCCTCCCTTTCTTCCCCTTCGCCCCTTCCCTTACCCTCTCCTTCCCCTCCCCTTTCCTTCCCTCCCTCTCTTCCCCTCTCCTTCCTTCCCTTCCCCTCTCCTTCCCCTCTCCTTCTCTTCCCACCCTCTCTTCCCCTCTCCTTCCTTCCCTTCCCTCTCCTTCCTTCCCTCCCTCTCCTCCCCTTCCTCCCCTTCCTTTCCTCTCTTCCCCTCTCCTTCCCTTTCCTCCCTCTCTTCTCTCTTTTCCTTCCCTTCCTTCCTTCCCTCCCTCTCCTTCCCTTTCCTCCCTTCCCTTCCCTTCCCCTTCCCTCCCTCACTCCCCTCTCCTTCCCACCCCTTCAAGTATACAGAGCAACACCATTTACTAGTTCAAAAATAAACTAGAGTTCTACCTCCCTTGAAGCATAGACGGTCGCCGATACTACACACTGCTATAGGAAACCCCTTTTATAGAGTTTAGATTCTGTTTACCTTATGATTTATATTATTATTATTATTTTTTACTTTATTTATTTTTTTTAGATTTTTTTTTTTTTTAGATTAGATCGTGTTTACCTTATGATCTAATTTTTATTATGATTTATTTACTATATATATATATTTTTTTTTTTTTTGTGTGATAGATGACATGATTTAATTAGGTCTCATTGCATAGACTTATTATCTTATTTTTATTTTTTGGGGGGGGGGAGGAGGAGGAGGGGAAAGTTGTATGTTATCTATCGTATGTAATCTAACTTTGTGATCGTTTCAAGGGATTCTTTCTAATGTTATCTCTCCTATGTTATCTCTCTATGTACGTACTTACATTATTCTCTCCTATGGTATCTGTCTATCTCTCTTTATGTAATGTCTCGCATATAATGGCTATCAATGTAATATCTCTTATGTAATATTTTGCCTTTATCTTTCTTCTTCTCTCTCTCTCTCTCCTCTCTCTCTCTCTCTCTCTCTCTCTCTCTCCTCCCTTCTCTCCTCTTCTCTCCTCTCTCCTCTCCTCCTCTCTCTCTCTCTCTCAGACACCATCACCCACCCCCACATCCAATTTTTGGTTTTGCGTCGCGTTGTGGTCATATGGAGTATCTGATTGCATTTAATCCCTTGAGACCCAGAATGTAATTTCCATTGTAATTTTGGGCACCATTTGATGATTTTTAATGAATATAAGCAATATTTTATAGATAGGACCTGTTTAATATCCTCGTCCTTTTGCTAATTTGGTGTATTTAGTTACTTTTTCGTAGTTTTATGGCTAATAACAGACGATTTCATATAGCAAAGGAAAGATCTGGGTTTGAAGGGGTTAATGGTATAGTGTAAACCATTTTGTATCGTATAGAGTTCAGTCCTTTATGTCAGTACAAATTGTGTGTGTGTGTGTGGGTGTGGGTGTGTGTGTGTGTGTGTGTGTGTGGGTGTGGGTGTATTTAGCTAGTAGTGTTGTACAGGGCCTGAGCTACACTGGTGGGGTCCCGTCTCCGTATCTACATTTATCCAGTCTTTCTTTCAATTGGTGCAGATTATTTGTCGATATCACCTCCTTTAGTCCATTGCAAACTTGTACATTGCTATGAGGGAAGCTGTACTGTGTGTGTGTGTGTGTGTGTGTCTGTGTGTGTGTTCGTCTAGTTTTATTTATTAGAGTTAAGTCCTTTATGTCAGTACAAATTAAGAGATGGTATTGTTCTACTCCTATAGTCTATTTTTTTTAACAAGGCCAAAATTCCATTCTATCTTAAGGTCTCATGCTTGAAATGATGCCTATGTTTACCTGATAATATGGCTAACTATGATAAAATAGAGCTGAAATTTAGAAGAACCGTACTATTCCCTTCTCCTGGCATCAAATATCAGTCAGTAAGCAGCAAGGGGTCAAGATTTTTCACCTTATTAAAAAAAATAGACTATACATACATACACACACATCACAGACTAGATGCATCACTGATACCGCACAAACAAAGGTCGCAGGAGATAGCGGAGAGAAGAAACAGGATAAACCCTTTTGGATAGAGGATTGAGTTCTATGATACAGGGTTTGAA
>JACEEZ010005761.1:845000-852500 GCA_016584305.1 Chionoecetes opilio | reverse complement strand
TGTCCGGTTGTGGTTTACGTCCGAGAAAGAGAGAGAGAGAGAGAGAGAGAGAGAGAGAGAGAGAGAGAGAGAAGAGAGAGAGAGAGAGAGAGAGAGAGAGAGAGAGAGAGAGAGAGAGAGAGAGAGAGAGAGAGAGAGAGACAGACAGACAGACAGACAGACAGACAGATAGACCAACAGAGAGAGAGAGAGAGAGAGAGAGAGAGAGAGAGAGAGAGAGAGAGAGAGAGAGAGAGAGAGAGAGAGAGAGAGAGAGAGAGAGAGAGAGAGAGAGAGAGAGAGAGTTGCAGTGTCTTTAGTATTATCTGGTCGCGATATACCTCAGAGAGAGAGAGAGAGAGAGAGAGAGAGAGAGAGAGAGAGAGAGAGAGAGAGAGAGAGAGAGAGAGAGAGAGAGAGATGTTCAGTTGTGGTACAGTACGTGTAGTATTTCCTTACCGTCAATAATCACGAACATGCTGCTTATTGTTGCGCGCACACACGTCCTCATGCAAATATCACCAATCTTGTATCGCTCGACGAATCTGATTGGAACCGTTGCACCTGCTTGGCGATGTTTACCTGAATGCAGCTGAGTAACCCAAGTCTTGATAATATATTCTTTCCCCTAATAATAATACATAATAATAATAATAAAAATAATAATAATAATAATAATAATAATAATAATAATAATAATAATACATAATAATAATAATAATACATAATAATAATAATAATAATAATAATAATAATAATAATAATAATAATAATAATGATAATGATAATAATAATAATAATAATAATAATCATAATAATAATAATAATAATAATAATAATAATAATACATAATAATAATAATAATAATAATAATAATAATAATAATAATAATAATGCATAATAATAATAATAATAATACATAATAATAATAATAATAATAATAATAATAATAATAATAATAATAATAATAATAATAATAATAATAATAATGTTACATCTCCTAACAGTAATATAATAATCTCATTGACATTTATTGCAAGTCGAATAATTTATCATATAAGTTACTATAAGCTAGATAAAATACTATGTTGTCTCAATGTTAATCTAAAAGTTAATGAAATCAAATGTTAATGAAAAAATATAGAAATCAAAGGTTAATGAAATCAATGAAATTAATGTCAAAAATCAATGTTGAATTTTTTGCATTTTTTTGAGAGGGAAGATTTCAAAGTAATTTTTAGAACATTTTATATATACCTGTTCTTTTTTAAATCATAATTAATTCTGTTTTTTGCAAAGGCTATAATTTATTTTACAACTTCAGAAAAATTTGATGTTTTGTCTATAAATTAAAGGCGTCACAGAAATTTGCAAATCAACCTTTAGGACTTCAGCAACTTTATAATTTTTTTTACGACTTCAGAAAAATGTGATGATTTTTTGTCCATCAAAGCTTCACATAAATTTGCACATCAGCCTTCAGGACTTCAGTGGATACAGTACAGAGGTTTCAGTCGCCTTTACACCTTCAGTGGATACAGTACAGAGGTTTCAGTCGCCTTTACACCTTCAGTGGATACAGTGCAGAGGTTTCAGTCGCCTTTACACCTTCAGTGGATACAGTACAGAGGTTTCAGTCGCCTTTACACCTTCAGTGGATACAGTACAGAGGTTTCAGTCGCCTTTACACCTTCAGTGGATACAGTACAGAGGTTTCAGTCGCCTTTACACCTTCAGTGGATACAGTACAGAGGTTTCAGTCGCCTTTACACCTTCAGTAGATACAGTACAGAGGTTTCAGTCGCCTTTACACCTTCAGTGGATACAGTACAGAGTTTCAGTCGCCTTACACCTTCAATGGATACAGTACAGAGGTTTCAGTCGCCTTTACACACAGTTCAGTGGAATTCAGTGCACCCGGGATGTTCAAGTTCTCGCCTTTACACCTTCAGTAGATACAGTACAGAGATTCAGTCGCCTTTACACCTTCAGTGGATACAGTACAGAGGTTTCAGTCGCCTTTACACCTTCAGTGGATACAGTACAGAGGTTTCAGTCGCCTTTACACCTTCAGTAGATACAGTACAGAGGTTTCAGTCGCCTTTACACCTTCAGTAGATACAGTACAGAGGTTTCAGTCGCCTTTACACCTTCAGTAGATACAGTACAGAGGTTTCAGTCGCCTTTACACCTTCAGTGGATACAGTACAGAGATTCAGTCGCCTTTACACCTTCAGTAGGGTACAGTACAGAGGTTTCAGTCGCCTTTACACCTTCAGTGGATACAGTACAGAGATTTTTAGTCGCCTTTACACCTTCAGTGGATACAGTACAGAGGTTTCAGTCGCCTTTACACCTTCAGTGGATACAGTACAGAGGATTCAGTCGCCTTTACACCTTCAGTAGATACAGTACAGAGGTTTCAGTCGCCTTTACACCTTCAGTGGATACAGTGCAGAGATTTCAGTCGCCTTTACACCTTCAGTAGATACAGTACAGAGGTTTCAGTCGCCTTTACACCTTCAGTAGATACAGTACAGAGGTTTCAGTCGCCTTTACACCTTCAGTAGATACAGTGCAGAGATTTCAGTCGCCTTTACACCTTCAGTAGATACAGTGCAGAGATTTCAGTCGCCTTTACACCTTCAGTGGATACAGTGCAGAGATTTCAGTCGCCTTTACACAGGACTTCAGTAATTACAGTACAGAGGTTTCAGTCGCCTTTACATCTTCAGGAGGAGAACCCTCTGCCTCGCCCGCCGCTGAAATATTCTGAGGGTGTCTCCTGTATCCCCTATACAGCCACTGTACCTTTGACTTTCTTCACTCTTGACTTCACCTACCTGCCTACCTTTTAACTTTTACCTTCCCACCTAGATACCTTTGACTTTACTTGTTTTTACTTTACTTTACTTTATTTTACTTTAATTTATACCTATACTTTATACTTACCATACTTTATACTTACTATACTTTATACTTACTATACTTTATACTTACTATACTTTATACTTACTATACTTTATACTTACTATGCTTTATACTTATACTTTATACTTACTATACTTTACACTTATACTTTACTTTGCCTTTTACTGCATTATGTCTCACACTTGGCCAAAGCGGTGCCACTCATACGTATAAGTAGACTGTGCGTGCGTGTGTATGTGTGTGTGTGTGTGTGTGTGTGTGTGTGTGTGTGTGTGTGTGTGTGTGTGTGTGTGTGTGTGTGTGTGTGTGTGTGTGTGTGTGTGTGTGTGAGCCCCTTGTCCCCATACACTCACTCGCTTACTTACCTTACTACTAAACACATAACCTTACCTTACCTTTTTTTTTTCTTACGTTGGAGCCTATAGCGCCTGTAGGCTTTTTTTTTATTTGTTTTATCTAACCTTACCTTACTTTGCCTTAGCTTACCTTACTACACATAACCTTTACCTTTGCCTTAGCTTACCTTACCTTACCTTACCTTTGCCATACCTTACCTTACCTTACCTAACCTTACCTTACCTTACCTTACCTTACCTTACCTTACCTTACCTTATCTTATCTTATCTTATCTTATCTTATCTTATCTTATCTTATCTTACCTTACCTTACCTTACCTTACTTTACTACTAAACCTTTACCTTACCTAACCTTACCTTACCTTACCTTGCCTTACCTTGCCTTACCTTACCTTACCTTACCTAACCTTACCTTACCTTACCTAATCACAATCAATCGTCTTGGTCTACGTACGAAAATCCACAAGGCTTGTTGGGGAAGAGAAGGGGGGTTAGGGAAAGAGGGAGGGGGGTTGGGGAAGCGGGGAGGGAGGGAAATGTCCTTTGGTGGGGCCCGTGGGGGAAGCCAAGCCTACCCATCATCATCATCAAAGCTCCTCTCTCCTCTTCTTCCTCCTCCTCCTCCTCCTCCTCCTCCTCCTCCTCCTCCTCCTCCTCCTCATCCTCCTCCTCCTCCCCTCTCTCCTCCTACTCCTCTCCTCCTCCTCCTCTTTCCTCCACTCTCCATCCTCCTCCTCCTCCTCTTCCTCCTCCTCCTCCTCCTCCTCCTCCTCCTCGCTATGGACCAATAGGTCCCTCGCTATGGACCAATAGGCCCCTCGCTATGGACCAATAGGTCTCCTGGTGTCTGTTACTCCTATGTAATCCTCCTCCTCCTCCTCCTCCTCCTCCACATACAATTATTTGTGGAGATTTTAACCTTACTTCATATTAAACTGGAAAAATAATTCTGCTGATAGAGAAGGTATGCGATGCTTGATATGGGTGAACGAAGTATATGTAAATCAGGTGGTCTCCGTGAAGCCTACAAGGGATAATAGTATCCTAGATTTAGTTTTCACTACCGAACATTGATCTGATTGATTACTGGATATAGGTGAAACATTTGGCAAACAGTGATCACCGGGCCTAATCAGATGCGGCATAATTGCAATGTAGACATCACAGAAAATCGGTTATTAGTCCCCAAAATTATTTAATTAAAAGCAGATTTCACGAAGATCAGCAGGGTACTAAGCGAAGTTGAAAGATTGACACTACCTAAATGGTAATAACGCCGAAAACATTGTGTAATGTATTCACTAATAAACTCCAATCGGTGGTGGAAAAACATTTTTCCCATGGTAAGAAAACGTTTTGAATAACTAAACAGACCCAGTTGGATGATAATGAGATCCAACAAATCATTGGCAGAAAAGAGCCGAGGTATAAAGGTTACAACACGATCAAATGCAGCCTGCGATTCTAGAGAAGACAATGACGTCAAAAACGTCGCGGGTGCAAAGGACTAATTAAGTCTAAAAAGCGCGAGTAGGAGAAAAATTCCAAAGGAATCAAATCAAAACCCGAAAAGGGTAATTTCAATACTTCGACCAAGTAGAAAACGTAAAAACAAGTATTGGACCACTGAAAGATAATATAATATCTTGGTAAATGATATAAGAGTATTTGGCGTTCGTACTAAATGAATACTTTATGCGGTATTTATTAAAGAAGGACGAAACTCCATCCAGAACCCAGTAAACATGTATGCAGGACTCGAAAGGGATAGACTGGGAATATGGAGGAGAATAACAGGAGACGAAATTATCAAAAGTATTTGCTGAAACTTGAACCCAGCACAAATCCGTGGGGAGTGGACGAATCTCGCCGCGACTACTTCGCGAATGTCACAGTCAACTTTCGCTCCCATTAAGATTATTTTCAATAAATCGCTATGTGAAAAAAAAATGTTCCTAGTATGTGGAAATTAGCTAATGTTACACCGATATGCAAGAAAGGGAGTAAGAGCCTCGCAATAATTATCGCCCAATTAGTCTAACGTCCGTGATTGTTAAACTATTTGAGAAAATATGCGGGATAAAATAGTGTCTTTTCTCGATGAAAATAACTCAATACTAAACTCCCAAGCATGGATTTCGAAATAAGGAGATCCTGCTTAACAAACCTACTCGATTTTTTTTAATGTATTTATTAAAACTGGGACGCTTAAAATTCCCTCGATGTAGCATACCTTGATTTTCAGGAAAGCCTTCTGATACAGTTCCACATAAGAGACGTTGACCAAAGCTAGGGCACAGGCATAGGAGAGCAATTATGTTCATGGATTGGCGGTTTGGCTTTCAAATCGTAAACAACGGGTAGTAAATAAATGGTGAGGCATCTGATTGGTTAGATGTCACTAGTGGGGTGCCCTCAGGGGCTCGGTCTTGGGTTCCTACTCTTTTTCTGATATATATCAACGATTGGACTGCCGGACTTGTATCTAAAATAATCAAAAAATTTGCAGATGACACCAAATTAGGCGGTTAAAGCATATACTAGAGAAAAAAATGCGAACTCATACAAAGTGATTTCGACAAACTATCAGATTGGGAGTGATACATGGCTTATTAAAGTCAATTCCGAAAAAATGTAAAGTATGGCATATAGGCAACGATAACCTCAAATATAACTATCAAATGCAAATTAAATCGTTAACTGAAGTACAGCAGGAAAAGGATCTAGTGTCATCATCCAGATGATCTGAAAACCAGTTCGCATTGCCTAAGCTGCCAGCAGTAAAGGCAAATATGATGTTGGGCTTTATTTAAACGTAATTTGAACATAAAAACTCCGAAAGTAATGACACAATTTATACACGTCCTTGGTTAGGCCGCACTTGGAATATGCGTTTCAATCGGTCGCCATGTTTTCGTTAAAAGATAAAGCCAAATTGGAATCAGTGCAAAGAAGAGCAACCAAACAAATTCCATCTCTGCGAAATTCATCTTATAAAGAGCAGACTGCGGAAACTTAATATGTTTTGCTTAAAGGAATCGTAGAATCCGTGGGACTTGATAGAAAACCTTTAAAGATCCTAAAAGTTTGAATGTCATTAATAAGAGGACATATTCGAGGCTTTCAACTTCAAGTGACAACAAGAAAATAATGGTTTAAAACTAAACGGTCAACGTTCATCACCGACTCCGTAAAAATTATTTCAATGTTAGAGTCGTTGATCGATGGAACAAGTTAACCAGCAAATGTTGTCGGAGCCAAAACACAATAACTAAATTCAAAAAAACAGACTTGACGCGCACTGTAAAGTAAATGGGTTTGATAGTGCGAATTCGTATCTAGTCCCCCGTAATCGATTAGTTGAGTGGTAGGGTAGTTGTAGTTAGTATTTTTCATATCATATCCAGTCTGCACTATGAAAACTTCCATGTTCCTATCCTCTTTAGGGACATGGTACATTCAAAACTGTTTCTACAAGTTAGTGATAGTTAGTAGTATGTAGTTCAGCAGATACCCTCGCTATGGACCAATAGGTCTCCTGGTGTCTGTTACTCCTATGTAATACTATGTAATCCTCCTCCTCTGCCCTCCTCCTCCTCCTCCTCCTCCTCCTCCTACGTCCTCCTCCTCCCTCTCCTCTCCTCCTCCTCCTCCTCCTCCTCCTCATCCATTTAACATCTAGGTTAAGCATCTTTTATCTATCCCGCTTTAAATCAAATTCTTGGAGGAGAGAGAGAGAGAAATGGAGAGAGAGAGGGGAGAGAAAGAGGAGAGAGAAAGAGTGGGAAAGACGAGAAGAGACGAGAGAGAGAGAGAGAGAGAGAGAGAGAAGAATGATTGAGCGACGAAGAGAGGGGAGAGCGTGAGGAAGAGAGAGAGAGAGAGAGAGGAGAAGAGAGAGCGAGAGAAGAGAGATGAGAGAGACGAGAGAGAGAGAGAAAGAAAGAGAGAGAGAAAAAAAGAGAGAGAGCGCCAGAAAGAAAGAGAGAGAGAGGAGAGAGAGAGAGAGAGAGAGAGTGAGAGAGAGAGAGGAGGAGAGAAGAGAGAGAGAGAGAGGACGAGGAGAGAGAGAGAGAGAGAGAGTAGAGAGAGACGATGAGCTGAGAGAGAGAGAGAGAGAGAACTTGTGTAGGTCCGCTGTTATAGTTTGTTCTTCTTTTCATTCAACATACAAACCTTTCAGAATTCGTGAGACCATTCTGAGGGGAATTTTGATGAGCCGTCGTAGGTTGTA
>JACEEZ010005761.1:832500-840000 GCA_016584305.1 Chionoecetes opilio | reverse complement strand
AAAATACACGTGCAAGCAATTACTCTTAGTGGAGATAAAAGCAGAAAACCAGACTTAAATATCTCACTTAATAGTGCGATGAATCAGACGCAATTTATTATATCTAAAACACTTCATTAAAAAGCAGACTCACACTTGCCAGGATCTTTTAGAATGATCTTTATGAGCTGACCTGAGTTTACGCACCACATGTTTCACTCAGTCAGTCATTTAGTCAGTCAGTCAGTCAGTCAGTCACTCAGTTAGTCAGTCAGTCACTCAGTCAGCCAGTCACTCAGTCAGTCAGTCAGTCAGTCAGTCAGTAGTCAGTCAGTCAGTCAGTCAGTCAGTCCAGCAGTCAGTCAAGCAGTCAGTCCAGCAGTCAGTCAGTCAGTTAAGTAAAATAAAGATCGTACATCTTATACTGTACGTACGTACGTACGTACATTGTACTGGATCGTACATCTGCCCAGGTGGTGCAGCAGCCATTGCAGCTCGTCCCTGGCTTTCGCTAGGAACGGGGTGAACAATCTGGATGTGATCCGTCGACACTCCGTGTTCAGCTTAAGGAGTAGGGTGGAGCTCTCTACGAACTCCATCATCATCTCTGTCAGGCAGAGCTCGGCCTATGTATGTGGACCTATACAACAGCGGTGGCTGGGTCTGCTGTTTGGGCAGAATGCGGGGTAGCACAGGTGTCCATGTATGTTTAGTCTATGTACTTTGATACTATGTCCCCTAATGTGCCTATACTATGTTCTTGTTTTTGTTTTTGCTCTAGTACTTAAGTTAACCCTTGGCTTGTTCTTGTTGCTTTGTTTTGTCTGTATGCCTCCGGGCGAGAATAAAATTATTATTAGTATTATTATGACGTAGCAAGTAGAGTTCAAAGACAAAAAAGTCAACAAGAAAATCAATTAACTTCATGAAGGTATTAACAAGTTTTGATGAGAAGTTTTGAGAACCAAACACTGAGCTTCTGGGAATGTGTGTGTGTGTGTGTGTGTGTGTGTGTGTGTGTGTGTGTGTGTGTGTGTGTGTGTGTGTGTGTGTGTGTGTGTGTGTGTGTGTGTGTGTGTGTGTGTGTGTGTTTTCATTGATGCTCATAATTATTGCACTAATTCTGAAATAGGACAAATTTCTTGCGTTTTAGTGTTTGAGTGATGATTTAAGACCTTATTATCAGAAAGTAGATTTGAAGGATTATATGTGCGCATGTGAGTAACAGTTTTATGTAAACTTTACTGTTAAAACACTTTTGTGGACCATTTAACTGATTATGTGTTGTTGCACAAGCTTTGTAAATTGTGGTCAATAAATTATCTATCTATCTATCTATGTGTGTGGTGTGTGTGTGTGTGTGTGTGTGGTGTGTGTGTGTGTGTGTGTGTGTGTGTTGTGTGTGTGTGTGTGTGTGTGTGTGTGTGTGTGTGTGTGTGTGTGTGTGTGTGTGTGTGTTGTGTGTGTGTGTGGGGTGAAAGAGAGAGAAGAGAGAGAGAGAGAGAGAGAGAGAGAGAGAGAGAGAGAGAGAGAGGAGAGAGAGAGAGAGAGAGAGAGGAGAGAGAGAGAGAGAGAGAGAGAGAGAGAGAGAGAGAGAGAGAGAGAGAGAGAGAGAGAGACACACACAAAGAATTAATAGGGAAAACACTGGCGTCACTCAATACTCTCATCGGAAATATTACAAAGCATCGTAAATAAAAGAATAGATGCTTTTCATAAACACGTGATGCATATCGTATAGTGTTGCACATGCATGAGGAAACACACACACGCGACACACACACACACACAGTCACACACACACACACACGCACACACACGCACACGCAATCACAACGACACAGCGCCAAACAAAACAAACAAACACAAAAATCCATTATTTTCGCACCTTTGATATAAGTAATCCTCAAGCCAACACCTGCAACACACACACACACACACACACACCACACACACACACACACACACACACACACACACACACACACACACACACACACACACACACACACACACATGGGCACTGTTTAATAAGTAACTCTACCCATTATGTGTGTAAATAGGTGTCACTGGGAACGACCTTATCATATGCTCACTCACTCGCCCATTGTAGTAAAGTCTGGCAGGGTGTGGGAGGCGATGGCAGGGTGTGGGAGGCGATGGCAGGGTGTGGGAGGCGGTGGCACGGTGTGGGAGGGTGTGGGAGGCTGTGGCAGGGTGTGGGAGGCGGTGGCAGGGTGTGGGAGGCGATGGCAGGGTCTGGGAGGCGGTGGTAGGGTGTGGGAGGCGATGGCAGGGTGTGGGAGGCTGTGGCACGGTGTGGGAGGCTGTGGCAGGGTGTGGGAGGCTGTGGCAGGGTGTGGGAGGCGATGACTGGGTGTGGAAGGCGGTGGCAGGGTGTGGGAGGCGGTGGCACGGTGTGGGAGGCGGTGGCAGGGTGTGGGAGGCGGTGGCACGGTGTGGGAGGCTGTGGGAGGGTGTGGGAGGCTGTGGCAGGGTGTGGGAGGCGGTGACAGGGTGTGGGAGGCGATGGCTGGGTGTGGAAGGCGGTGGCAGGGTGTGGGAGGCGGTGGCACGGTGTGGGAGGCGGTGGCAGGGTGTGGAGGCGGTGGCACGGTGTGGGAGGGTGTGGGAGGCTGTGGCAGGGTGTGGGAGGCGGTGGCAGGGTGTGGGAGGCGATGACAGGGTGTGGGAGGTGGTGGTAGGATGTGGAGGCTGTGGCAGGGTGTGGGAGGCTGTGGCAGGGTGTGGGAGGCGGTGGCAGGGTGTGGGAGGCGATGGCACGGTGTGGGAGGCTGTGGCAGGGTGTGGGAGGCGGTGGCAGGGTGTGGGAGGCGGTGGCACGGTGTGGGAGGCAGTGGCACGGTGTGGGAGGCGGTGGCAGGGTGTGGGAGGGTGTGGGAGGCTGTGGCAGGGTGTGGGAGGCGGTGGCAGGGTGTGGGAGGCTGTGGCAGGGTGTGGGGAGGCGGTGGCAAGGTGTGGGAGGCGGTGGCAGGGTGTGGAGGCGATGGCAGGGTGTGGGAGGCTGTGGCAGGGTGTGGGAGGCGGTGGCAGGGTGTGGGAGGCTGTGGCAGGGTGTGGGAGGCGGTGGCAGGGTGTGGGAGGCTGTGGCAGGGTGTGGGAGGCGGTGGCAGGGTGTGGGAGGCGGTGGCAGGGTGTGGGAGGCGGTGGCAGGGTGTGGGAGGCGGTGGCACTGTGTGGGAGGCGGTGGCAGGGTGTGGGAGGGTGTGGGAGGCTGTGGCAGGGTGTGGGAGGCGGTGGCAGGGTGTGGGAGGCTGTGGCAGGGTGTGGGAGGCGGTGGCAGGGTGTGGGAGGCGGTGGCAGGGTGTGGGAGGCGGTGGTAGGGTGTGTGAGGCGATGGCAGGGTGTGGGAGGCTGTGGCAGGGTGTGGGAGGCGGTGGCAGGGTGTGGGAGGCGATGGCAGGGTGTGGGAGGCGGTGGCAGGGTGTGGGAGGCGGTGGCAGGGTGTGGGAGGCGATGGCAGGGAGTGGGAGGCGGTGGCAGGGTGTGGGAGGCGGTGGCAGGGTGTGGAGGCGATGACAGGGTGTGAGAGGCGATGGCAGGGTGTGGGAGGCGATGGCAGGGTGTGGGAGGCTGTGGCAGGGTGAATATTTAGGGTGAAGAGCTTGGACGTGGCAGGGTCTGTCATTGGGACCCAGAATGAGGATCGTCTATATGTAGCTACAGGTTTCTTGCTTCTTATGTAATGATATAAAAAGTATAGACCATCTAGTTACGTCAGGATTTATGTAAACGTACGACAAAATTGAAGATATTTCGTTATGTGAAAATGCTAGTGTCATTCATCATTAGAGATAAATTTGTATATAGGGACCATTCACATCCTGTCTTTAACTACTTTACTATCATTATTTTTGTCTCAACACTAAAGAATGCCGCTTCAATAACAACCACGAGTATTTACCGTCAACTTTTTGTCCGTCATTTAAATTTTCCGTGAGTCATCTTCCTCCTGACGCGGCAGTGGCGTCATCCTGCCTACCTGTCATGCCAACACTCCGTCCTTCATTACGCCTCACACTCACGTCTAAATCAACATCATCACAAATATGCATCGCCATCTCACTCTTTGATCTTATTGTGATTCATTTCCCGTTGACACATATTTCATTCTGTTTTCCTAGCTGTATTTTTTTTCTATGATCTCCGGTGATTCTATTATTGACTGTCCACGAAGCGGTGCTATTAAGGCTCACGTGAATCAGTGTGTAGTAGCGAAGCAGCGAGAAAAAAAACTGCCTGTATCACGCTTCATGTTTATATATTTGAACAAACACACTTGTTTTAGTATTCACCTCATGACCACTCAGCTTATCACCGGTCCGGCCAGAATTAATGTATTGCATATGTCACACACACACACACACACACACACACACACACGCGCGCGCTGGCCTTACATTCTGTGTTAGCCGGTTCGAATCCTCACTGCTCCCGGCGATTTTTCACTGACGAATTCGGGCGGTTACTGTCTCCCTTGAGCAAGGCGATGGGGGTGTGTGGTGTGTGAGGTCCCAGCATTATCCTAAGATCGGTAATAATGAGCTCCAAGCTCACACCGGGAGGGTGAAACTGGCGATCACGAGTCCAGCTCGCGTGGACAAGATCATGGGTGAATAACACGCACACACACACACACACACACACACACACACACACACACACACACACACACACACACACACACACACACACACACACACACACACACACACACACACACACACACACACACACACACACACACACACACACACACACACACACAAACAAACAAACAAACAAAAAACAACAATACACACACAAACATCCACCTTCCTTGTGGTAAAAACTCTGCTGACTCACAAGTCCCTCCTGCTGAAATCATCCCCATCAACATACCAACACAAGGCTTTTTAATAATAATAATGATAATTTGATTTTCACCCGACGGCATACAGTAATATAAACATAATATACATACATGAGTAAATGAACTTAAGTACTAAAGCAAATAAAAGATAATACATACACATGTGGGCAATATATACACTGCTGTACATATATTTCCTGAGTATAACAAACCCATTAACCCCTTGAGACCCAGAACGTAATTTCCATTGTAATTTGGGTGCCATTAGACGATTTTTAGTGACTATAAGCAATATTTTATAGATATAACCTAATTAATATCCTTATCCACTAGCTAATTTGGTATATTCAGTTACTTTTCGTTATTTTATGGCTCCACAACATACATTTTTTTATAGCAATGGAAAGATCTGGGCGTGAAGGGGTTACAGTAGTGAGTTTAACCCGCATTGTTTTGTTTTGTTTGTTATTTTAGATTCGTAAGAGGATATATGTTTTGTTGGTAAGAATATGTTGTCTTTTGTGGTGACTCTTTGTAATGTCATTATAATACACACAAACAGACACATCACACGCACGCACCTACACACATCTCTCTCCTCTCACAGCCAACACGTTATGCATTGCTCGCTCTCTCTCTCTCTCTCTCTCTCTCTCTCTCTCTCTCTCTCTCTCTCTCTCTCTCTCTCTCTCTCTCTCTCTCTCTCTCTCTCTCTCTCTCTCTAATTACGTTTTAGGTGAAATAGATTCGCGTTTATCATTATAGATCAGTACAAAAATATATGGAAAAAACTTCAAAAAGGAAATTGTTAAGAATGGTATTAGAAGACATTCCTCATTTCTTCCTTCCTCCTCCTCCTCCTCCTCCTCCTCCTCCTCCTCCTCCTCCTACTCCTTCTCCTCCTCCTTCTCCTCCTCCTCTTCATCATCATCATCATCATCATCCTCTTTCACCACCCTTATCGCCACCACCACCACCACCACCACCACCCTCATCTAGGCAATAAACTAATTTTCTTTTACTTCATAGAATATCTAAGCAGACGAAGGTAGGAAAGGAGAGAGAGAGAGAGAGAGAGAGAGAGAGAGAGAGAGAGAGAGAGAGAGAGAGAGAGAGAGAGAGAGAGAGAGAGAGAGAGAGAGAGAGAGAGAGAGAGAGAGAGAGACTAGCTTTTAATTAATCACGCTCTCCGGTCAGCACTTTAAAAGGTCATTGGGTTCTACTCTCACATATTTCACTCGCTTTTTCATAATTCATTTGAGAAGATGTTTTTCTGCAGCAATAAGTAAAGATTTAAAACTCATAATAACAGAGGAAGATAATTGCAGATGAAGACTCACTCACTCACTCATTCACTCACTCACTTATCCCCTCACTCACTCACTCATTCACTCACTCACTCACTCATTCACTCACATTTACTCACTCACTCACTCACTCACTCACTCACTCACTCACTTATCCCCTCACTCACTCACTCACTCACTCACTCACTCACTCACTCACTCACTCACTCACTCACTCACTCACTTATTCACTCACTCACTTATCCCCTCACTCACTCACTCACTCACTCACTCACTCACTCACTCACTCATTCACTCACATTCACTCACATTCACTCACATTCACTCACACTCACTCACACTCACTCACTCACTCACTCACTCACTCACTCACTCACTTATCCCCTCACTCACTCACTCACTCACTCACTCACTCACTCACTCACTCACTCACTCACTTATTCACTCACTCACTTATCCCCTCACTCACTCACTCACTCACTCACTCACTTATTCACTCACTCACTTATCCCCTCACTCACTCACTCACTCACTCACTCACTTATTCACTCACTCACTTATCCCCTCACTCACTCACTCACTCACTCACTCACTCACTCACTCACTCACTCACTCACTCACTCATTCACTCACATTCACTCACACCTCACTCACTCACTCACTCACTCACTCACTCACTCACTCATTCACCACTCACTCACTACTCACTCACTCACTCACTCACTCACTCACTTCACTCACTCACTCACTCACTCACTCACTCACTCACTCACTCACTTCCCATCACTCACTCACTCACTCATTCACTCACACACTCACTCACTCATCACTCACTCACTTCACTCACTCACTCACTCACTCACTCACTCACTCACTTATCCCCTCACTCACTCACTCACTCACACTCATTCACTCACTCACTCACTCACTCACTCACTCACTCACTCACTCACTCACTCACTCATTCACTCACATCACTCACACTCACTATCACTCACTCACTCACTCACCACTCACTCACTCACTCACTCACACTCACTCACTCATTCACTCACTCACTCACTCACTCACTCATTCACTCACTCACTCACTCACTCACCTCACTCACTCACTCATCACTCACTCACTCACTCACTCACTCACTCACTCACTCACTCACTCATTCACTCACTCACTCACTCACTCACTCACTCACTCACTCACTCACTTATCCCCTCACTCACTCACTCACTCATTCACTCACACTCACTCACTCATTCACTCACTCACTCACTCACTCACTCATTCACTCACTCACTCACTCACTCACACACTCACTCATTCACTTATCCCCTCACTTAC
>JACEEZ010005761.1:782500-827500 GCA_016584305.1 Chionoecetes opilio | reverse complement strand
TATGTATTGTGTGTATGTAGTAGTAAGTAAAATAACAAATCTCGAGCTTAAGATATCCTGCGTTACAACAGCGAGTTTAGAAGAATGTAGTGAGGAAGTTGATGACGTGAAATTGGATGAGTAAAAATGGGGTGACGAAAGAGTAAGATGAAGATAAGGAGATATTGGAGGAGGAGGAGGAGGAGGAGGAGGAGGAGGAGGAGGAGGAGGAGGGGGAGGTTGTCAACACAGAAGGAGTCTGTTGAATGAGGGGAAGGGAGCGATGGAGAAAAAAAGCGAAGGCGGAGGAGATGAGAGAGATCCGTGGCGCGATAATGAAGAGAAAAGAAGGGCAGGGCAGGATAGGGTGGGACAAGACATGATAGGTTAGAACAGGGTAGGATAGGGTAGGATAGGGCAGGACAGGGAAGGACAGGGTAGGACAGGGTAGGACAGGATTGCACAGGGCAGGACAGGGCAGGACAGAGCAGGACAGGGTAGGTTAGGACAGGGCAGGACAGGGCAGAACAGGGTAAGGCAGGACAGGGCAGGACAGGGCAGGACAGGGTAAGGCAGGACAGGGCAGGCAGGACAGGGCAGGGCAGGTTCGTGGACAATCACAACACCGCCAGGGCTCTAGGGACGCCGCCCTTGGACTACTTCGTCGGGAGGTGATACGTTATCTCATCATTTATAATAATAATAATAATAATAATAATAATAATAATAGTTGTATTCTCACCCGAAGGCATACAAGAAAAACAACAACATAATATATGGACGAGGGAATGAACTTAAGTACTAAAGCAAATCATTGATAATAGCTATATACCTCTATAATAATAATAATAATAATAATAATAATAATAATAATAATAATAATAATAATATAATAATAATGTTAATGTTAATATCACCCGGAGGCATACAGGCAAACAAGCAACAACAAGACAAAGAGTTACTTATAACCTCACGGAACCCACGACTCGATGTCAGAAAAATATTAAATATGTATACAAAGCAAACCTGAATTCTTGGTCCTGATAAGCTAATGAGCCTTAGTAAAAAAAAAAATAAAAAAATTAGAAATCCAAAAATTTTATAAATCGAAAAAAATCGTTTATGCTGGTCTCAAATTTCGTGGAATCTGTTTTATTAACACCTTTTTTATGTATTAACTTTTTATTTTATTGGGTAAGTCCCCTAACAAGCTAATGAGCCCTACGTATACTGTATAAAGTCAGTAAAATCATCGTATAAACGGTTCTCAAATTTCATAGAATCTTTTAATGACACCATTTTTGTTATCAAGAGTAATATTTCCTTTTTGGTAAGTTAAGTTAACCCTTTCACGCCCAGATCTTTCCTTTGCTATATAGAATCGTCTGTTGTCGAGCCATAAAATTACAAAAGTCACTGAATATATCAAATTAACTAATGGACAAGGATACTAAACAGGTCATAGCTATAAAACATTGTTTATATTCACTAAAAATCGTCTAATGGTACCCAAGTTACAATGGAAATTACGTTCTGGGCCTCAAGGGGTTAAGGTTTGGGATGTTCTTAAAGAGCTATGCGATACGGAGTGTGTGGTGAGGAGCGGTCAATCACAGCGTTTACTAGACTATTTACTACTTACTTTACTAGTTTTTTTTAATACTAGAGAACACAGGGTCGCCTCAGTCCATGGCGTAGTGTTGTATTGGCCTCGCTGGCATCGAACCCTGGGCGTTTGTATGTTGGTAAAGGGAGGAGGAGGGAGGAGGAGAAGAGAAAGACCCCTGTTACTAATGATTGTTTTTGGTGATGTAGAATAAACAAATGTCAGGAATTTATAAAAATCAGAGAGAGAGAGAGAGAGAGAGAGAGAGAGGAGAGAGAGAGAGAGAGAGAGAGAGAGAGAGAGAGAGAGAGAGAGAGAGAGAGTTAAAATGGTTCTGTGTTCAGCTGTAAGTTAAGGAAGGTGAAGTAAGAACGAACATCTTAAGTATTTACAGAGGAAAACAGAAACACACACGCACACACACACACACAACACGTACACACACACACACACACACACACACACACACACACACACACACACACACACACACACACACACACACACACACACACACACACACACACACACTCCATGGGGAACTCCATAGTGTAAGGGATAGCACGCTCGGCTCACAACCGAGAAGTCCCGGGTTTGATCCCCGGGCGGAGCGAAGACAGGCGGGCGGTCTTCTTAAAACCTAAGCCCCTGTCCACCCAGCAGTGAATGGGTACCGGGTGTTAGCCGGGGGTTGTGACCCGCCTCCCGGGGTGGTGGCTTCGGCCAACACAAAAAAAAAAAAAGATGAATGAGAAAAATAAATGTTGACATGGAGACGGGGCCATACGAGCGTTGCTCTGGCCCTGTAAAAATACAACTAGATGAATACACACACCACACACCACACACACACACACACACACACACACCACACACACACACACACACACACACACACAACACACACACACCATTAATTTCTCTGTAACCAATATACTCTTAAGAAATCGTTTGTGCTGTCTATACAATACAAAGGTTATATTTAGACAGCGACCTTTGAGCCTGGTGATATCTAAGCGTTGGTGTTGATCCGGGATGACATTCTTGTGTACAAGTGTGAGAGATCGTGACTAGGACCCCCACGTATATATAGGAAGCCCCCCTTATAGGACCCCCACGGCGCAGGTGAAGGTGAGGGCAGGTGAGGGGGGGGGGTGATGAGGCGGGGGAGGATTGGGGGAGTGAATGGGGAATGAGGCGGAGGAGGGAGGGGGGAAGGTAGTTGAGTAGGGGACAGGCGGGGTAGGAAGAGGAGGGAGGGAAGGGTAGTTGAGTGGGGAATGAGGCGGGGGGGAGGGAGGAAGAGGAGGGAAGGTAGTTGAGTGGGGAATGAGGGAGGGAAGGGTAGTTGATTGAGTAATGAGATAGAAGAGAAATGGAGGGAAATTAGTTGAGCGAGGAATGAGAGAGACAGAGTATGACGGGAGGGAGGAAGAGGAGGGAGGAATGGTAGTTGAATGAGGAATGAGAGAGACAGTAGGAAGAATGGAATGAGGGAAGAAGAGAAGGGAGTAAGGGTATGTGAATGGAATGAGATGGACAGAGTAGTAAGGGAAGGTACATGAATGGAATGGGAGAGGAAGAGGAGAAGAGGAGGAAGGTTAACTGGATGGAGAATCAGAAACACAGAGAAAGAAGAATAAGGATAAGAATAAGGCAAATAGTAAAGAAAAAGGTAAGTTATAGTTGGATATGTACGTACGTAGCATCTGATATGGATAGGGAATCAGTAAGATGAGGAAGGGTGAGAAGTGATGGAGGAGAGAGAGGAGGTGAGGAGGAGAGAGGAGAGAGAGGAGGGTAGGAGGAGAGAGAGAGAGAGAGAGAGAGAAGAGAGGTAAAGGTAGCATTGAGACCAGCGAGAGAGGCAGTGATTAAGGAGGAAGAGTTTTACCTCGACCCACCACCCACCCACCCACACACACACAGACACACACACACACACTGACAACGACACACACTACAAGCACACGACAATACACACACACCCACCCACCCCACCCACCACACACCACACACACACACACACACACACACACACACACACACACACACACACACACACACACACACACACACACACACACACACACACACACACCACACACCCCCCACCCACCCACCCACACACACACACACACACACACACACACACACACACCACACACATACACCACACCCACACCCACACACACACACACACACACACACACACACACACACACACACACACCCCACCACACACACACACACCACACACACACATTACACAGTGTAATTATAACTCCATGTACTTTAAGGAAAAACAAGGAATGGAGAATGAAATAGGAACAAATTTAGGTCCAGATTAAAGCAAAAGGTACAAATTTAGGTCTAGATTATAGCAATAGGTACAAATTTAGGTCTAGATTAAGGCAAAAGGTACAAATTTATGTCTAGATTATAGCAATAGGTACAAATTTATGTCTAGATTATAGCAATAGGTACAAATTTAGGTCTAGATTATAGCAATAGGTACAAATTTATGTCTAGATTATAGCAATAGGTACAAATATAGCTATAGAAAATCAATAGGTGCAAATTCACGTATAAATAAATAAATAGGTTCAATTTTTAGGTACAGATAAGATAAATAGGTACAAATTTTAGGTATAGATAAAATAAAAAAGTACAAATTTTAGGTATAGATAAAAGCAATGGGTACAAATTTGATTATAGAAAACCAATAGGTACAAATTCAGGTACAGGTATAAAAATAGGTACACATTTTTGTAGAGATCAAAGAAATAGTTATGAATTTAGGTCACGAAAAAAATTAATAAGTACAATTTTTACGTCTAGCTAGAGCAAATAAATAGGTACAAATTCACGTCTAGTAGATAAAAGAAGAAAGAAAAACTGATTCTTAGTTGTTGCTCACTTAGAGAAAAGAAAAACAAGAAAAACAAGTCTGAAAGGGAAAGTAGAAAATCGACTTTAATTTGCGCGCCATGACTCTGCACTTCTTTTTTTTGTACGATGCAGAAGCTAATCACAAAAGAAAAGAAAAACAGTACAACATACAACATGATACAGCTGTGAGACCATTTGTTCCAGAGGTCGTCAGTACGGGAGGAAGGAAGGAAGGAAAGAAAGAAAGGTAGGAAGAAAGGAAGGAAGGAAGGAAAGAAGGAAGGCTGGAAGGAAGGTAGGAGGGAAGGTAGGAGGGAAGGAAGGAAAGAAGGAAGGAAGGTAGGTAGGTAGGTAGGTAGGTAGGAAGGAAGGAAGGAAGGAAGGAAGGAAGGAAGGAAGGAAGGAAGGAAGGAAAGAAGGAAGGCTGGAAGGAAGGAAGGTAGGAGGGAAGGTAGGAGCGAAGGAAGGAAGGAAGGAAGGAAAGAAGGTAGGTAGGTAGGTACATAGGTAGGTAGGTAGGTAGGTAGGAAGGACGGAGGAAGGAAGGAAGGAAGGAAGAAGAGATAGGTAGGAAGGAAGGAAGGAAGATAGGTAAGGAAGGAAGGAGGAGAGGATTACGTAAGGTAGGTAGAGTAGGAAGGAAGGAAGGAAGGAAGGAAGGTAGGTAGGTAGGAAGGAAGGAAAGAAGGAAGGAAAGAAGGTAGGTAGGTAGTTACCTAGGTAGGTAGGTAGGTAGGTAGGTAGGACGGAAGGAAGGAAGGAAGGAAGGAAGGAAGGAAGATAGGTAGGAAGGAAGGAAGGAAGGAAGGAAGGAAGGAAGGAAGGTAGGTAGGAAAGAAAGGAAGAAAGAAGGAAAGAAAGAAAGAAAGAAGGAAGGAAGGAAGGAAGGAAGGAAGGAATGGTTTTACACCGGGAAGGAACAGAATAGGGATGATGAAGAAAGTACGTATGTGGAATGAAACAAGAGTAGGAATGACTGAGGACACTTTTCTGGGGGTTTTTCTTCTTTTTTGATCTAAGTATTCGTAAGATCGAGTGTAAGATCACTTCAACATGTAAGACTTTTATGTAGTATTTATGTAGTCATGAAATTTTCCTTCTTTACGTTCTGCATTGAGTGACTTTTTTCTCTCATTTTTATCTAACTTACCATCTCCATAATAAAAAAAACATCATTATAGACATTCAAGTTCACTGTCACTTTCCTTTCAACAGCAAAAAACAAGGCAAATGAAAAGAAAATCGAGTAATGACAAGTGCTAAATATCGATCATTTTCATAGTAGCTACAGTGAGGTATCAAAAATGACTAAACAAAGACTAACACTAATGCTATAAGCTAACCCGAGTGGATTAAATGGTACAAAAACCTTCGTTCAGTTCAGTTCAGGTGTGGGTCGGGAGTCTGGCCTTTTTCATCAGCACTCCCTGGCGTTGTTTCTTCTTGCTGTCTGGGTCTTTAGTTAGTTGTCTTCTCTTATTCTGTCTTTTAGTTTCTTTCTCTTTCTTTTCCTTGTGGCGTAAGAGAAGAATAATGATGTGCCGAGCAGTGAGTGAGCAATATCAAAACTGACAGGCTGGTTGAGAAGAAAACGTAACTTGTTCTGAACCTGTCAGTAACACGTGGGGGCGCTGACGTGGTAAGGCGGGCGGGCGGTAGGTAGCAAAGAGGCAAGAACCATGTGTATGTGTATAATTTCCATCATCAAAGGTGTAGTGGCAGCAAGAGTATTATAGCAACAACAGCGGCAGTGTGAAGGTCGTGATGCGGGGGAAAATAATGAGAACCAGTCCAGACTATTTTTTTTTGCGAAACTCAGCAGACGACCACAAGAAATGAATGACTCGGCAACAACAACAATAGCAACAACAACAATAGCAACAACAACAGCAGCAACAACAACAGCAACAACAACAACAACAAGATCAGCAACAACAACAACAACAACAACAACAGCAGCAGCAAGAACAACAACAACAACAGCAGCAGCAACAACAACCAACAACAACCAACAACAACAGCAGCAAGAACAACAACAACAACAACAACAGCAGCAAGAAGAAGAACAACAACAACAACAGCAACAAAAACAACAACAACAAACAACAGCAACAACAACCCACAACAACAAATACAACAACAACAACAACAACAACAGCAATAGCAACAACAACAGCAACAACTACAGCAACAACAAACAATAGCAAGAGCAACAAATAAAGCAACAGCCAACAACATCAACAACAAATAAAACAGTAGCAACAAAAAACAACAACAACAACAACAACAACAATAGCAACACGAACAACAACAACAACAGCAGCAACAACAACAACAACAACAACAACAAATAAAACAGTAGCAACAAAAACAACAACAACACAACAACAACAATAGCAACACGAACAACAACAACAACAGCAACAACAACAACAACAACAACACAACAACAACAGGCTGCCGCTGGCGTCTTCTGCTTCATAAACATAAACATAAACACGGGAAAGACTATTACTTTGTGCTAACAATTGATACTTTGGTTTGTGGTGGGCAATCAAAATGTAGTGTATCTCTGCGGGCTATCGGTCTATCTGTTTACCTGTTGCTTTCTTTCTCTCTCTCTCTCTCTCTCTCTCTCTCTATCTCTCTCTCTCTCCTCTCTCTCTCTCTCTCTCTCTCTCTCCTCTCTTTTCCTCCTCCTCTCTCTCTCTCTCTCTCTCTCTCTCTCTCTCTCTCTCTCTCTCTCTCTCTCTCTCTCTCTCTCTCTCTCTCTCTCTCTCTCTCTCTCTCTCTCTCTCTCTCTCTCTCTCTCTCTCTCTCTCTCTCTCTCTCTCTCTCTCTCTCTCTCTCTCTCTCTCTCTCTCGGTGGCGACTTGGGTATGTGAGAGAAAGTTGGAAAAATTTGGATTACCATATAAAAAATGAAGAGAAAGAAGAGACTTGATAGCAGCGTAAAGAACAATGACGGGAATGGAGACAATTGATCAAGATAGAAAATGTATCAACGTTGGAAGAAAAAAAAGTACATGGATAGAAGCTGAACACAAAATGCTTGAAAGATATTAAGAAAGAACATTAAGTAATTATAATATAGCAAGAATATCGAGTAAGAAGTACAGGTTTTCTAGTCATTGCATTGATATGTGGAATGACCTGGACAGTGACAGGAGAGAAGCAAATAGTGATGATTTTATTGTTGCGATTGATCAAAATGAGATACGGAAACGTAACCCTATGCACGAATGTAGCCTATTTCACGTGTATCACAACTAGGTAAACACACACACACACACACACACACACACACACACACACACACACACACACATACTGTGTGTGTGAGTACTCCGTAGTGTAGGGGAAGCACGCTCGGTTCACAACCGAGAAGTCCCGGGTTCGATCCCCGGGCGGAGCGGAAACAGATGGGCTGTTTCCTTAAAACCTGAGCCCCTGTCCACCCAGCAGTGAATGGGTACCGGGTGTTAGCCGGGGT
Source organism: Chionoecetes opilio (assembly GCA_016584305.1). Lineage (NCBI taxonomy): Eukaryota > Metazoa > Arthropoda > Malacostraca > Decapoda > Majidae > Chionoecetes > Chionoecetes opilio. Next base: position 819,530 of record JACEEZ010005761.1, on the reverse strand, counting down.
TTGTGACCTGCTCTCCGGGGTGCTGGCTTCGGCCAAAACTAAGCACTAAGGATGAATGATGAAAATGTTGATATGGAGACGGGGCCATACGAGCGTTGCTCAGGCCCTGTAAAATACAACTAAATGAATACAACTAGATGAATACACACACACACACACACACACACACACACACACACACACACACACACACACACACACACACACACACACACACACACACACACACACACACACACACTATAAAGACAGAAATATACATCATAAGAACAGAGACTTAAAGAGCGAGAGAATGAAGTAGCAAAGAGAAAGCAGAAAGAAAATCTCCTCCCTTCCCTTTGTATATACACTTGAAAGACATTTATAGTAGTGATGCATAACTTTTACTTGTGTGTTATCTCGTCAAGCTGTTATTCATTATTATTCATGCATTCAGATGAGCTTTTACTTATTCATGCATTCATACGAGCTTTTACTTATTCATGCATTCGTACATCTTATTCATGTATTCATCGATTCACTCATCAGTCTAGTAGTAGTAGTAGTCAGTAGTAGTAGTAGTAATAGTAACAGTAGCCTATAAAGATTCCAATCCATGCATTACGTATGTCCTACTTGTTGCTTGTAGAGTACTCGCTTCCTATTGGCTGTTTGGCTTGTGACGTCACGGGTCAGGCCACCAATGAGCAGCGACCACGTCTTATGTATTGTATTTTCGTGAATTATTTAAGTATTTCTGCTTTTTTCATCTTATTTTTAGTAGATCAGTGGATATCTACGTTTTATAAGAAATCATTCCCTTGCTAAATTGAAATATTACCTAAATGGTAAATAAATGATGACCTGTATGTCGAGTTGTTGTTATTGTTGTTGTTGTTGTTGTTGTTGTTGTTGTTGTTGTTTCTCTCTCTCTCTCTGTCATCGGTAGCCAGTCAATTACTTATGTTTACAATCTCATTAATACGACTTACAGGAGACTAATCACCTCGAAACCCTTAACTAATTACCTGTGGGATTGGAATGATTAGCACGTTGGTTATCGGGAGACTGAAAAACTAGTAATAATAATAATAATAATAATAATAATAATAATAATAATAATAATAATAATAACAATAATAATAATAATAATAAAACTATGAAAACTAATGTTGCTATGACGATGCGTAAACCTATATATCATTTTTGCCTGACACCTGATGTTTAACTGGGGGGAAAAACAAAGATAGAAAAGAATAAGCTCCCTCCCCTCCCCCCCCTTTCCTGTCCTGCCGCAGATGAACAGAAAGATGACACCATTTCCCCCTCCCCTCATCATCATCATCATCTGCTAGGGGTGGGGGGAGGGGGCTGGGGGAAAGGGATGGGGCTGGGGGGAGGGGGCTGGGGGGAAGGGAGGGAAGGGGGGGAAAGGGGGGGAAAGGGGGGGGAGAGAGGGTGTTTTGATTGTAGCTTCCTCACATCGCAGTGACGTTTACGATATATAGACAAACAAGTCATCGAAGCAAGTAACAGTTCTTGATGAAGTTGCATGATTTACAGTGCAGGTGTATGTGTGTGTGTGTGTGTGTGTGGTGATTGGGTAAAGTGTATGTGTGTGTGTGGTGATTGGGTAAAGTGTATGTGTGTGTGTGGTGATTGAGTAAAGTGTATGCGTGTGTGTGGTGATTGGGTAAAGTGTATGTGTGTGTGTGGTGATTGGGTAAAGTGTGTGTGTGTGTGTGGTGATTGGGTAAAGTGTATGTGTGTGTGTGGTGATTGGGTAAAGTGTATGTGTGTGTGTGGTGATTGAGTAAAGTGTATGCGTGTGTGTGGTGATTGGGTAAGTGTATGCGTGTGTGTGGTGATTGGTAAAGTGTATGTGTGTGTGTGGTGATTGAGTAAAGTGTATGCGTGTGTGTGGTGATTGGGTAAAGTGTATGTGTGTGTGTGGTGATTGAGTAAAGTGTATGCGTGTGTGTGGTGATTGGGTAAAGTGTATGCGTGTGTGTGGTGATTGGGGGTAAAGTGTATGTGTGTGTGTGGTGATTTGGGTAGAAGTGTATGCGTGTGTGTGGGTGATTGGGTAAAGTGTATGCGTGTGTGTGGTGATTGGGTAAAGTGTATGTGTGTGTGTGGTGATTGGGTAAGTGTATGCGTTGTGTGGTGTGGGATTTGGGTGTTATGGGTAAAGTGTATGCGTGTGTGTGGTGATTGGGTAAAGTGTATGTGTGTGTGTGGTGATTGGGTAAAGTGTATGCGTGTGTGTGGTGATTGGGTAAAGTGTATGCGTGTGTGTGGTGATTGGGTAAAGTGTATGCGTGTGTGTGGTGATTGGGTAAAGTGTATGCGTGTGGGGGGGAGGGGGGTAAAACAAGGCGAGGTCACGTGTTGGGCGGGGTGTTGTGCAGGTGTTGTTGTGTTTGTGTTTGTGTTTGTGCGTCAGTTATTGTTCCAGCCTCGCAAGCCCCATCACTCGTCTGTTGTCGCCTGTTGTTGCCTGTTGTCTCCTACACAGGTCTTCATCGCCCATACAACCCTCGACTAAAAGTGAAGAAAAAAGAGACTAGACTTGCAAACTATTGTAAGTACTTTCTTTATTCTCTTACTGTCTTCTTTATAGGGATTGGCAACTAAGCGGGCTATTTGTTACCTCTTATTTTTGTCCTTGGCCAGTCCTTTGTGATGTAAAGAAGAAAAAAACTGACCTTTTTTAGCAGCATCGTGAAAAAAATCAATAACCAAACATTTGTACAGGGTAATGCAACAACTATTCACTAATTCATCCATTTCATACTACTACTTAAGTAAGAGAGCTGGTTAAGAGGAGCAAGAATCGTGAGTCCCAAATAACGCCTGAGTCACATACTGAAGAGGGAGGGGAAGGGGGAAGAGGGGAAGGTAGGAGGAAGAAGAGAGGATGATGAGGGAGGAAGGAAGGGATGGGAAGGGAGTAGGAAGAGGGAAGGGTGGAAGGAAGAAGAGGTAAGGGTGAGGAAGGAGGAGGGAAGGGTGAGGGAGGAAGAGGGAAGGGTGGGAGGAAGAGGTAAGGGTGAGGGAGGAGGAGGGGAGGGTGAAGAGGAAGAAGAGGCAAGGGTGGGGGAAGGAAGAAGAGGAGATTATGGAGGTGAGGGGAAGGAAGAGGGGAGGGAGAGAGGGCAGGCAGCATCAGGCGCACAGATTTAGCCCAGAGCCTGCGGGCCTGCGGCATACCAGAGCCTGTGTCGCCGCTTTTGTTATAGCCTGGCGGACATGGCACTGCGGCCGCCCCAGGAGCATAGTAGATTCTCTTAGCGTGATGCTGTGGTGGTATTTGCAGGTCCTGAGGCTGAGGGAGAGGGGGGGGGACTTAGGGGGGGCTGGATGAGAGAGAGAGAGAGAGAGAGAGAGAAGAGAGAGAGAGAGAGAGAGGAGAGAGAGAAGAGAGAGAGAGAGAGAGAGAGAGAAAGCATCTGAACATTCACTGCCTTAACTTATCTACCTTTTAAGCCACATGTGTGATTAATAACTGTTTAGAGAGAGAGAGAGAGAGAGAGAGGAGAGAGAGAGAGGAGAGAGAGAGAGAGGAGAAGAGAGAGAGAGAGAGAGAGAGACAAGAGGAGAGTGAGAGAGGAGAGAGAGAGAGAGGAGAAAAGATAGAGAGAGAGAGAGAGAGGAGAGAGAGAGAGAGAAGAGAGAGAGGAGAGAGAGAGAGAGACTTTGATCACCCATCTTCATCCTCTCATTCCACCAACACAACAAATCTTAAGCATATTTGAAGTCTTTGGAAATTTTCAATCACAAACACCTCTTCCTTCTATCGACCTCTTCGACATCCAACCTTGACTTGTGCCTCCTCCTCCTCCTCCTCCTCCTCCTCCTCGTCTCCCCTCCTTTCTCCTCCTCCTCCTCCTGGATCATCATCATCACACACAACTAGTTACTACAAGCCTTCCCGGGGGGGGAGGCGGGGCACTGCCCTGGGGGAAAGGAAAACCCCAAGGGGGGGAAAAAAGAAAAAAAAAGGGAAAAAAAAAGAAGAAGAAAAAAACCCCCTTTTTTTCCCCCTCCTTCCCATTCCCCCCAAAAAAAAAAATTTTTTTAAGGGGAAAAGGGGGGGGGGAAAAAAGGGAGGGGGAGGGGGGGGGGGAAGGGGAAGGGGAAAGGGGGGAAAGAGAGAGGGAAGGAGGGGGAGGGGAAAGGGAGGGGGGAAAGAGGGGGGGGAAGAGAAAGGGGGGAAGAAGAGAGGGGGGGGAAAAAGGGGAAAAAAAAGGGGGGGGGGGACTAAAACCCCCCCCAACTTAATCCTTAAAACCCCTTTTTTTTTTTTTTTTTTTGGGGGGGGGGGGGGGGGGGGGGGGGCCCCCCCCCCCGGGGAAAAAAAAAAAAAAGGGGGAAAAAAAAAAGGGGGGGGGGGGGAAAAAAAATTTTTTCCCCAAAATTTTCCCCTTTATTACGGGGGGGAAAAAACCCCCCGGGGGGGGGAGGAGGGGGGGGGGGGGGGGGGGGGGGGGGGGGGGGGAAAAAAAAAAAGGGAAAAAAAAAAAAAAAGAGAAAAAACCTTTATCCCCTCTTTCCTTTTTTTTCCCCCCCCCCTCTTCTTATTTTCCCTTAAATTTCTTCCCCCCTTTTCCCTTCTTCCCTCTTCCTCCCTATTTGTCCCCCTTCCCCTCCCCCCCCCCCCTCCCCCCCTTCCCCCCTTTTTTCCCCCCCTTTTTTTTTTCCCCCCGTTTTATACACATCCAAAAAAATTTCCTTTTTCCCTTCCCCCTTTTGGGGGGGGGGGCCCCCCTTCCCTCCCTTCTTGTTTCCCCCCCTCCCTCTCTCTCCTCTTTTCCTCTCCCCCTTCCCCTTCCCTTTTCCCTCCCTCTCCTCCCCCCCATTCTCCCCCCCCTTTCTCCCCCCCTTTTCCCCCCCAAATTTTCTTTTGTTTTTCTCCCCCCTTCTCCTCCCCCCCCCCCCTTTTCCCCCTCTCTCCTCCCCTCCCCTTTCCCCCTCTCTCTCTTTTCACCCTCTCTCTCCTCCCTCCCCCTTTCCCTCTTTTCTTTCTTTTTCCCCCCGGGGAAAATAAAGAAAAAAAAATAACCCGCTTTTTTCCCCAAAACCCCCCCCGGAAAAAAAATTCCTTCGCCTCCCCCTTTCCCCTTTTTTTTCTTCTTTTCTCTTCTTTTCTTCCTCTCTTCTGGTGGGGCTCCGCTTCCCTTCCTCTCTCTCTTCTCTTTTTCCCTCCTCTCCTTCTCTCCCCCCTCTCTCTCTCCCCTCCCCTTTCTCTCCCTCTCTTTTCCCTCTTTCTCTCTCTTTTTCCCTTTCTTTTTCCCCCTCCTCTTTTCCCCGGGTTGGGGCAGATAAAAATTTGTTGCTCTAGGCCCCCCGGTTCTCTTCTCCCCTCTCTCTTTTCTATTTTAATTCCTCTCTCTCTCTCTCTCTCTCTCCCCTCTCTCCCCTTTTCCCCCTCTCTCTCTCCCCCCCTTCTCCTCTCCTCTCTCACACAACTAAGCAAAAAACATTTCCCTTTCCCCCCCCTCCCCCTTTTCTTTCCTTTTCCCCTTCTCTTCTCTTTTTCCCTTTTTTTCCCCCCTTCCTTCCCTTCCCCCAAAAACCCCGTCCCCCCCCCCTCCCCTTTTTTTTCCCCCCTTTCCATCAACCCTTTTCCACCCCTTTCCCCCCTTTTCCCCCTTTTCCATTTTTTTTTTTTTTTTTTTTTTTTTTTCCTTTTTTTTTTCCGGATTTTTTTTTATTCTTATACACTTTTTGTTTAGGCCCTTGGAATTTGCCGCCTTCTGGTCGCCCGTTTCGAAAAAGGGCAACAAAATTGGAATCATGCAAGAAGAGAAACCAAACAAAATTCACCCCCTGGCGAAATTCCTCTTATGAAAAGAGACCTGCGGAAACTTTAAAATGTTTTCCTTAAAGGATGAAAATCCGGGGGGACTTTTATAGAAACCTTTTAAAAATCCTAAAAGGATTTTGATTTATTAACAAGAAAACCATTCGAGCTTTCAACTAAAAGACAACAGAAATAATGGTTTAAAACTAAAAAGGTCAAACGTTTTTAAAACACTGTTTTCCGTAAAAAAATTTTTTAATGTAGGTCGTTGCATGGAAAAAGTTAACAAAAAAGTTTTCGAAGCCAGCACAATAACTACTTAAAAACAGGCTTGACGCCACGTAAAATAAAGGGGGATTGATATGCCCACGAATTTATATTTAGTCCCCCCACGATTAGTTGTAGTGGTATGGTACTTTTTAGTTTGTATATTTTTACCCTATTTTTCTGCATACGAAATTCCGTTTTCCTATCTTCTTTTAAAACTGGTATCATTTTCCAACTGTTTTCTTACAAGTATTGATAGTTATTAGATGTATTCAGCAGATACCCTCGTCAGGACCAATAGGTTCCTGGTGTCTTTTTTTTTTTTTTTATGTAAACCATGTAAAATCCTCCTCCTCCTCCCCTCCTCCTCCTCCTTCACAAACTGCCCCCCCTTTTCCCCTATAATAGAGAGGGCCTTTACAACACCACACACACACAAAACACACCCCAACACAAACAACACACAACAACACACACACCCATGTGTAGGGAAGCACGCTCGGTTTTACAACCGAGAAGTCCCGGGTTCGATCCCCGGCGGAGGGAAACAGATGGGTGTTTCCTTAAAAAAACCCCACCCCTTAACCCGCGTGAATGGGTACCGGGTGTTGGGGGGGGTTTTTTGTGCCCTGCCCCTCCGGGGGGCTGGCTTGGGCCCCAAAACTAAGAACTAAAGGATGAATGATAAAAATGTTGATTGGAGACGGGGCCATACAAAAGCGTTGCCAGGCCCTGTAAAAACAACAAAATTTGAATACAACTAATGAATACACACCCACCCAAACACACAACACACACACCAAAACCACACACACACACACACACACACACACAACCCCACACACACACACACAAAACAAACATTTAAAAGACGAAATAACATCATAAACGGAGACTTAAAGAGCGAGAGAATGAATTAAAAGAGAAAGCAGAAAGAAATCCCCCCCTTTCCCCTTTTTTATTACACTTAAAAGACATTTATGTAATGTTGCATAATTTTTTAAACTTGTTTTGTTATCTCGTAAAGCTTTTATTCATTATTTTTTCAGGCATTCAATGAGTTTTTTTTACTTTTCTTCCCTTCTCGGCTTTTCTTATTCATGCTTCGTCCCTTTTATTCATGATTAAATCGATTCCCCCTCATCAGTCAGTAGTAGTATAGTCATATTATTTAGTAGTAATAGTAACAGTAGCCCTAAAAAGATTCCAATCCTGCATTACGTTGTCCACTTTGCTTGTAGAGTACCCCGTTTTCCCTTTTGGGCTTTTTGGGCTTGTGACGTCAGGGGTCAGGCCACCAATGAGCGGGCGACCACGTCTTTGTATTGAATTTTTCTTAAATTTTTTTAAGTATTTCTGTTTTTTTTTCATCTTATTTTTAGTAGACAGGGGTTTATCTACTTTTTAAAAGAATCTTTCCCCTTTGCTAAATTAAAAATTATTCCTAAAGGTAAATAATGTGACCTGTATTTTCATTTTTGTTATTGTTTTTGGGTGTTGTTGTTTTTGGGTTGTTGTTTTTTGTTTCTCTCTCTTCTCTTTTCATCGGTAGCCATCAATTACTTTTTTTACAATCTCATTAATCCGCCCTTAAGGGAGACTTTCACCTCGAACCCTTAACTAATTCCCTTTGGGGGTTTGGGAAATTTATTAGCCTTGGTTATCGGGAGACTAAAAAACTGTAAAAATAATAAAAATAATAATATAAAAATAATAATATAATAATAATAATAATAATAATAATAAAAATAATAATAATAATAATAATAATAAAAATAATAATATTTAAAAACAAAAATAATATAATAAAAACTATAAAAAACAAATGTTGCTATGACGATGCGAAAACCTATTATCATTTTTGCCTACACCTGATTTTTTAACGGGGGGGGAAAAAAAAAGATAGAAAAAAAAATAACTCCCTCCCCTCCCCCCCCCTTTCCTGTCCTGCCGCAGATGAACAGAAAGATGACACCTTTTCCCCCTCCCCTCATCATCATCATCACTGCTAGGGGGGGGGGGGGAGCGGGGGGAAAGGGGATGGGCGGGGGGAAAAGGGGAATGGGGGGCTTGGGGGGGGGGGGGGGGCTGGGGGGGAAAGGGGGGGAAGGGGGGGGGAAAGGGGGGGGGGGGGGGGGGGGGGGGAGAGAGGGTTTTTTTGATTGTAGTTTCCGCACTCGCGTGACTTTTTTACGATATATAGACAAAAAAATTTCATCGAAGAAAGAAAACATTTCTTGATAAAGTTGCTGTTTAAACAGGGGCAGGGGGTAGGTGTGTGTTTTGGGGTTTTTGGTGTTTTTTATTGGGTAGAGGGGTTTTCCGGGGTGGGGGGGGGGGGTAAAACAAGGCGAGGTCACTTTGGGCGGGGGGTTGTGCAGGTGTTTTGGTTTGTGTTTGGTTTGTGCGTCGTTATTTTTTCCCAGCCTCGAAAAACCCATAAACTCGTCTGTTGTCGCCTGTTGTTGCCTTTTTCTCCTACCAAAGCGCCTCATCGCCCATCCAACCCCGCAAAAAGTAAAGAAAAAAAGAGACTAGACTTCCCAAACTACTGTAAGTACTTTTTTTATTCTCTTATTTTCTTTTTTATAGGGATTGGCAACTAGGGGGCTTTTGTTCCCTTTTATTTTTTTCCTTTGGGGCCAGTCCTTTGTGATGTAAAGAAAAAAAAACTGCCTTTTTTTTAGCAGCTCGTGAAAAAAATCAATAACCAAACTTTTTTTACAGGGTAATGAAACCAACTATTCACTAATTCATCCTTTTCCCATACTACTAATGAAAGAAACTGGTTTAAGGGGAGCAAGATCGTGAGCCCCCAAAAACCCCTTTAGTCACATCTAAAGAGGGAGGGGGGGGGGGAAAGGGGGGAAGGGTTTAGGAGGAAAAAGAGGGGATGATGGGGGGGAAAGGAAAGGGAGGGGAAAAGGGAGTGGAAGGGGAAGGGGGGAAAGGAAGAAGGGGGAAAGGGGGTGAGGGGGAAAGGAGGGAAGGGTGAGGGAGGAAAAAGGGAAGGGTGAAAAGGGAGGAGGGAAGGGTGAGGGAGGAGGAGGGGGGGGTGGGGGAAGAAGAGGCAAGGGTGGGGGAAGGAAGAAGGAATTATGGAGGTGAGGGGAAGGAAGAGGGGGGGAGAGAGGGAAAAGGCAGAAATCGGGCGCACAGCTTTAGCCCAGAGCCTGCGGGCCTGCGGCTACCAAAGCCTGTGTCGCCGCTTTTGTTATAGCCTGGCGACATGGCACTGCGGCCCCCCAGGACTTTATTAATTTTTTCTTAGCTGATGCTGGGGTGGTATTTGCAGGCCCTGGGGCTGGGGGAAAGGGGGGGGGGACTTGGGGGGGGCTGGATAGAGAGAGAGAGAGAGAGAGGAAGAAGAAAAGAGAGAGAGAGAGGGAGGAGAGAGAGAGAAAAGAGAGAAAGCATTTTAAACCCTTCACTCCCTTTAAAATTTTATCTCCCTTTTTAAAGGGCCACATGTGTGTTTAATTTAACTTTTTAAGAGAAGAGGAGAGAGAAGGGAGAGAGAGAGAGGGGAGAGGGAGGAAGAAGAGAAAAGGAGAAGAGAGAGAGGACAAAAGAGAGGTGAGGGGGAGAGAGGAGAGAGAGAGAGAGAGAGAGAGAGAGAGAGGAGAGGAGAGAGAGCAAAAGAGAGAGAGAGAGAGAGAAAGAGAGACTTTGATCACCCCTCTTCACCCCTGTCATTCCCCCCAAACCCCAACAAATCTTAAGCATTTTTTGAATTTTTTGGGGAAATTTTCCCAATCACAAACACCTTTTCCCTTCTATCGACCTCTTCGACTTTCCAAACCCTTGACTTGTGCCTCCTCCTCCCCCCCCTCCTCCTCCTCCCCCCTTCCCCCTCCTTCTCCTCCTCCTCCTCCTTCTCGGCATCAAAAAATAAATCATCATCATCACAAATTGCCTTTTATTTTCCCTTTACGGGGCCTTCCCTCCGGCGGGTGTTGAGGCGTCGGGTCACGGGCCTCTCTTTCCCGCCTCAAGCCTCTCTCCTCTCTCTCTCCTTCTCTCTCCCCTCCCCCCGATCCCCTTTTCCTCTCTCTCTCTCTCTCCACTCACTAAATTCTCTCTATCTGCCCTCTCTTTTAAATCAGTCACCCCTTTCCCTCATCTAATAATTTTCTCTTGGTATTTAGTAACCCCTCTCTCTCCCCTCTCTCTCTCCGTCTTTCTCCTCTTCCCCCTTTCCTCTCTCTTCTCCCCTTCTCTCTCTCCCCTCTTCTCTTCTCTCTCTCTCTCCTCAAACCCCTTTTTATAAAACACATGTTTAAAATAGGGGAAAAACCCAAACGACTTCTCATCTAAACCACACCCCCAGGGAAAAAAAAAATTTCCCTTCGCCTTTCCCTTCCTTTAGTGCCCGTTTTTTTTCTACTTCCTCTTTTTCCCCTTCCCCCTCCCTTCTGAGAAAGGGTTTGGCTGCGGGGTTTTCCCTTCTCTCTCTCTTCTCTCTCTCTCTCTCTCTCCCCTTCCCCCTCTCCTCTTCTCTTCTCTTTTCTCTCTCTCTCCCCTCTCTCTCTCTTTCCCCTCCCTACTCTCTCTCCTCTTTTCGGGGGGGGCTACTTGGGGGGGGCATAAAAAATCAATTTGCTTGTTTCAAGGTCCCGCGTTCTCTCTCTCTCTCTTTTCCTCTCTCTTCTCCCTTTTTCTCTCTCTTTTCTCTTTTTCCCTCTGCCTCTCTCTCCTCATCGATCGGCTACAAAGGCGGATAAATAAATTTTGGGCTGCAAGGTCCCGGTCTTCCCCTCTCTCTCTCTCTCTCGCCCCTCCCTCTCTCTCTTCTCGTCTCTCTCTCTCTCTCCCCCTTCCTGGGGCTCTCTCTCGTTTTCTCTCTCTCTCTCTCTCTCACACACACACACACACAGTACCACACCCCCCTCCCCCCTTTTCCCTTGTTTTCCCTTCTCCTTACTACTATAAACCCCTTTTTCCACCCCTTTCCCCCTTATATAAACCCCTTTTCCATCCCTTTTCTCTTTCTTCCTTTTTTTTTCCCGGGGTTTTTTTTTTATTGCAAAATACACGTTTTTGGGTTAGGCCCATTTGGGAATATCCGTTCAATTCGGTCGCCCTGTTTCGAAAAAACCCAAAAGCAAAATTGGAATCAGTGAAAAGAGGGGCAACCAAAAAAATTTTCCTCTCTGCAAAATTCATTTTATGAAAAAAGGACTGGGGAAAATTTAAAATTTTTTTTTCCTTAAAGGATCGTAAAATCCGGGGGGATTTTAAATAGAAACCTTTAAAAATCCAAAAAGGGAAATTTGATGTCATTAAAAGAGAACCAAATTCGAGTTTTCCCAACTAAAGGGGACAACAAAAATAAGGGTTTTAAAAAACTTAAGGGTCAACGTTCCCACACTGTTCTCCGAAAAAATTATTTCAATTTTGGAGAGTCGTTGATCGATGAACAATTTTACCAGAAAATGTTTTTCGAAGCCACCCCACAAAAACTACTTTTAAAAAACAGGCTTGCCCGCGCCTGTAAAGTAAATGGGTATTGATAGTCCCCGGGGGGGAATTAAATTTTTTAGTCCCCCGAGGGGGAAAAAATTTTGTAGTGGAAAGTGGTACTTGTATTTAAAGTATATTTCATCCCCTTTTTTTCTGCACTACAAAAACTTCCGTTTTCCCTTTATTTCTTTTAAGGACATGGTATCTTTTTCCAACTTTTTTTTCTTACAAGTAGTTGATAGTTATTAGTATGATTTCAGGGGGAAAATACCCTCGTCATGGCCCAAATATGTCCCTGGTGTCTTTTTTTTTCCTATGAAACCCCTTGAAAATCCTCCTCCTCCTCCCCCTCCTCCCCCCTTTCACACTCCCCTGTTTCCTATAAAATAGTGGGCCCTTTCACACACCACACACAAAACCACACACACACACACACACCACACACACACCACCATGTGGGGGGAAAGCACGCTGGGTTTTAAACCCCAAAGAAGCCCCGGGTTCGCCCCCCGGGGGCGGAGGGGAAACCCGAGGGGGGCTTTTTCCCTTTAAAAACCCCGAGCCCCTGTCCCCCCAGCAGTGAATGGGTCCCGGGGTGTTAGCCGGGTTTTGTGCCTTTTGCTCTCCGGGGTGGGGGCCTTGGGCCAAAACAAAGAAACAAAGGTAATGATAAAAATTTTTGATATGGAGGGGCCATACGACCCTTTTGCTCGGGCCCCTGTAAAATACAACTAGATAAATAAATTTAGATGAATACACACAAAACCACTACAAAATCTCCCTCCTTCCTTCCTTCCTTCCTTCCATCTTGTTTCCCAAATAATTCTTTTTCCCTTTCCCTTCCTTCACCATTCCCCCAAACCACCACCACCACCCCACCCACCACCACCCCCACCACCCCGCCCCACCCCCACCACCACCCCCACCACCGCCCCCCACCACCCCCGGGAAATCACCCCCAAACCCCCACCACCACCACCCCCCAAACCCCACCACCACCACCACCCCCAAACCACCACCGTCCCCACCCCCCACCCCCCACCACCACCACCCCCCCAACCGCCCACCACCACCACCACCCCCCCCCCCGTCCCCCCAAACCCAACCACCACCACCCCCACCACCACCACCCCCCCACCACCCCCACCCCCAAAACATCACCCCCCACCCCCACCCCCACCCCCGTCCCCAAAACCACCCCACCACCACCACCCCAAACCACCACCACCGTCCCCACCACCCCCACCACCACCACCACCACCCCCACCACCACCACCACCACCACCCCCCAAACCAAACACCTTTTCACCACCCCAACCACCACCCCCACCACCACCCCAACCCCCCCCACCACCCCCCCAAAACCACCACCACCCCCAAACCACCCCCACCACCAAAAAAACCGCCCAACCACCACCACCACCCCCCACCACCACCCCCAAACCACCACCACCACCAACCCCCCCCCAACCACCACCACCACCACCACCACCAACCACCCCCAAACCCACCGTCCCCCCAAACCCCCAAACCACCACCACCACCACCACCGCCCACTTCCTATACACCCTCCCCCCTTGCCACACCCGCCCCTCTCTTCCTCTCGCCACACTACTTCGCCCACCTTTTTCCTCCTCCTCCTCCTCCTCCCCCCTCCTCCTCCTCCTCCTCCTCCTCCTAAATTGCAAACCTTTGGGAAAAATATATCGTCCTCCCCCAAATCTAATGCGGAAATAGAGGCCTCCTGTATGACAAAGTTTAAAAGTCATTTGTGAACAAAAATAACGAAAACAATTTTTTTTTGGAGATTTTAACCTACCTCTTTAAACTGGAATAAAAATTCTGCTGATAGAAAAGGATGCATTGTTTGGATATGGTGAACGAAGTTATTTAAATCGGGTTTGGTCCGTGTGCCTACAAGGGATAAAGTACCTAGTTTTTATTTTTTAAACTACCGACATTACCTGTTGGGTTACTGCGAATAGGTGAACTTTTTGGCAAACAGTAAATCCGGGCTAATCAATGGGGCCTAAATCCCCAATGTAGACTTTCCCCGGGAAAATCGTTCAGTCCCAAATTATAAAAAAGCAGTTTTCACAAGATCAGCGGGGTACTAAGCGAATTTTAAAAGGGATTGACCTACTAAAAGGTTAACGGGCCGGGAAAAAATGTGGGAATGTTTTTTCCCCAAATAAACTCCAATCGGTGGTAGAAAAACATGTTCCCATGGTAAGAAAAAAGTTTGAAAAACATAAACAGAAACCCCTTTTGGGTGAATAATGAATCCAACAAATCATTGGCAGAAAGCGCCGGGGGCGTATCAAATTTTTCAAAAAAAAAAAAGAAACAAAAGCAGACTGCGTTCTAAGAAAAAACAAAGCTCAAACTTCCCCTGCAAAAGGGCTAAAAAAGTCTAAAAAGCGGGGATTAAAGAAGAAAAAAAATTTCAAAAGGGAAACCAAATCAAACCCAAAAGGTTTTTTTCAATACTTTTTGAAGTAAAAAAAACCCTCAAAAAAAGTATTGGGGGCCCTAAAGGTAATAATAATATCTTGGTAAAAAGATAATTAAAGTATGGCGGGTTTGTTAAATCAATTAGTACTTTAAAGGGGGTATTTATTAAAGAAGACGAAACTCCATTTTCCCGAACCAGGGAAAAATGTAAAGCGGAACTCGAAAGGGATGACTGGTATGGAGAATAACATTTAACGAAAATATCAAAATATTTTTCTGAAACTTTTACCCCGCAAAAACCGTGGGGGTGGAAAGAAATCCGCCGGGGGACTACTTTGCGAATGTCACAGGGGCAACCCTTTTGCTCCCCTTAAAGGGTTTTTTTCAATTTAAAAAGCTAAGTGAAAAAAAAAGTTCCTAGTATGTGGAAATTAGCTAATGTTACACTGATATTCAAGAAAGGGGGTAAGAGTCTCGCAAGTAATTAAACGCCCAAATTTGTCAAAGTCCCCTTTATTGTTAAAATATTTTTAGAAAAAAATTTTCGGGATAAAAAAGTGGGCTTTTCTCGATGGAAAAAACTCAATACTAAAATCCCAGCATGGATTTCGAAATAAAAAATCCTGCTTTTCCCAAAACCCACTGGATTTTTTAAAGTCCCTTTTTTTTAAACTGGGGCGCTAAAAATTCCCCCGGATGTAATATACCTTATTTTCAGAAAAACCCTTGGGTACAGTTTTTCCCCCTAAGCGACTGTTTGGAAACCCAAACTAAGGGGGAAAATGGCTTAGGGGGCAATTACGTTTATGGGTTGGCATTGGCCCTTTAATCGTAAACCAAAGGGGAGTAAAAAATGGCGAGGGATCTGATTGGTTAGATGTTACTAGTGGGGTGCCCAGGGGTTTGGTCTTGGGGGCCTACTCTTTTTTCTGGTATAAAATCAAAGATTTTAGACTGCGGACTTGTATCTAAAATATCGAAAAATTTTTCGATGAAAAACCAAATTAGGCGGTAAAGCATATACTAAGAAAACTGCGAAATCATACAAAATGATCTCGACAAAATATCAAAATTTGGGGTGATTAAAAGGCTATTAAAATTCAAATTCCCATAAAAAGTAAAAAATACATTTGGCAACGATAACCTCAAAATTTAAATATCAAAAAGCAAAATAAATCGTTTTTCTGAAGTACAGCAGGAAAAAGGGTTTAGGTGTCAATCATCGTAATGATCTGGGAAAACCCGTCCGCATTGCCAGCTGCCAGTAAAAAGGGAAATATGATGTTGGGCTTTATTTAAAAGTAACTTTGAACTAAAAATCCGAAAATAATGACACAATTATACCGTCCCGGGTTTTGGGCCCCACTTTGGGAAAATTTCCCCTTCAATTTTGGGCGCCCTGTTTCGTAAAAAATCAAGCCAAATTGGGAAACATTTTCAAAAAAGAGCAAACCAAAAAAATTCCATCTCTGCGAATTCATCTTTGAAGAGAGACTGCGGAAACTTAATATGTTTTTTCCTTTAAAAGGGTCAGAATCCGTGGGGGGCTTTATAGAAACCTTTAAGATCCTAGAAAAAAGGTTTTTTATGTTTATTTAAACAAGAGAAAACCCATTCGACTTTCAACTCAAGTGACAACAAGAAATAAAAGGTTTAAAAATAAAAAAGTCAAAGTTTCCCTCACCGACTCCGTAAAAAATTTTTTCAAAGTTTAGAGTCGTTTTATCGATGGAAAAAGTTACCACAAAAGTTTTTCAGCCAACACAATAAATACATTAAAAAACGTTGACGCGCACTTTAAAGTAAATGGGGATTGTGTGGGGAAAATTTTTCTAGTCCCCCCTACATTAGTTTTAGTGGTAGGTTAGTTGTATTTTGTTTTTTCATATCCCATCTTCTGCACTATGAAACTTCCAAAGTTTCCCATCCTCTTTAGGGGCATGGTACTTTTCCAAAGTTTTCTTTCAAGTTTTTGATAGTTAGTAGTAGTAGTTCCAGATACCCTCGCCCATGGACCAATAGGTCTCCTGGTTCTGTTTTCCTAGTAATCCTATGTAATCCTCCTCCTCCCCCTCTTCAAATGGGTTTTTTTCCCCTTTTTTCCCCCTTCCCCCAATTCTATCTTTCCCTTTTCCTTCTACTCCTCTTTTTTTTTTAAATTTTACTTCTCCCCTTTTCCTTCCTCTTCTTCCTTTTTTCCTCTTTTTTCCCTTTTTTCTTTTTTCCCTTTTTCTTCTTCTTCTTCTTCTTCTTCTTCTTCCTCCTACTCCTCATCTTCCTCGAATTCTTTCTCCTTCTCCTTCTCTCCTTTGTTTCTTCCTCCTCCTCCATCTGTTTTCCTTTGTAATCCTTTGTAATCCTTTGTACTCCTTTGTAATCTCTTTTCCTTCCTCTCCTCCTCTTCCACCTCTTTCTTCTCCACCACCAAACGTACAAAAAATGAGATAAATAGACAACCCTGTACGAAGGCGATTAACAGAGAGTTCTTAATGGTGTAATTAGCTTCGTGATTCAGCTTTGTACTTTCTGGAGTCATTCAATATCGTAATTCTTATCGGGGAAACAGAGTGAGTGCACTATACTCTGGGGGTTTTATTACGAGTTGAAAAATCCTGCCCCTTGCTGCTTACTAACTGATATTTGATGCCAGGAGAAGGGAATATTACGGTTCTTATAAATTTTCAGTTGTATTCTATCACAGTTAACCATATTATCAGGTAAACATAGGCATAATATTAAGCATGAGACCTTAACCCCTTCACACTCAGGTCTTTCCTTTGCTATAAAAAATCATCTGTTGTTAGTCATAAAATTACGAAAAGTAACTAAATAAACCAAATTAGCTAGTGGACAAGGATACTAGGCAGGTTATATCTATAAAACATTCCTTATATTCATTAAAATCATCTAATGATACCCGAATTACAATGGAATTACGTTCTTGGACTCAAGGGGTTAAGATAGAATGGAATTTTCGCCTCGTTAAAAGAAATAGACTATAGACAGGGATGAGGTCACAAGGTCATGATTTCCGTGGACTCGTGTTCAAAGCTCCTCGCTATGAAAGAAAATATAATGCTGGCTTTACTGCTGACAGGGGCGTGCTAGTCTAGGTGTTCAAGTCGCTAATAAAGAAAACACCACGATCTTAATCTCAACTCGCTACACACACCGGCTCATCGCTCTGATTACAACAATGATTAACCCCTTCAGACCCAGAACGTAATTTCCTTTGTAATTTTGGTACCATTAGACGTTTTTTAGTGAATATAAGCAATATTTTATAGATATGACCTGTTTAGTATCCTTGTCCACTAGCTAATTTGGTATATTAAGTCACTTTTCGTAATTTTATGTCTAACAACAGACGATTTTAATACAGCAAAGGAAAGATCTGGGCGTGAAGGGGTTAATCAATTCATACCTCCAGAGAGCATAACTTTGCACTTGTCAAGGTTAAACTGCACCTGTCACCGGTCAGACCAGCTATACCTGTTAAAGATCTGTATGGGTCACCTCAGTCCTCGGTGGCTTGTTCTGGTACCTGGAACTGTCGCCGACAGGAATTCTCGCCGCCGTCGTCGGGTGTTCCAATTATTGATATTACAGGGCCCAATATATACATTTAATCAAGTTTTACCCTCGTTTCTGCATTCAGGGATGAAATACTATCGTTAGCTTGATCAGTTAGGTTAAGTTAGGTGCCAATGTCCAGGTTAGGTTAACATTTCCACGTCGGCGAGAGTTCTTGTTTGGTGTTTCGGCGAGAATTCCCATCGGCGACAGTTCCATAAACCCTTGTTTTTTGCCTTAACTCTCATGTCTTCTGTCAAACTGATAATAGAGATTACAACTTACAAGTCCATTTCAAGTGTCACTTCTTCTTCTTCTTCTTCTTCTTCTTCTTCTTCTTCTTCTTTCTGTTTAACGTCAGTTTTACCCATATTTTTTATAAGGTTAGACGGCCGATGATACGCTTCCAACTATCTCTATCCGTTACCTCAACTCTTCAATACACTGCCTCCATGTCTTCCTTGGCCTGCCCGGTGGACGGCGACCTGGAACTTCCACTCTATAGCAGCTCTTCCCAATGCCTCACCACCTTCTCTCCTCTTCACGTGCCCAAACCACCTCAATCGCCTTACTCTCAACACTCTTCATTTCAAGTGTCATTGATGTATATTTAAAACAGCACGGGTCCCAATACTGAGCCTTGTGGTATCCCAGTATATAGTGATAGATATCCACTTTGCGGTCCAACCATCTATATAACGCACTGTCATCCAACACTTAGCAAGTCACATACTCTACGACGTTGCCTATTACACAGAAATTTCGAATGTTTAGAAACCTCTCAGGGAAGGAACCTGTTGTAGGATCTTTTTTTAATCTAGAAATATTGCAACCTTGAGGATTATCGTCTTAGTATTCATGATTATTGCGGGAAATGTTTAACCATATTAGTGAATCAGTACCGTTTATCTTGTGAACCCAGACTGGTTTTGCGAAATCTGATTAATCTGTCCATCAGTAATTTGCCGAGGAATTTTGCCTTCTGTTAACGTTATAATTAGGGCCTATTTTTTTGGTCCTTTCTTCTCTAAAATCAGGTTACTTTTCTAAGTTTCCAATCTTGACGGACTTTGAACAGCTAAAGAAAGATAAAGATTTGAAATTCTGGTTTGTGGCTGCAGATTTTTGATGTGGGTTTTTATCTTAAATATGATGATAGATAGAAAAGATAAAGAAGATAGAAGATTAGAATAGTAGATAGATGCAGATTGATTGATAGATGATAGATAGATAGATAGATAGATAGATAGATAGATAGATAGATAGATAGATAGTAATAGGATAGATAGATAGATAGATAGATAGATAGATAGATAGATAGTTTAGATGATAGATAGATAGAAAAGATAGATAGATAGGATAGATAGATAGATAGATAGATTAGATAGATAGATAGATAGATAGATAGATAGATAGATAGATTAGATAGATAGATAGATAGATAGATAGATAGATAGATAGATAGATATAGATAGATAAAAATAGATAGATAGATAGATAGATAGATAGATAGATAGATAGATAGATAGATAGATAGATAGATAGATAGATAGATAGATAGATAGATAGATAGATAGATAGATAGATAGATAGATAGATAGATAGATAGATAGATAGATAGATAGATAGTTTAGATAGATAGATAGATAGATAGATAGATAGATAGATAGTAGATAGATAGATAGATAGATAGATAGATAGATAGATAGATAGATAGATAGATAGATAGATAGATAGATAGATAGATAGAATAGATAGATAGATAGATAGATAGATAGATAGATAGATAGATAGTTAGATCCAGATACATAGGAACATAAGAACATAAGGAAGCTGCAAGAGGCCGTGAAACCTATACACGTGGTAGTTCCTGATACGTAGCATTGTACTTTTTATTCATTCTGTTCCTATTGTCTTTAGATTTCTGAGAGTTCTGTAATATTCTGAGACACAAGGGCTTGATTAAGAGGTACAACATGGTGTTGTTACCCATAAACATTGAAACAAGAGCACTGTATAAACACACAAAGGTATTCTTACTGTCTATCTTGAAGGTTCAGTTCTTGTCGAGGCATACGTGGTTATTTATTTTCATGGGTTTTTTGTCATGCTGTCTTTCTATATCAATGGTTTTCTTGAAGGGAGGATCAGGGAAACTATTTATTTCTAAAGCCTCTCTTATAGTATTGTTGTGTGTACTACTTAATGACCAAACTCAATGGATAGCCGGTGACACTTCTCAACCTTACGTCATTTTAAGAGGAAGTGATGAGCCAGATCTTTCCTTTCCTATATAAAATCGTCTGTTGTTAGCCATAAAATTACGAAAACTAACTTAATATACCAATTAGCTAGTGGACAAGGATAATAAGCAGGTCATATCTATAAAATATTGTTTATACTCATTAAAATTGTCTAATGGTTTCCAAATTACAATGAAAATTACGTTCTGGGACTCAAGGGTTAAAGAGGAAGTGATTGCTTGGGGACGTGATACCGTTATGAAAGGTGACAAACAAGCTTAACAAAGTCATGGAAGTCCTTTGAACCCAGAACCCGTCAGACAACACGAGACATAATTATAACACAAAAATCTGTACTTCTTATCTTATCGGATTACTGGTCACCGGCGCCTTCAGTCAGGAGTGCAACATTGATTAAGGCATGGAAAAAAAAATGTTAAAAAAGTCGTTTGGGTAAACAGGATAGCTATAAATCAACATTATTTATTATTCATCCAGCCATTGAATCAAACTTGAAAGAGCGTCTGTATGAACGGTACCTACATGTTCCTCGTCTTCCAAAAACTGTAACTATTCTAAGGATCGTGGAAGTATGATGATGAGTTTTTTTTTAAGTCCTTGGTGATGTAAACAATAAAATTAAAATTAAAATAAACTTATTATATTTCCAAAACTCATCATATTTCCACGATCCTTAACAACACACTGACTGTCTCCCTTTCTTTCCATGCAACTCATTATAATTAGTGTTGTCATTCCGCCCCTCGTGAGCATAGTGGCGGGTTAGGTTAGGTTAGGTTAGGTTAGGTCATGTTAGGTTAGGTTAGGTTAGGTTAGGTTAGGTTAGGTTAGGTTAGGTTAGGTCAGGTTAGGTTAGGTTAGGTTAAGTTAGGTCATGTTAGGTTAGGTTAGGTTAGGTTAGGTTAGGTTAGGTTAGGTTAAGTTAGGTTAGGTTAGGTCATGTTAAGTCTTGTTTATAATAGCATGATTGTTTATTTGTGCATTTATTTGACTTATATATTTAGACATGATTGTATATGTATCTATTTTACTTATATATTTAGACATGATTGTATATGTATCTATTTTACTTATATATTTCTTTCGAGTGAAATACATGGAAAAGTAAAGGATTGGAGGAGAAAAATTGTTAAAGAAAGAAGGATTGGGAAAGATTAGGGAAAAAGATGATGAAGATGGAGGAAAATGGAAGAAGGGATGAAGATGGAGGAAGATTAGATGCATTTAAGGAAGAATAAAGGATTGGAATATGAGGACTGGGGAAGATTGTGAAGGTGCTTACAGTGACCTTGGATGAGATCGTATATTGCCTGCCTCACCACCTGCCTCACCACCATTCCCACTACCATTCCCATCACCTGCCTCACCACCATTCTCATCACCGCCTCACCACCTGCCTCACCACCATTCCCATTACCTGCCTCACCACCTGCCTCACCACCATTCCCATTACCTGCCTCACCACCTGCCTCACCACCATTCCCATTACCTGCCTCACCACCTGCCTCAACACCTGCCTCACCGCCTGCCTCACCCACCTGCCTCACACCATTCCCATTACCTGCTTCACCACCTGCCTCACCACCTGCCTCACCACCTGCCTCACACCCGCCCCACCGCCTGCCTCACCACCCGCCTCACCACCTGCCTCACCTGCCTCACCACCATTCCCATTACCTGCTTCACCACCTGCCTCACCACCTGCCTCACCGCCTGCCTCACCACCTGCCTCACCGCCTGCCTCACCACCTGCCTCACCGCCTGCCTCACCACCTGCCTCACCAACATTTCCATTACCTGCCTCACCACCTGCCTCACCCCCTCTTTGTTGTCCCTGCAGAAACGCGGGAGTCCTGGGTCTTCAGATGCGTTTTGTTTCTCTGGTAGAATGCAACTGTTATTATCATGAGTCATTTCCGTGGTTCTTTGGTTCTCCTTAACCCCTTGAGACCCAGAACGTAATTTCCATTGTAATTTGGGTGCCATTAGACGATTTTTAGTGACTATAAGCAATATTTTATAGATATGACCTGTTTAGTATCCTTGTCGAGTAGTTAATTTGGTATATTAAGTGACTTTTCTTAATTTTATGGCTAACAACAGACAATTTTTTATAGCAAAGGAAAGATCTGGGCGTGAAGGGGTTAGCGACGGTCCAGCCACTTGCCCAATCTGTTTTCTTTCTCCCCAGCAAAATGGTTCCTTGTGTTTCGATGTATAAGTAGTCATTCTTCATTTTCTTCACTTCTGTTATTCGTTCCTCGTCTTCTTTTTAACCCCTTCACGCCCAGATCTTTCCTTTGCTATATAAAAAAAGTGTCTGTTGTTAGCCATAAAATTACAAAAAGTCACTGAATATACCAAATTAGTTAGTGGACAAGGATACTAAACAGGTCATAGCTATAAAATATTGCTTACATTCACTAAAAATCGTCTAATGGTTCCCAAATTACAAAGGATAATTTCTTTTAACGCTCTGGGTCTCAAGAGGTTAAATTTCAGGCCTCCTCCTCAATGTTATTTTTCCCTGTTATTTTGATCCTGTTTTACATACATTTATTTACCGGGTTATTGAAACGTTTATTTGTATGTTTATTTACTTGTTGATTATGTTAAGGTTTGTATTTAGATTCATAAATAACATAGGTATTTGGATTCCTTATTCTTAGTATTGGATTATTATTTTGGATTCCCCCCTTATTTAGATGAATTTAAATTGATTGGAGTGACTGAAATACATGGACAAGTAAAGGATTGGAGGAGAAAAATTATTACAGAAAGAAGGATTGGGAAAGATTGGAGAAAAAGATGATGAAGATGGAGGAAAATGGAAGAAGAAGGGATGAAGATGGAGGAAGATTAGATGAATTTAGGGAATGATAAAGGATTGGAATGTGAGGACTGGGGAAGATTGGACTGTGAGGACTGGGGAAGATTGGACTGTGAGGACTGGGGAAGAGACTGTGGGTGGAAGATCTGGGACGGGGAAAATTGGACTGTGAAACTGGGGAAGATTGGACTGTGAGGACTGGGGGAAAATTGGACTGTGAGGGACTGGGGAAGATTGGACTGTGAGGACTGGGGAAGATTGGACTGTGAGAACTGGGGAAGATTGGACTGTGAGGACTGGGGAAGATTGGACTGTGAGAACTGGGGAAGATTGGACTGTGAGGACTGGGGAAGATTGGACTGTGAGGACTGGGGAAGATTGGGACTTGTGGGCTGTGAACTGGGGAAGATTGGACTGTGAGAACTGGGGAAGATTGGACTGTGAGGACTGGGGAAGATTGGACTGTGAGGACTGGGGAAGATTGGACTGTGAGAACTGGGGAAGATTGGACTGTGAGAACTGGGGAAGATTGGACTGTGAGGACTGGGGAAGATTGGACTGTGAGGACTGGGGAAGATTGGACTGTGAGAACTGGGGAAGATTGGACTGTGAGAACTGGGGAAGATTGGACTGTGAGGACTGGGGAAGATTGGACTGTGAGGGCTGGGGAAGATTGGACTGTGAGGACTGGGGGAAAATTGGACTGTGAGGAACTGGGGGAAAATTGGACTGTGAGGTCTGGGGAAGATTGGACTGTGAGGACTGGGGAAATTGGACTGTGAGGACTGGGGAAGATTGGACTGTGAGGTACTGGGGAAGATTGGACTGTGAGGACTGGGGAAGATTGGACTGTGAGGCTGGGGAAGATTGGCTGTGAGGACTGGGGAAGATTGGACTGTGAGGATGGGGAAGATTGGACTGTGAGACTGGGGAAGATTGGACTGTGAACTGGGGGATTGGACTGTGAGACTGGGAAGATTGACTGTGAGAACTGGGGAAGATTGGACTGTGAGGACTGGGGAAGATTGGACTGTGAGGACATGGGGAAGATTGGACTGTGAGGACTGGGGAAGATTGGACTGTGAGGACTGGGGAAGATTGGACTGTGAGGACTGGGGAAGATTGGACTGTGAGGACTGGGGAAGATTGGACTGTGAGGACTGGGGAAGATTGGACTGTGAGGACTGGGGAAGATTGGACTGTGAGGACTGGGACAAGAGATTGGACTGTGAGGACTGGGGTATAGATGAGACTGTGAGGACTGGGGAAGATTGACTGTGAGGACTGGGAGATTGATGTGAGACTGGGGAAGATTGGACTGTGAGGACTGGGGAAGATTGGACGTGGAACTGGGGAAGATTGACTGTGAGACTGGGGGAAGATTGGACTGTGAAACGGGGGGATGGATTTAAAAAACTGTGGGGGACTGGGGAAGATGGGACGGGGGTTGGGACTGGGGAAGAAATTGGACTTGAGGACTGGGGAAGATTGGACTGTAGGAGGGGGGAAGATTGGACTGTGAGGACGGGGGGGAAATTGGACTGTGAGGACTGGGAAGATTGGAGGGGACGGGGGAAATGGGGTGAGGTCTGGGGAAATACGTGAGGATGGGAAAGAATGGAGTAGGATGGGGAAAATTGGCCTGTGAACGGGGAATTCTTAACAATTACTTCTAAATTACTTAAACTTTCCTTTCCAAATTCCTTTTTTAAACAACTTTTTTCCAAAACCCCCCCTTTTTTTCCCCCCCCCCCCTTTTTTCCAGGGGGGGGGCCTTTTTTTCCCCCCCCCCCCCCCCCCCCCCCCCCCCCCCTCCCCCCCCCCCCCCCCCCCCCCTCCTCCTCCCCCCCTTCCTCCCCCTCCTCCTCCTCCTCCCCTCCTCCTCCTCCCCCCCCTCCCCCTCTTCCTCCCCTCCCCCCCCCTCCTCCCCCCTTTTTTTCTCTTCCTTTTTTCTAAATTCTTTTTTTTTATTATATTATTATTTTTTTGTTGTTCTTTTGCTTAATTTTTTCTTTCCTCTCCCTTTTCCTTCTCTTCTTCCTCCCTTTTTTTTTTCTTCCTTCCTTTTTCCACCCTTCCCCCCTTCCCCTCCCCTCCCCCTCCCTAGCAAACCAGTTCACCCCCCCCCCCCCCCCCAACCCTCTGTTAAATTTTCCCCTCCCTCCCAGCAACTTCCCCCCCCCCCCATAGTAACCCCCCCCAGACCCCCCCCCCTTCTTAAACCTCATTTCGCCCCTCTTTTTCCCCTCTTCGCCACCTACTGACTTTTTTTTTTTTTTTTTTTTTGTTCCCTACCCTTCCTTCCTCCTCCTCCCCCTCCTCCTCCCCTCCTCTACCTCACCGTCCAAAAACTCCATTAATTTCCCCCACCCCCCCTCCTCCTCCTCCTCCTCCTCCTCCTTCTCCTCCCCCAAAAACAAGGGGTAGTAAAAAATGGTGAAAACATCTGTTGGTTAGTTTTTACAGGGGGGGGGGGTTCCCAGGGCTCGTCTTGGGGCCCCACTCTTTTTCGATATATATCAACGATCTGGACTGGGGACTTGTATCTAAAAATATCAAAATTTTGCAGACGACACCAAATTAGGCGGTAAAGCAATACTAGAAAAAACTGCGAACTCATAAAAAGTGCCCCTCGAAAAAACTATCAGCCTGGATGATAAATGGCTTTTAAAAAATTCAACCGATAAATGTAAAATAAATGCATATAGGCAACGATAACCTAATTAACTATAAAATGCAAATAAATCTTAACTAATACGCAAGAAAAGGATTTAGTGTCTCATCAGAAATATCTTAAAACCATCCGCTTTCCCTAGCTCCCAGTAAAAAGGCGAATATGATTTTGGGGCTTTATTAAACGCAATTTTTTGAACACAAACTCCGCAATTAATGACACAATTATACACGTCCTTGGTTACCACACTTGGAAATCCGCCCAAATTCTGTCGCCCTTTTTCGTAAAAAGCCCCGCAAAATTGGAATCAGTGCAAAAAAAGAGCAACCAAAACAACCATCTCTGCAAAATTCATTTATAAAGAGAGACTGGGGAAACTTAATATGTTTTCCTTAAAGGATCGTAAATCCGTGGGGACTGAAAAAAACCTTTAAGATCCTAAAAGGATTTGATGTCATAACAGAGAACCTTTTCGAGCTTTCACTCAAGTGACAAAAGAATAAGGGTTTAAAACTAAACGGTCAACGTTGCATCACTGATCCCAAAAAATTATTTAAAATTGAGAGTCTTTGATCGATGGAAAAATTTTCCAGCAAATGTTGTCGAACCCAGCACAATAACACATTTAAAAACAGACTTGCGCCACTGTAAAGTAATGGGTATTGATAGTGCCCTGCGATTCATATTTAGTCCCCCGGATCGATTAGTTGTAGGGGTAGGGGTAGTTTTTAGTTATATTTTTCATCCCCTTTTTTTTTGCCTATAAAAATTCCGTGTTCCATCTTCTTTTAAGGACGGGTTTCCCTTTTCCCAAATGTTTTTTTCTTACAAGTAGTTGTTAGTTTGTAGTTGTAGTTCAGCGATACCCTCGTCTGCCAATAGGTCTCCTTTGTCTGTTTTCCTAGTAAATCCATGTAAATCCTCCCCCTCCTCGCCGAGCGTAAAAGTTTTCAAAAAGATCAAATGCAGACTGCGATTTTAGAAATACAATGCGTCAAAAAGTCCTGCAAAGGACTAATTAAGTCTAAAAAAACGCGAGTTGAAAAAAAAAATTGAAAAGAATCCAAATCAAAAAACCAAAAGGTTTCTTTCAATACGTTCGAAATAAGAAAAAATCAAAAAAAGTATTGGGGCCACTGAAGATAAAAATTATCTTGGTAAATGATAAAAGAGTATGGCTTGTACCAAGAATACTTTTAATGCGGGATTTTTTAAAGAAACGAAAACTCCATTACCGAACCCGTAAAAATGTTGTAGGTCGAAAGGATTACTGGAATAGGAAGATAACTAGACGAAATATCAAAGGATTTTCTGAACTTACCCAGCAAATCCGTGGGGGGGGAGAATCTCGCCGCCATACTTCGGAATGTCACAGTCAAATTTTGCCCCATTAAAAATTATTTTCATAAATCGCTAAGTGAAAAAAAATTCCCAGTATTGGAAATTAGCTAATGTTTACAACCGATTTCAAAAAAGGGGTAAAAGCCTCGCAAGTAATTATCGCCCCAAATTTGTCAACGTCCTGATTGTTAAACTATTTGAGAAAATATTACGGGGTAAAATAGTGTCCCTTTTTTCGTGAAAAAAACTCTATACTAAAATCCCGATGGGTTTCGAAATAAGAGATCCTGCTGAACAAACCTATGGATTTTTTTAATGTCTTTATTCAAAATGGGACGCTAAAATTCCCTCGGGTGTAATATCCTTGATTTTCAGAAAAACCCTTTGTACAGTTCCCCCCATAAGCATGTTTTACCAAGCTAAGGGCAAGGGGGTAGGGGGAGCAATTATTTTATGGGTTTGGGGATTTTTCAAAAGTAAACAACGGGGAGTAATAATTGGTGAGGCATCTGATTGTTAGATTCACTAGTGGGGTGCCTCAGGGGCCCGGGCTTGGGTCCTACCTTTTTCTGATATATATAACGATTGGCTGCGGGCTTGATCAAAATACAAAATTTGCAGATGACCAAAATTTGGGCGGTAAAGCATATACTAGAGAAACTGCGAACCTACAAAGTGATCTCGACAACTATCAGATTGGGGTGATAAATGGCTATTAAAATTCAAATTTCCCATAAAAGTAAAGTATGATATAGACAACGTAACCTCAAATAAACTATCAAAAGCAAAATAAAACTTAACGAAGTACAGAGGAAAAGGATCTGGGTCATCATCAGTAAAGATCTGAAAAAAAGTTCGCATTCCTAGCTGCCAGTAAAAGGCAAATATGTGTTGGGGTTTATTAAACGTAACTTTAAAAATAAAAACTCCGAAAGTAAAGACCATTATACACTCCCCGGTTAGGCCCCACTTGGAAAATGCCGTTTAAATTTTGGTTTGCCCCGTTTTTGTAAAAGACAAGCCAAATTGGAACATCAAAGAAAGCAAAACCCAAAAAAATTTCCATCTCTGCGAATTTTCTTATGAAGAGAGATGCGGAAACTTAAAATTTTTTCCTTAAAGGCGTAGAATTTCCCCTGGGGACTTGATAGAAACCTTTTAAAACCTAAAAAATTTTTTATGTATTTTTCAAGAGAACCTATTTGAGCTTTCAAATCAAAAGACAACAAGAAATAATGGTTTAAAACTAACGGCAAAGTTGCTCCGATCTCCGCAAAAATTATTTCAAATTTAGAGTGTTGACGATGGAACAAGTTACCCCAAATGTTGTCGGAGCCAACACAATAACTACATTCAAAAAAAACGCGCGCACTGTAAAGTAAAGGTTTTTGATGTGCGAATTGTATCTAGTCCCCCCTATCGATTAGTTGTAGGGTAGTGGGGAGTTGTATTTATTTTTTTCATATCCCATATTCTGCACTATGAAAATTTCCCTGTTCCATCCCTTTAGGGACATGGTTCATTTTCCCAAAAATGTTTTTTTTACAAGTATTTTTTTAAATTTAGAGTAGGTTCACAGAACCCTCGCTAGGACCCAAAAGGGCCCCCGGTGCTGTTATTCCCAGTAATCCCTTTTAATCCTCCCCCTCCTCCCTCCTCCTCCCCCTCTCCCCTCCCCCCCCCCTCCCGGTCGTTCACTGCAATAATTGACGGGTTTTTTTTTTTGGTTTTAAAATGTATAAATATATTTTTGGCATGATTATTTTATCTTCTTATTTTTTCTAACTTTGACCCAAAGAAGAGGAAAAAGTTTTTTTTTTGGGGGGGGAAAAAAAAACCCCCCCCCCCCCCCCCCCCCCCCCCCCCCCCCCCCCCCCCCCCCCCCCCCCGGGCCCCCCCCCCCNACCTACTGTCCTCGTCTTCCAAAAACTGTAACTATTCTAAGGATCGTGGAAGATGATGATGAGTTTTTTTTTAATCCTGTGATTAAACAATAAAATTAAAATTAAAATAAACTTATATATTTCCAAAACTCATCATATTTCCACGATCCTTAACAACACACTGACTGTCTCCCTTTCTTTCCATGCAACTCATTATAATTAGTGTTGTCATTCCGCCCCTCGTGAGCATAGTGGCGGGTTAGGTTAGGTTAGGTTAGGTTAGGTCATGTTAGGTTAGGTTAGGTTAGGTTAGGTTAGGTTAGGTTAGGTTAGGTTAGGTCAGGTTAGGTTAGGTTAGGTTAGGTTAGGTTAGGTTAGGTTAGGTTAGGTTAGGTCAGGTCATGTTAGGTTAGGTTAGGTTAAGTTAGGTTAGGTTAGGTCATGTTAAGTCTTGTTTATAATAGCATGATTGTTTATTTGTGCATTTATTTGACTTATATATTTAGACATGATTGTATATGTATCTATTTTACTTATATATTTCTTTCGAGTGAAATACATGGAAAAGTAAAGGATTGGAGGAGAAAAATTGTTAAAGAAAGAAGGATTGGGAAAGATTAGGGAAAAAGATGATGAAGATGGAGGAAAATGGAAGAAGGGATGAAGATGGAGGAAGATTAGATGCATTTAAGGAAGAATAAAGGATTGGAATATGAGGACTGGGGAAGATTGTGAAGGTGCTTACAGTGACCTTGGATGAGATCGTATATTGCCTGCCTCACCACCTGCCTCACCACCATTCCCACTACCATTCCCATCACCTGCCTCACCACCATTCTCATCACCGCCTCACCACCTGCCTCACCACCATTCCCATTACCTGCCTCACCACCTGCCTCACCACCATTCCCATTACCTGCCTCACCACCTGCCTCACCACCATTCCCATTACCTGCCTCACCACCTGCCTCAACACCTGCCTCACCGCCTGCCTCACCACCTGCCTCACCACCATTCCCATTACCTGCTTCACCACCTGCCTCACCACCTGCCTCACCACCTGCCTCACCACCTGCCTCACCGCCTGCCTCACCACCTGCCTCACCACCTGCCTCACCTGCCTCACCACCATTCCCATTACCTGCTTCACCACCTGCCTCACCACCTGCCTCACCGCCTGCCTCACCACCTGCCTCACCGCCTGCCTCACCACCTGCCTCACCGCCTGCCTCACCACCTGCCTCACCAACATTTCCATTACCTGCCTCACCACCTGCCTCACCCCCTCTTTGTTGTCCCTGCAGAAACGCGGGAGTCCTGGGTCTTCAGATGCGTTTTGTTTCTCTGGTAGAATGCAACTGTTATTATCATGAGTCATTTCCGTGGTTCTTTGGTTCTCCTTAACCCCTTGAGACCCAGAACGTAATTTCCATTGTAATTTGGGTGCCATTAGACGATTTTTAGTGACTATAAGCAATATTTTATAGATATGACCTATTTAGTATCCTTGTCGAGTAGTTAATTTGGTATATTAAGTGACTTTTCTTAATTTTATGGCTAACAACAGACAATTTTTTATAGCAAAGGAAAGATCTGGGCGTGAAGGGGTTAGCGACGGTCCAGCCACTTGCCCAATCTGTTTTCTTTCTCCCCAGCAAAATGGTTCCTTGTGTTTCGATGTATAGGTAGTCATTCTTCATTGTTCTTCACTTCTGTTATTCGTTCTCGTCTTCTTTTTAACCCCTTTCACGGCCCAGATCGTTTCTTGCTAATAAAAAATTGTGTTGTTAGCCATAAAATTACATGATGAGTCTGAAATACAACAGATTGTTAGTGGAAAGGATACTAACAGGTCATAGCTAGAAATATGCTTACATTCACTAAAGATCGTCTTAATGGTTCCCAAATTACAAAGGATAATTTCTTTAAACTCTGGGGAAGAGGTTAGAGGAGATTTCAGGCCTCCTCCTCGAAGTGATTTTTCCTGTGTGATTTTGATCCTGTTTTAACATAAATTTGATTTACGTGTTTTTGGGGAAACGTTTATTTGTATGTTAATATTTACTTGTGATTATGTTAAGGTTTGTATGTAGATTCAAATAAATGGTACTTTGGATTCGATATTCTTAGTTGGGATTATTATTTTGGATCCCCCCTTATTAGATGAATTTAAATTGATTGGATGTGGACTGAAATACATGGACAGTAAGGATTGGGGAGAATAAATTTATTACGAAAGAGGATTGGGAAGATTGGGGAGAAAGATGATGAAGATGGAGGAAAATGGAAGATGGATGAAGATGGAGGAAGATTAGATGAATTTAGGGAATAATAAAGGATTGGAATGTGAGGACTGGGGAAGATTGGACTGTGAGGACTGGGGAAGATTGGACTGTGAGGACTGGGGAAGATTGGACTGTGAGGACTGGGGAAGATTGGACTGTGAGGACTGGGAAGAGTGGACTGTGAGAACTGGGGAACAGGGAATTGGACTGTGAGGACTGGGGAAGGATTGGACTGTGAGGACTGGGGGAAGATGACGATTGTGGACTGTGAGAACTGGGAAGATTGGACTGTGAGAACTGGGGAAGATTGGAGTTGTGAGGACTGGGGAAGATTGGACTGTGAGGACTGGGGAAGATTGGACTGTGAGGACTGGGGAAGATTGGACTGTGAGAACTGGGGAAGATTGGACTGTGAGAACTGGGGAAGATTGGACTGTGAGGACTGGGGAAGATTGGACTGTGAGAACTGGGGAAGATTGAACTGTGAGAACTGGGGAAGATTGGACTGTGAGGACTGGGGAAGATTGGACTGTGAGAACTGGGGAAGATTGGACTGTGAGAACTGGGGAAGATTGGACTGTGAGGACTGTGAGGACTGGGGAAGATTGGACTGTGAGGACTGGGGAAGATTGGACTGTGAGGACTGTGAGGACTGGGGAAGATTGGACTGTGAGGACTGTGAGGACTGGGGAAGATTGGACTGTGAGGACTGAGGAAGATTGTGAAGAGGAACAAAGGAAGGGAAATGGGTTAAGCACTTTTTTTTCCTCCTGCCAATACCCAATTTAGTGAGGCAAGTGTTAAGGAACGAACTAGGATTACAAAGGATTACGAAAGGATTACAGTACTTGCCTGATTACAGTGCTTATTTACCTCCTCCTCCTCCTCCTCCTCCTCCTCCTCCCCCCCTTCCTCCTCCTCCTCCTCCTCCTCCTCCTCCTCCTCCTCCCCCCCTCCTCCTCCTCCTCCTCCTCCCCCCCCTCCTCCTCCTCTTTCTCTTCCTTTTCTTCTTAAATTCTTCTTTTTATTATTATTATTATTGTTGTTGTTCTTTTGCTTAATTTTTTCTTCCTCTCCCTCTTCCTTCTCTTCTTCCTCCTCTTTTTTTTCTTCACCTTCCTCTTCCACCCTCTCCCCCCTTCCCTCCCTCCCTCCCTCCCTAGCAAACCAGTTCACCCCCCACCCCCCTCCCAACCCTCTGTTAAATCTGCCCCTCCCCCAGCAACTTCTCCCCCCCCCCATAGTAACCCCCCCCAGTAACCTCCCCCCTTCTTCACCACCTCATTTCCGCCCCTCCTTATTCCCTCTTCTGCCATCCTACTGCTACATTTTTTTTCTTCTTTTGCTTCTCTCTACCCCTTCCTCCTCCTCCTCCTCCTCCTCCTCCTGCTACCATCAACCGTCCATAACTCCATTAACTTGCCCCACTCCTCCTCCTCCTCCTCCTCCTCCTCCTCCTTCTCCTCCTCCTAAACAACGGGTAGTAATAAATGGTGAAACATCTGATTGGTTAGATGTTACTAGTGGGGTGCCTCAGGGCTCGGTCTTGGGTCCCACTCTTTTTCTGATATATATCAACGATCTGGACTGCGGACTTGTATCTAAAATATCGAAATTTGCAGACGACACCAAATTAGGCGGTAAAGCATATACTAGAGAAAACTGCGAACTCATACAAAGTGACCTCGACAAACTATCAGAATGGAGTGATAAATGGCTATTAAAATTCAATTCCGATAAATGTAAAATAATGCATATAGGCAACGATAACCTCAAATATAACTATCAAATGCAAAATAAATCGTTAACTGAAGTACAGCAAGAAAAGGATTTAGGTGTCATCATCAGTAATGATCTTAAAACCAGTCCGCATTGCCTAGCTGCCAGTAAAAAGGCGAATATGATGTTGGGCTTTATTAAACGCAATTTTGAACACAAAAACTCCGAAAGTAATGACACAATTATACACGTCCTTGGTTAGCCACACTTGGAATATGCCGTCCAATTCTGGGTCGCCCTGTTCGTAAAAGACCAGCAAAATTGGAATCAGTGCAAAGAAGAGCAACCAAACAAATTCCATCTCTGCGAAATTCATCTTATGAAGAGAGACTGCGGAAACTTAATATGTTTTCCTTAAAGGATCGTAGAATCCGTGGGGACTTGATAGAAACCTTTAAGATCCTAAAAGGATTTGATGCATTAATCAAGAGAACCTATTCGAGCTTTCAACTCAAGTGACAACAAGAAATAATGGTTTAAAACTAACGTCAACGTTGCATCACTGATCTCCGTAAAATTATTTCAATGTGAGAGTCGTTGATCGATGGAAACAAGTTTACCAGCAAATGTTGTCGAAGCCAGCACAATAACTACATTTAAAAACAGACTTGACGCGCACTGTAAAGTAAATGGGTATTGATAGTGCCCTGCGAATTCATATTTAGTCCCCCGGATCGATTAGTTGTAGTGGTAGTGGTAGTTGTAGTTAGTATATTTCATGCCCTATTTTTCTGCACTATGAAACTTCCGTGTTCCTATCTTCTTTTAAGGACATGGTATCCTTTTCCAACTGTTTTCTTACAAGTAGTTGATAGATAGTAGTATGTAGTTCAGCAGATACCCTCGTCATGGACCAATAGGTCTCCTGGTGTCTGTTATTCCTATGTAAATCCTATGTAAATCCTCCTCCTCCTCGCCGAGCGTATAAAGTTTACAAACGATCAAATGCAGACTGTGATTCTAGAGAATACAATGACGTCAAACGTCGCTGCAAAGGACTAATTAAGTCTAAAAAGCGCGAGTATGAAGAAAAAATTCCAAAGGAATCCAAATCAAACCCGAAAAGGTTCTTTCAATACGTTCGAAGTAAGAAAAACGTCAAAACAAGTATTGGACCACTGAAAGATAATAATAATATCTTGGTAAATGATAATAAGAGTATGGCGTTCGTACTCAATGAATACTTTAATGCGGTATTTATTAAAGAAGACGAAACTCCATTACCAGAACCAGTAAACATGTATGTAGGACTCGAAAGGGATAGACTGGTAATAGGAGAGATAACAGTAGACGAAATATCAAAGTACTTGCTGAAACTTGACCCAGCAAAATCCGTGGGGGTGGACGAAATCTTGCCGCGACTACTTCGCGAATGTCACAGTCAACTTTCGCTCCCATTAAAGATTATTTTCAATAAATCGCTAAGTGAAAAAAATGTTCCTAGTATGTGGAAATTAGCTAATGTTACACCGATATTCAAGAAGGGAGTAGAGCCTCGCAAGTAATTATCGCCCAATTAGTCTAACGTCCGTGTTTGTTAAACTATTTGAGAAATATTGCGGGATAAAATAGTGTCTTTTCTCGATGAAAATAACTCAATACTAAACTCCCAGCATGGATTTCGAAATAAGAGATCCTGCTGAACAAACCTACTGGATTTTTTTAATGTCATTTATTCAAACTGGGACGCTAAAATTCCCTCGGATGTAATATACCTTGATTTTCAGAAAGCCTTCGATACAGTTCCACATAAGCGACTGTTGACCAAGCTAAGGGCACATGGCATAGGAGAGCAATTATGTTCATGGATTGGCGATTGCTTTCAAATCGTAAACAACGGGTAGTAATAAATGGTGATGGCATCTGATTGGTTAGATGTCACTAGTGGGGTGCCTCAGGGCTCGGTCTTGGGTCCTACTCTTTTTCTGATATAATCAACAATCTGGACTGCGGACTTGTATCTAAAATATCGAAATTTGCAGATGACACCAAATTAGGCGGTAAAGCATATACTAGAGAAAACTGCGAACTCATACAAAGTGATCTCGACAAACTATCAGATTGGAGTGATAAATGGCTATTAAAATTCAATTCCGATATATGTAATGTAATGCATATAGACAACGATAACCTCAAATATAACTATCAAATGCAAAATAAATCGTTAACTGAAGTACAGCAGGAAAAGGATTTAGGTGTCATCATCAGTAATGATCTGAAAACCAGTTCGCATTGCCTAGCTGCCAGTAAAAAGGCAAATATGATGTTGGGCTTTATTAAACGTAACTTTGAACATAAAACTCCGAAAGTAATGACACAATTATACACGTCCTTGGTTAGGCCGCACTTGGAATATGCCGTTCAATTCTGGTCGCCTGTTTCGTAAAGATCAAGCCAAATTGGAATCAGTGCAAAGAAGAGCAACCAAACAAATTCCATCTCTGCGAAATTCATCTTATGAAGAGAGACTGCGGAAACTTAATAGTTTTCCTTAAAGGATCGTAGAATCCGTAGGGACTTGATAGAACCTTTAAGATCCTAAAAGGTTTTGATGTCATTAATCAAGAGAACCTATTCGAGCTTTCAACTCAAGTGACAACAAGAAATAATGGTTTAAAACTAACGGTCAACGTTGCATCACCGATCTCCGTCAAAAAATTATTTCATGTTAGAGTCGTTGATCGATGGAACAAGTTACCAGCAAATGTTGTCGGAGCCAACACAATAACTACATTCAAAAACAGACTTGACGCGCACTGTAAAGTAAATGGGTATTGATAGTGCGAATTCGTATCTATCTAGTCCCCCGTATCGATTAGTTGTAGTGGTAGTGGGTAGTTGTAGTTAGTATTTTTCATATCCTATATCATTCTGCACTATGAAACTTCCATGTTCCTATCCTCTTTAGGGACATGGTATAATTTTCCAACTGTTTTCTTACAAGTAGTTGATAGTTAGTAGTATGTAGTTCAGCAAGATACCCTCGCTATGGACAATAGGTCTCCTGGTGTCTGTTATTCCTATGTAATCCTATGTAATCCTCCTCCTCCTCCCCTCCTCCTCCTCCTCCTCCTCCTCCTCCTCCTCCTTAGTCACCGTAATCGATTAGTTTGTAAGTGGTAGTGTATTGTAGTTAGTATTTTATCTATCCTATCATTCTGCAACTATGACTTCCAGTTTCCTATTACTTTAGGACATGGTATCTCTTTCCAACTGTTTTCTTACAAGTTTGAAGTTAGTATTTTTCTCAATACCCTCCCCGCTATGACCAATAGTCTCCTCTGGTGTCTGTTACTCCTTGTAACCTATGTAATCCTCTCCTCTCTGTGTCGTTTCCTGCTAATCTAATTGACGTTTTTTGTTTGGTTTTATATGTATCAATATTATGGTCATGATTATTTACTCTTCTTATTTACTAACTTTGTACTTTCTTTCTATTGTACTGTTCAGGTCATCTCTCTCTCTCTCTCTCTCTCTCTCTCTCTCTCGTCTCTCTCTCTCTCTCTCTCTCTCTCTCTCTCTCTCTCTCTCTCTCTCTCTCTCTCTCTCCTCTCTCTCTCTCTCTTCTCTCTCTCTCTCTCTCTCCTCTCTCTCTCTCTCTCTCTCTCTCTTCTCTCTCTCTCTCTCTCTCTCTCTCTCTCTCTCGTCTCTCTCTCTCTCTCTCTCTCTCTCTCTCTCTCTCTCTCTCTCTCTTCACCTCTTTACCATCTTATATATCTAACCATCTGTCCATCTGTCTATCCACACACACACACACACACACACACACACACACACACACACACACACACACACACACACACACACACACACACACACACACACACACACACACACACACACACACACACACCACACAACACACACACACCACACAACACATCATATTAACCCCTTCATTAATACATCAATGCATTTGGGCTAATTCATGAATCTCATATGACTTCAAACTCACAAGTAAACAGAGATACATCGATATTCTTTAACCCTCACACACGTTTCTTACAAGTTTCAAAGCATTGCGCCGCACGTAAGTTGCAGAATGGGCCCCTTCACTTCCCCTTCCGAAACTGGCACGGGTGTTGCCTGAGTGTTGGGTGTTGGGTGAGAATGCCTTACTACAAGTTTCGCCCTAAAGCCCCAACACCTAACACCTCAGCCAATCCCGTGCGTTCGGAAGGGCGGAGTGAGGGGGCACAATTTTCGCCATCTTAACGTGCGGCGAGTATGGTAATATTATTCTGAAGTATAATAAAGTTCCTACCTGTATTACCTGTGTGCTCTTATAATAGGTGAGCCAGACATCAATTACCCTGTATATTAACACCTGTAGAGCACTGTAAGGGGTTCAGGAGTAGTTACAGGTATGGGTCTTCCTGCTACGGGTTTGTTTGAAGGCTGAAGGAGGAGGAGGAGGCTGAAGGAGGAGGAG
>JACEEZ010005761.1:755000-775000 GCA_016584305.1 Chionoecetes opilio | reverse complement strand
CATGCTCTACCTCACGTCCCCCTCACGCCCCCCTAACCCCCCCGTCAAGCACCTCAAACAGAATGATGGTAAAGAAGCGAGGAGTTAAGTTTATTTACATCTCTTACAAATACTTACATTAGTCATACATAAAACCTTAAGATATACTTATGAAGCGAGGAGAGTGGGTATAAGGTGTGTCTTGGCTTACGTGTGGTGTGGTTCAGAGGCTTTTACTGTTGGGTTTAAATGTTAGAAGGATACGTGTGTGACTCTGTTTACATCTTTTTCAGTTTTTGGGTTAGATATTAGAATGTGGTGATTGTGAAGGAAGTGATGAGGATTATTGAATGATGAATTGAAAGTGTTGAGATTTGGGAAAAGAAAATATTACCATGTTGCTTGTATGTTCTTAAATGTTAGAAAAATACATACGTCTGTTTACACTTTTTTCTTCAGTTTTTGGAGTATAAATAAAAATGTGATGATAGTGAAGGAGGTGATGAGGCCTATGGAATGATTTTTAATGAAAGTGTTGAGATCTGGAAGAAAAGAAATGTCACTGCTGCTTTTATGTGTGTAATGTTATTTACTTACTCTTTTTAAGTTGTTTTTATTGAATTATAATGAAACGTGGATCAGAAGTAATGTCCACATCATAGTTATTTTATCTTTATTTACACACACACACACACACACACACACACACACACACACACACACACACACACACACACACACACACACACACACACACACACACACACACACACACACACACACCAAACCTTAAGGAACATCTTACATATAAAAATACCATCTCATCAAATCATAACATTCACTACAAGACTACCAAAGAGCCCCTCATAGACCATCTCATAACCCGGTGTTTTTCTCTCTTCTTCAGGTGGGTACTGTAATTTCCTGGAAGCTGTTGTGGCGAGGACGTTGGACTCCCATCGAGCCCTTGAGGTGAGTGAGCCTGTTCTGCTTTGAGGTCATGATTGAGCCTCCTGCGCATGCCGGGGAGAGCCTGAGAGGTGATTGGCTGCGATAGCTTTGCGGCAGAACCAGAACCAGTCTCGAGTGTTGGGATGAGTCGCAGGAGGTGTCTTGTTCTTCCTTCCCTGCCTGAGTGTCCCGGTAGCCTTCAGCCGTCCGCCAGAGGTCACGGTTATCGGCAGGGGCGTTGAGGTGTAGGGTGTGGGTAGTGGGTAGCGGTGGGGGGCGTTGAGGCGGAGGGTGTGGATAGTGGGTAGTGGTGGGGGGTTTGAGGATGTCGTAAAGGCGGAGGCAGTAACACTTTCCTCACTTAACGAGGATCGAGGGGAGGGCGGGCGAGGGGAATGAGGGGAGGTGTGAGGGGTGAGGAGGAGCTATAATCCCTCAACAGTCAAGGAGGCAGAGGAAGGGATAGGAGTAGAGGTAGGTGTGTGTGTGTGTGGCCGTCTGTCACTGTCTCCTTCATCGCCTTCGTCACGTTAAAGTAGTTATCAGGGAACGTTTTAACTTTTAATCAATGTCGCCCGGAACTTGAAACTTAATGGATAGAAATGTGATGTGTAAGAATGTCGTCTCGTTCATCTGCGGTTCATTGGTCTGGAGGCGACAAACACAGGCCTGGCAATGCCCTCCTCCTCCTCCTCCCTTCCCCTCCTCCTCCTCGGTCGTCGCTCCTCCCTCGACCGTTCCTCCTTGTTTACAGGTCTTTTTGTTCCTTTGCTGCCTTCTCGTTCTGTCTTGACGGCCTCGTGGTTACCTCCAAGGCAGGTTTTTGTGTGTTGGAGTCTTTTACTGTTCAAGTATGTGGTGTGTGTGTATGTGTGTGTGTGTGTGTGTGTGTGTGTGTGTGTGTGTGGTCCTTCCTGTGGTCCCCTGCGATGCGGCAACTGTGACGCCTTGTGCTCATGCCAATGCCTGAATGATGATGATGAGGAGGAGGATAAGAATGGTGATGAGGGCGGTGGTTGTGATGATAGTAATGATTGTTATTATTGTTATTATTATTACTATTATGAGAGCAGCCTATGAGTCATGGGTGAGTGTGGTGAGCGCCTGGAGGAGTGGTGCGTGTGGTGTGTAGTGTGTGCGGGGCGGCGTCACCTGGTCGCGTGATGGCCCTGTAATCAAATATTGGCCAAGACGGCGGTGGGCCAGATCAATACAAAGCACACACTCGTCGGTCGGCCGCCGCGCCCAAGTTCCTGGCGAGGCGCGGCGAGGCCCAGGCCGCGTGACGTGGCCAACTGCTAGTTTTCAAATCCCCCAAACGGGCGGTGGCTGTAGCGGCGTCGGCGGGCCTCCCTGTAGTGGTGGGGCCTCCTTGTGTCACCCAACATACCCTCCTTGCAGGCCATTGTTCCCCGGGCCTGCCCTTCCCCCCCTCATCCCCCTCCCGCCGCCTGCCCTGGCCCGCTTTACGATCATGTGCACGACCCAACCAGAGATTCTTGCAATGTATGGCGAGTGAGTGAGGGTTGTATTTTTTGTGGTCAACCTTTGTTTGTGATCTGGTGGTGGTGGTGGTGGTGGTGGAAGTATGGAGCCCCTACACTGCTGCTGCTGCTGCTGCTGCTTTGTCTACCTATGGGGAGCTATTTGCTTGTTCTCGTGTTTCTTTGTTTCGGTCAGGTGGTGGCATGACTCAGTACTTTGAGGAAAATAAAATCTCCCACTCAGTTACGGCCACATGAGTTTGTGTACACGCGGGAACACACGGGTCTTTAGGGCGTTAGTGGTTCAGTACTGCTTGAAAATGTTGCCAGCTATTGCAGGCAACTTTATGTAAGCCTCTCCTGCCGGCTGCCTACCTGATGACGTCACCAGTTACTATTTCCCGCCATTTTGCCCTGTCGACTGCCAAAATTTAATAGCAGGGGCGGGCGGGCGTGGCAGAGGTGATGTCAGGGTGTCAGGCCGCGGCAGCACACGC
Organism: Chionoecetes opilio; assembly: GCA_016584305.1. NCBI lineage: Eukaryota > Metazoa > Arthropoda > Malacostraca > Decapoda > Majidae > Chionoecetes > Chionoecetes opilio. The sequence continues at coordinate 772,089 of JACEEZ010005761.1, read as the reverse complement.
ACTGCTCGCTGCCTTACGTAACGGCGTGGAGGTGTTTGTCGCAGCCTGGCCTTGGGTGGGCGTGACCAGGAATCTTGCGAGTGGTGGCGACCCAAGAGGCCTCCTTCCCTGGCTCCCTCCCGCCCCCCCGAGTTGCTAGGCCGGGGTCGCCGCGCCCCGCTAAGGCCAATCCCATCTCCCTGCTTGGAACCCGTTTTCTTCAAGCAGCGGCAATTCGTGCTTTTCATGCGTGCGACGATGTGTGAGTTGAATGAGGTAATAACTAGTATGGAGGGGAGCAGAGACGCCGCGGTGGGAGGGGGTGATAGCGGGGCCGCGAGTCTTCCACCGGAATTGTGTGTGCGTGCTGTGCTGAAGGAACTGGCCCACGGAGCTTAGAGTAATTAAAGTTGAGGTTGCGATAGTGGAGCAGCAGGGCGGCGCTCCAGCCCATACACCGCCGCGCACTGCACACCACACCACCACCACCACCACACCACCACACCACCACCACCACCACACCACCACACCACCACCACCACCACACCACCACACCCCCACCACCACCACACCACCACCACCCACCACACCACCATCACCACCACCACCACACCACCACCACCACACCACACCACCACACCACCACACCACCATCACCACACCACCACCACCACCACACCACCATCACCACCACACCACCACACCACCATCACCACCATCACCACCACCACCACCACCACACCACCATCACCACCACCACCACACCACCATCACCACCACACCACCACACCACCATCACCACCACCACCACCACCACCACACCACCATCACCACCACCACCACACCACCATCACCACCACCACCATCACCACCATCACCACCACCACCACCATCACCACCATCACCACCATCACCACCACCACCACCATCACCATCACCACCATCACCACCATCACCACCACCACCACCATCACCATCACCACCACACCACCATCACCACCATCACCACCATCACCACCACCACCACCATCACCACCACACCACCATCACCACCTCAACTATACATACATACTGATGCCTATACGAGAGAGCAGTAGCAATATACATCAGCCTACATGAGGAATGACAAAAAACTCACACCCTTGTCATTACACGACCATTGTGGTTATGACTCATGACAATAATAAGATCTTTTGTATTATAGTTTTTAGCAGTACGTGTCTTTCTTTAAGTTCAACACATGAGGCACCGGGCGGGCTGTCAGTGCCTCATGCCGCACCAAACACCTTCAGGAGAGACGTTCCCCTCAACAGATAGACTCCCCTATACGTTCCCCTCAACAGATAGACTCCCCTATACGTTCCCCTCAACAGACAGACTCCCCTATACGTTCCCTCAACAGATAGACTCCCCCATACGTTCCCCTCAAACCAGTAACAGGACTCCCCTATACGTTCCCTCAACAGACAGACTCCCCTATACGTTCCCTCAACAGAGACCCTTACCCCCAGAGACTCCCTATAGGTTCCCCTCAACAGACAGACTCCCCTATACGTTCCCCTCAACAGATAGACTCCCCTATACGTTCCCCTCAACAGATAGACTCCCCTATACGTTCCCCTCAACAGATAGACTCCCCTATACGTTCCCCTCAACAGATAGACTCCCCTATACGTTCCCCTCAACAGATAGACTCCCCTATACGTTCCCCTCAACAGATAGACTCCCCCATACGTTCCCCTCAACAGACAGACTCCCCTATACGTTCCCCTCAACAGATGAGCTCCCCTATACGTTCCCCTCAACAGATAGACTCCCCTATACGTTCCCCTCAACAGATAGACTCCCCCATACGTTCCCCTCAACAGATAGACTCCCCTATACGTTCCCCTCAATAGATAGACTCCCCCATAACGTTTACCCCTCAACAGATAGACTCCCCCATACGTTCCCCTCAACAGATAGACTCCCCTATACGTTCCCCTCAACAGATAGACTCCCCTATACGTTCCCTTCAACAGACAGACATCTCCTCTATTGAAGCTCCTCTCAACATTCCCCTTTCTGCAAGACCTGCCAGTACACCTTCCTCAGGCTGGCATTCGGTCCTCATCCCAGAAGACCTCCATTCTCTTCTTCATTCCCTCTGTGCACTGGCGACATTCTTATGGCTGCGATTGAAGCTCATCTGTTTTCATCTCATTCACCCAACAACCTCTGGCGTCCTTGTCCGTCAGTGCGCGGCGAGGCTGTGAATGGTTGCGAGTAATAATAATGATGTTGATATATACGCTGCGGAGGTGAACCAACTCTTCCGCCACAAACATCTTTAGCTTTCAGAACATTTACTGCCTTCATTCATCTACCTTTCAAGCCATTTGTAACTGTAGTGTAACTGTGATTAATAACTGTTTAAATAAAATGTATAAGCAAAATCGATAGCGTCTACGAAGAAACAAACTGGAGCTAAGACCAAGATCCCAAACCCAAGATTAATACTAAATTCCCCCTTCTCATACCTCACCCTCACCTTCGCCGCGTCACCTTCCCCTTTCTCCCCTCTTAAAGTGGCTTAGTGGTAGAGACTTGGATTCGCGTGCGCCGTACTTGCGTTCGTATCCCACTCATTGCTGTAAGTTCATTCTGGTGAGGTGGCAATTTCTTTCGTCAATAGCCTCGCAGATTGTCTATGTAAGATCCAAGTATCGTATTTTTTTCCTTCTTTACTTCTTTCCTCGTTCCATAGTGCCGTAAAAACTGTCTGACACATCATTATGTTTTTGTCATTAACTCGCTTGATAGTAAGTTACGAGAGGGAAGAAGGAGGAACTGTCATGAGATCCAGGACACAGTTAGAGGAGGAGGCGGAGGAGGCGGAGGAGGAGGAGGCGGCGAGAAGGAAGAAGGAGGAACTGTCATGAGATCCAGGACACAGAAAGAGGAGGAGGAGAGAGGAGGAGGAGGAGGAGGAGGAGAGAGGAGGAGAGGAGGAGGAGGAGGAGGAGGAGGAGGAAGAAGAGGCGAGAAGGAAGAAGGAGGCACTGTCATGAGGTCCAGGACACAGAAAGAGGAAGAAGAGGAGAAAGAGGAGGAGGAGGAGGAAGAGGAGGAGGAGGAGGAGGAGGAGGAGGAGGAGGAGGAGGAAGAGACGAGAGCGAAGAAGAGGCACTGTCATGAGGTCCAGGACACAGAAAGAGGAAGAAGAGGAGGAGGTGGAGGAAAAGGAGGAAGAGGCGAGAAGGAAGAAGGAGGCACTGTCATGAGGTCCAAGACAGAGCCACATGCTGTCTTTCCTGACGCCTCTTTACCCTCTCCCTTCGTAGGATCGTTGCACGTGAACCCCTTGTGACAAAATCTACACATCGAAATCCTTATCAAAGTGTGTGGAAGCTCAGTCAAGCAGCAGTGATCCAGTCAGTCAGTCAGTTCAGTCAGTCAGTCAAGCAGCAGTGATCCAGGCAGGCCGTTAGGTGGGGTCGCTTTGGGCACAAGGAGGAAGGGAGCAGCAGGTCTGACCCCAAGAAAACCTCGTCTCTCGTAGGCTTCGCAGAAAGTACATAATAACGGAGCGACGAGAGCCTCCAGGTGCTAAGCCAAAAGAAAGGCCATTTAGTATTCCGCGAGTGTTCACAAAATCTGATAACGATAATTGGCTTGTTTTATCATAACGTGTATTGGTTTAAGTATTCTTTGATCATTGAACAGTTAAGTTAAATGAATATGTTTTTATCATAACATGTATTGGTTGAGGTTTGTTTTATCATTGGACAGTTAAATGAATATGTTTTTATCACTTAGCTGATACAGAACATTATATGCTGTTTATTTCGTGCTATCATTGAATCTGGGAATAATTGGTAGTTTTTTTTAGTATAATACAGCGGTAGGGTTTTATAGAGAGATCGTTGAGTTTTCTGGAAGTGTTAAAAAAAATGGTCTTATGCATTCATCTCGTTTTTTTCGTTTGTTTGCACACAGGATGCTATTTGGCTTCAACACAGGAGAAAATTGCGAAAGTAAGTGTACAAGTCCATAACGTGTACAGTACAAAGGGTGTTGAGTGCCACGAGTTAGTTATGGATAGATGGAGAAATATATCGAGGAGAGAGAGGATAGAAGGAGGTAAGAGTAGATAGTCAGTTAGTTAGTTAGTTAGTTAGTTAGTTAGTTAGTAGTTAGTAAGAGGTAGATAGGTTAATTAATGGACTGTATTGGTCCGGTATTGTTCCTGTCCACACGTTAATAAGGTAAGAAATAAAGAGTAATGGCCCTGTATTGTTCCGGTGTTGTTCCTGTCCACACGTTGATAAGGTAAGAAATAAAGAGTAATGGCCCTGTATTGGTCCGGTGTTGTTCTGTACAGTTGATAAGAAAATAAGAGTAAGGCCCGTATGTCGGTGTTGTTCCTGTCCACACGTTAATAAGGTATAAAAATAAATAGTAATGGCCCTGTATTGGTCCGGTGTTGTTCCTGTCCACACGTTAATAAGGTATAAAAATAAATAGTAATGGCCCTGTATTGGTCCGGTGTTGTTCCTGTCCACACGTTAATAAGGTATAAAAATAAATAGTAATGGCCCTGTATTGGTCCGGTGTTGTTCCTGTCCACACGTTAATAAGGTAAAAAATAAATAGTAATGGCCCTGTATTGGTCCGGTGTTGTTCCTGTCCACACGTTGATAAGGTAAAAAAATAAATAAAAGAGTATTGGTCCATCACTAAACCTGAACATGGCGGATGGAGTTTATTGACCTGTTCTTTAACCCGACCTCCCATTTTCTTGAGTATTGTTAGGAAATCAAATAATAGGTTCGTATGTTGTCTATATTCGATCTTTCCTTGAGTTCCATAGACACGAAATATGGTCAATCAGCACACAACAAAAGCTAAAAGTCCCTGCCTGTAACTTCCTTATTACAGTGTGTAGTACAGGCTAGAGAAACAGGGTACTCAGCTTAACCCTTACTGCCTTAACTAGCTACCTTATAAGCCATCTGTGTGATCAAGCCCTTCACGCCCAGATCCTTCCTTTGCTATAAAAAATGTGTCTGTCGAGCCATAAAATAACGAAAAGTAACTGAATCTATCAAATGATTTACTCGGCAAGGATACTAAACAGGTGATATCTATAAAATATTGCTTATATTAACAAAAAAATGTCTAATGGTGGCCAAATTACCATGGAAATTACGTTCTGGGTCTCAAGGGGTTAATAACTGTTTAAATTTAGAAGAAAGAAAAACCCGAACCGAGGTGCTGCTGCCCTGCTTTAAGCCTCGCCAATCAGCAGGCAGACTGTCAGCAGAGGCGACGTGGCGTAGAGATATCAAGCAAGCAAGCACAAGCAGGGAGGGGGCAGGGAAGGGGGGGGCAAGGGGGGAGGAATCAGAACTCCTCCCCCTTCTTCAAAGCGGACCCAGCAGTGATGTCATACCCGCACCCAGGAACCCAGGAACCCAATAACTCAGTCGACACATGAAAGACACAAGAAAGAGAAGCCGCCGTCGTATCAGTGTGAGAGATAACCGACTGGGGGAGTGACTGCCTTCATCAGATCACGACCCTTCACCCATCCTCCTCCTCCTCCTCCTCCTCCAGCCCTTCCTTCAACCCTCCTCCTCCTCCTCCAGCCCTTCCTTCACCCTTCCTCCTCCTCTTCCTCCTCCTTCCATTCCTTCACCCTTCCTTTTCCTCCTCCAGCCCTTCTATCACCCTCCTCCTCCTCCTCCTCCTCCTTCCCTTCCTTCACCCTTCCTCCTCGTCCTCCTCCTCCATTTCTTCCTTCCCCCTTCCTCCTCCTCCTCCAGCCCTTCCTTCACCCTCCTCCCCCTCTTCCTTCTCTCCTTCTCTTCCTTCACCCTTCCTCCTCCTCCTCCTCCATTTCTTCCTTCACCCTCCTCCCCCTCTTCCTTCTCCATTCCTTCCTTCACCCTTCCCCCATCCTCCAGCCCCCTTCACTCTCTCTCCATCCTCCTCTTCCTTCACCCTTCCTCCTCCTCCTCCTCCATCCCTTCCTTCACTCCTGCCCACACCTTTCTCTCATTCAACCTCTGCTTCTCGTGCCCAAGAGAGCCGAAGAAACCCACCATCACCACCACTACCATCTTTGAAGTCTCCATCCAGATAAACATCATTCCAGCCACCAGTCAGTTAGCCGGCCAGTCCAACACAAAACTCACACCACAAAACACACAACACACACACACACACACACACACCAGCCCTCCATGGTCCCCCAGGCTGCCTCAAGTGCGCGGCAGCATTACATTACTGGTTGTTAGAGATCGAAATGATACACCTCGCTCCCCAGACAGTAGCCGTGTGCTTTCTGCCCTCCCTCCTTACACGATCTCGGTGCCTGAGCCGCCGCTTCACATGACACTCGATCCCCCTTGCCCTAACCTGCCTGCCACACCCTTCACACACACACACACACACACACACACACACACACGCACACGAACACGCACACGCACACGCACACGCACACACACACACACACACACACACTATCCCATAAACAGAGACAAGCAGACACATATAAAGACACAGGCAAAGAGAGAGAGAGAGAGAGAGAGAGAGAGAGAGAGAGAGAGAGAGAGAGAGAGAGAGAGAGAGAGAGAGAGAGAGAGAGAGAGAGAGAGAGAGAGAGAGAGAGGCAATAATATGAAGCTCTTTATTCATTTAAATTTTACGTTATTGGTGAGGTTTGCAAATGATAACGTTAGTATAAGTACAGCAGAATATATGTGTTGAAAATGCAGGAGTTACAATGTTTTCATGCCCTTTATTGTTATCCAGTACAAATTTAATGAACTACAGGTGTGAACGCCAAAACAACGCGTATCTTATTAGTTTTATAGTCTAAATTAGTTATAGTATAGTATAGTATAGTTGTATATAGTTATCTTATTAGTCTCTTATAGTCTTAGTCTCTTGTAGTCTCCAGATATTGCAATGTCGCGGAGACGCATGTTTTTTTGCTAGATTTTTGTGTGCTTAATTATCTACGTATAGTTTCCAATCTGTGCTATATGGATTCCTTTATTAGATTTCTTTCTTCACCCTTACAACCCTTTCCATCACCCCTTTCCCCTCTCTCCCCCATTTCTTTCCTCCCTTACCTGACAACATCTCCCTTCACACCTCCCCTCCCTCCCTCTCTCCCACCCCCACCCTCCCCTTCCCCCCCTCTCACCCTCCCCTTCCCTCCCTCCCTCCCTCCCTCACCGCCCACATAACACAAGCGCGGAATATTACTATCACTAGATGGCGTTTATGTAAAGGTTTATGTAATTTGTTGGTGGCTTCTTTCCTTCCTTACCTTCATTCCTCCCTCTCTTCTCTTCCCCTCAATCCCTCCCTCACTATCTCTATTGCACTTTATTCACCTAATCACTTTCCCTCCCTTTTCCTTCTCTTTTCCTCCCTTACCTTAATTCCTCCCTTTCTCCCTCTCTCTCTCTCTTTTTCCCTTCATATTATCCCTCCCTTTCTCACTCTCTCTCTCTTCTTACCTTCATGTCATCCCTTTCTCCCTCTCTCTCTCTCTTCTTCCCTTCATATTATCCCTCCCTTTCTCCCTCTCTCTCTCTTCTTACTTTCATTTCCCTTTCCCTCTCTGTCTCTCTGTTCCCTTCATGTCATCCCTCCCTTTCTCCTCTCTCCACTTCCTCCACTTAACCTTCATCCCTCCCTATCTCCTACTCTCTCTCTATTCTCACCTTTTCCCTCTCTCGTCTCTTCTCTTACCTTCATCCTCCCTTTGCTCCCTCCTCATCTCTTTTTCCCTCATCGTGCTGTCTCTCATAGTTCCACACCACACACACACACCCACACACACACACACCACACACACACACACACACACACACACACACACACACACTACTTAACAGTCTATACACATCCGCTTCCGTTCTGTAATACCCACTCTGCGCCACCCTAATACCCACCCCTAACCCGCGTCTTGATACCCACATGAACCTATAAACAATATCCACACACACACACACACACACACACACACACACACACACACACACACACACACACACACACACACACACACACACACACACACACACACACACACACACACACACACACACACACACACACACCACACACACACACACACACACACACACACACACACACACACACACTATCCCGTAAACAGAGAACTTCCTACAGTATATCCAAATGAGCCTTATAACATCCACACACATTTCCTATAATCCATAAACACACACACACACACACACACACACACACACACACACACACACACACACACACACACACAGAATTCCACAGTCACACACATACTCCAATAGAATCTGTTTTACTTCCAGATAGTGTAAAAACGAATTCCTATTACTTACACACTTTGCATTCCCCCCCTTCCCCTTAGCCTCCCCCTCCCCCCATTTTCCCCTCACACCACCTGCGTTTTCCTTATACTCTCCCCTATACCTGCCCCCTCTCCCTCTCTCTCCCTCCTTCTCTCTCCCTCTCTCTAACCCTTCTCTTCTCTCCCTCCTCCTTTTTGCTGCCCCATCATTTGCCTCTGAAATAGCTACCTGGAAGTCTATAATTCAGTAAAAGACGTCAATTTAGAAGCTGTATTTTGATATTTTTGACTGAAGCTTGTGAGTGATTTGTGATACGTGATGTGGTGATTTGGTGGACGTGTGTGGTGATGGGTAGGATGGTATTAGTGCTTGGTTGATGATAGGGAGGTGATGGTGTGATGGTGGTAGGATGGTATTGGTTTGGTGGTGTGATGGTGGTGAGGAGTGGTATGGTATTAGTAGCTATGGTTAGAAGTGATGATGGTGATGAATGGTGGTGATGGTGGTAGGAGTGGTATTAGTAGCTATGGTTAGAAGTGATGATGGTGATGGTGATGATGGTGGTGATGGTGGTAGGAGTGGTATTAGTAGCTATGGTTAGAAGTGATGATGGTGATGGTGATGATGGTGGTGATGGTGGTAGGAGTGGTATTAGTAGCTATGGTTAGAAGTGATGATGGTGATGGTGGTGGTGATGGTGGTAGGAGTGGTATTAGTAGCTATGGTTAGAAGTGATGATGGTGATGGTGGTGATAATGGTGATGGTTTGAAAATTATTATGGTAGAGAGAGAGAGAGAGAGAGAAGAGAGAGAGAGAGAGAGAGAGAGGAAGGAAGGGAAGGGATTGATCAAGATTGTAGTGGTGATTGTGGTGATGGTGAGTTATAGAAAGGAAAGTAGAGATTGCAAATGTGGTGATTGGTGGTGGGGGTGATGTGAGGATGGTGAAGAAGGGGAGTGCCTGCAGATAATGAGTGACTTAGATAGATTGTGGTGACCGAATTGTGGTGATCAGATTGTTGATAGAAAAAATACATTGATGAAAGGAACGGTAATGCCAGAAGTAGAAAAAAAAACGGATTGATGTAGTATTGATGGAGAGCTACTAACTGTTAGAAGTAGTAGTAGTAGTAGTAGTAAGTGGTTGGTAATAGTAGGTGTGGTGTGTGTGGTAGAGGTTACTATTATTGTGGTGGCGTTGATGGTGACGGTTGATGACGCGGTGGTTAGCGTGGTGGTGGTGGTCATAGTGGAGGCGATAGTTGTGGTGGGGGTTGTGGTGGGGGTGTGGTCAGGCCTGGTGGTGGTGACAGCTGGTGGGGAAGGGTTGATGGGGCTGCATGATGGGACTGTAGTGATGATGGGAACACTTGATGGGGGGATGGGGGGGAAAGTAAACATTAATAAACCATCACAAGTGTACCTGTAACCTTTTAAACTAATTAGTACAATCCCCTACTCAACCTCCCCCCCCCCCCACGTCAAACCTAATCAGTGCTCTCTCTTCCTTTACCAATCTCCCTCTCTCCATCTCCCTCTCCCAATCTCTCTCAATCCCCTCTCCCAATCTCCCGTCAAACCCCAATCAGTGTGCTCTTTCCCTTTCCCAATCTCCTTCTCCCAGTCTTCCTCTCTCTCTCTCTCTCTCTCTCTCTCTCTCTCTCTCTCTCTCTCTCTCTCTCTCTCTCTCTCTCTCTCTCTCTCTCTCTCTCTCTCTCTCTCTCTCTCTCTCTCTCTTCTAATCCCCTTCTTCCAATCTTTCCCAATCTCCCTCTTCCAATCTCTCTCTCAATCAATCCCCTCTCTTATAATCTCCATCTCTCAATCTCTTCCAATCCCTCTCGTCTTAATATCGTGGGTGGCGACTTGGTGAGGCAACGTCTGTCTGTCTGTCTGTTTCTGGAGGTGACGAGGGAGGGAGGTGATCAATGACTGGTGAAGTAAGGATGGTCACGAATCCCCCCTTCCCTCCCTCCACCTTGCCGCCCCTTCCAGCCCGGCCAATCCCAGGCAGGCTTTGGGCGCGAAGGGAGAGAAGTGGGTCTTTGTTGGGCGTCGCGTAGCCCTAATCCCGCAGGAAGAGGCCGTTCAGGTGAGAGGACAAGGAGAGAGAGATGGAGGGTTGCAGTTGCGCGCACGCCCCGCCCCCCTCTACCTCCCCTCTCCCTCACCTCTTCCCTACCTCCAACCCTTCTCTCTAACCTCCCTATCCTCGCACAAGGTCCCCCCTACACTCTTGTTTAAGACGCCCCTACGCCTCCCAGCCCCCGCCCCCGCCACGCCTCCACCCTGCCTCCCCTTCACTCCCTGCCGCGGCTCGTTTTCCCTCAGTGGCTGCCCCTCGCAAGCCCGGCCCATGACCAACTTTTAACTCGCAGCACTCTGGTGTCGTGTCGCCGGCGTGAGTGTCTGTCTGTCTGCCGCGCCTCCGCCTTGAGTCCTGGTGGCAGGAAATACCATCCCCTCCCTGGCTTGCAGAACGAGTGCTTGCGTCGCGACCTGCTTCCGCCCACCTGTCCACCTGTCTACCTTATCAAAAACACGTCCAATAGTTACTGTGCATTGTTTTTTGTTCCTGTTAACGAGAGATAGAAAACGAGGTAGATACATGAGTGGAGGCCCAGCGAGGCACTGTTGGAGGCGTCCCAAGCGAGGGGATTACGTAACGAGCGTCAGGCAGCCCCCCCCCCTGCCCCCTCTCCCCAAGACCCGGCCGCGGCCTCCCACACCAACGGACGAAACGAAAATAAACCTCGACGAAAAACATCGACTGTGACACGCGAATAAGCACATATAAACTGTAGACCTTCCTCCTTCCTCGGGTGACCCCCATTCTTCCTCGTCACGCCTGCCTCCGCCTCCCTCCCATACACACGTCTGCTGCCCCGGCGCGCCCCGCACACACCTGGAAGCCACAATGACAAGTGTGTGACTGGAAGGAACATCTGTGTCAGGAAACACCTGTGTGACTCCAGCCAGCAGCAGGAGGCGAGGCCAGGCTCACTACCTGTCCGGACCTCCCCGCACGCACACCGCTCGCTTCCCAACTCCTGGTGAGTACCTGTGTTACCTGTTCCCCTGACCCACGCCATGTGCGCGGCCCCCCCACGCCTTCCCATGCACTGAGTGTCAAGTGCGGTGCTTGCTGCCGCGCGTGTGGCCACCCTCAGGCGGCGCCACAGGTGGATGTCACGCCGGGAGCCACACACACACACGCACACACACACATAGAGTTGTGTTGTATGGCCTGGCTGTGACATAAGGCAGTGAGTGTTGGTGCCGCGGTGAACACTTACACTACCCTATCCTTCACACTCATGCACTCATCGTCGCCGGCGCTGTTTGAGCTGCCTGCACCTTGGATTACTGTGTTATCAAACAAGGTGTGCGTGTATGTGTGTGTGCGCACGTATGTGTGTGCGCGCGTATGTGCGTGTGCGCGCGTATGTGTGTGTGTGTGTGTGTGTGTGTGTGTGTGTGAATGACGTGTCTGTGCGTGGGCGTTGTGTATACACAGGTGTTTGCTTGCTTTCATACGCGCGCGTGCGCTGCGTGTACCCAGGTGGCTGTTTGCTTGTTTGTGTGTATGCACGCGCGCGCGTTTCGTATGCGTTTGTGCGTGCGTGCATGCATGCGTGCGTGCTTGCGTGCACTTTCTGTCAGTGTAAACCATTCCTACTGTTAACCACTGAATGTTTCCTATATCTAATGTGTGTCATATTATTGAACCTTGGAAGGCAAGAAGCAGCTGTGTGTGTGAGGCAGGAGGTGGGCGGCGCATTACCACGCCACTGCCACGCGCACGGTGACGAGGCGAAGGTTGGAGAGTGACGTGGAAGGCAGAGGGCGGGCGGGAGGAGGGAGGGACGTGCGTGTGGCGGCGATAAGTAAGATGTATGGCAGGGAGCGGCGCCCGTGTGTATGTGTGTGTGGGGGGGGGGATGGTTTCGTAAGGCTGTGAACGTGTGGTATGAGATGCAAGGCAAGGATGAAAGTACTACTTGGAATGACATCCGTGTATGGGGATGTAGGGGGGCGGGAGGAGGGGAGGGGTAGAGTAACATGCATTCTGGGTAAGCCGTGTAGAGGCATGGCGACAGAGATGAGGTGTTACACAACAGGATGCGGCGCGGCAGTGATGGGCGGCAGCGGCAGCAATATTAGAAGCAGAGGCACTAGAAGCAGAGGGAGTGAGCAGAGGCAGTAGAAGCAGAGGCGGTAGAAGCAAAGGCAGTAGAAGCAGAGACAGTAAAAGCAGGGGCAGTAGAAGCAGAGGCAGTAGAAGCAGGGACAGTAGAAGCAGGGCAGTAGAAGCAGGGGTAGTAGAAGCAGGGGCAGTAGAAGCAGAGGTAGTAGAAGCAGGGGCAGTAGAAGCAGAGGCGGTAGAAGCAGGGGCAGTAGAAGCAGGGGCAGTAGAAGCAGGGGCAGTAAGAAGCAGAAGCAGAGGCCGTGGTTGAGGGGGCCTAGGTGGTGTAGTAAGGTGTGACGTGTAGGGCGGGCAGCGCGCGGTGTCGCCTTGAGCAGCCTTGATCTAATAGCAACTGGCAGGCGCCCGGATTGCATCACCCTTGGCTTGGCGACGGGGTCAGGAGGGTCAGGCCGCCGCCGTTGCTGCCAGACCGAGGTAGGGGGGGGGGGGGAGATGAGGGAAGTATGTTACGGCGGTGAGTGCAGAATTGAAGAGAGGAGAGAGAGAGAGAGAGATGATGGAAGTATGTTACGGAGATGAGTGCAGAATTAGAGAGAGAGGAGGGAGAGATGAGGGAAGTATGTTACGGAGCCGACTGCAGAATTAGAGAGAGAAAGAGAGAGAGAGAGAGAGGGGGGGGGAGATGAGGGAAGTATGTTACGGAGCCGACTGCAGAATTAGAGAGAGAGAGGGGGGAGATGAGGGAAGTATGTTACGGAGGTGTGAGCAGAATTTGAGAGAGAAAGAGGGGAGATGAGGGAAGTATGTTACGGAGGTGTGTGCAGAATTAGAGAGAGAGAGAGGGAAGTATGTTACGGAGGTGAGTGCAGCAGAATTTGAGAGAGAGAGAGGGGGAGATGAGGGAAGTATTTACGGAGGGTGTGCAGAATAAGAGAGAGAGAGGGAAGTATGTTACGGAGGTGAGTGCAGCAGAATTGAGAGAGAGAGGAGAGAGAGGGGGAGATGAGGGAAGTATGTTACGGAGGTGTGTGCAGAATTAGAGAGAGAGAGAGGGAAGTATGTTACGGAGGTGAGTGCAGCAGAATTTGAGAGAGAGAGAGAAAGAGAGAGAGAGAGAGGGAGGGGGGAGATGAGGGAAGTATGTTACGGAGGTGAGTGCAGCAGAATTAGAGAGAGAGAGAGAGAGAGCGCGCGCACAAAACCGTACATAATGTTAAGGCATGCATGCTGTACATTGAAGGAAAAAATTCACAAACAAACAAAAAATCGTGTTGGCTTCATCACGTGCCGGGCCTCAAAAAGCTGAGATCCGCAGGGTTTGTTTTAAGAGTCTGGAGGAATCAATAAAAAGGAGGTCACACCACTTCCCGAAGGCGGTGACAAACTGGCGATAAAACTTTCTTCCCTTCTTCCTCCTCTTCTTCTTCCTTCTCCTCCTCTTCCCGTGTGTTGGAGCGAGTAACCATCGTGCTTTGAGATCAAGGTGAAGGCGGAAGAAGGAAGGAAGGAAGGAGGGAGAGAAGGAAGAGAGGGAGGAATGAACGCACTCCATGACGTGCTGCCTGCCGTTACGCAACAAGGCCCCGTCGAGCGTGCAAGCAGCGGTCTTACGTAAAGGGGAGACAGAGGGGGGAGGAACCAGGCGTAGCAACATGAAGTATAGTGTTCCTTCCTTCCCTCCATCCTCCTCTTCCTTCCTTCCTTCCTTTCTTTCCTTTAATCATCCCTCCACTTCCTTCCTTCCATCCATCCATTCTCCTCCTCTTCCTTCCTTTCTTCCTTTCTTCCTTCCTTTCCTTTATCATCCTTCCTTCCACTCCTTCCTTTCCTTTTAACATCATACATAAGATACTACGTTTTTCTAGCCTTTCATTATATCCTCCTATAGAATGATCGGACTAGTCAAACATAGTCCCTAGTTTTATAATGATATTCGCTATGTGTCAACCTACAGTACCCTCGCATTACTAGCAGGAAATACCTTCTATACTCTTAACACCCACACACCCACCCACACCTACACACACACACACACACACACACACACACACACACACAGGCTATAGAGTACACTACAACCATTTCCTCTAGTCTCTTATTTCACACCTTCCTGCCTCCCATACCTCCCACCATACACTGTTATCCCGCCTCCACACATCGCATTGTCCATTCCCAAACAATGCAAAAACCGAAGAAGAAAAAAAATACCTGATACGCTACACTGCTTCCTCTTTCAACATTTTGTTTCTTCTATTTCTCCCTCAGTCTTTCCCTCGTTCCTCCCACTTACGCCGCGACAAGATTTCATTAGTATCCCCTCCCCCTGCCCCTTCCCCTTCCCCTCTTCTCCTTCACCTTCCTCCTCCTTGCCTTCACCTTCCTCCTCCTTCCCTTCCCCTTCCTCCTCCCCCTTCCCCTCCCCCTCTTTCCACCCGTCGCGAAAAGGACATAAATTCTAGTCAGGCGAATAAGTGAGGAGGAATCGAGACCGCAAAAACTACACGAGGTCTTGTTCAGAGAGAGAGAGAAGAGAGAGAGAGAGAGAGGCCCTCACCCCGCGTGGAATAGATAACTAAGCTGCCGCCGCCACCACCGCCTTGACGTTACATAACAGACCCATACACGACATCCAGAGGCCTCTCCCAAGCAGCCTCTCCCTCTCTCTCTCTCTCTCTCTCTCTCTCTCTCTCTCTCTCTCTCTCTCTCTCTCTCTCTCTCCTAAAACCCACAGTAACATCATGACTCCTCCTCTTGGGGTAGGAGTAGGAAGGAGTAGCAGCAGAAGGAGGTATATAATAATAATAATAATAATGATAATAATAATAATAATATTTTTCAACCGAAGGCGTACAGTAAAAAAACAAAAAAACATAATTATACAAACAGGAGTAAATGAACTTAAGCAGTAAATCAAATGAAAGAAATATTATAGTAGTGGCAAATGAAAGAAATATTATAATAGTGGCAAATGAAAGAAGTATTACAGTAGTGGCAAATGAAAGAAGTATTATAGTAGTGGCAAATGAAAGAAATATTATAGTAGTGGCAAATGAAAGAAGTATTATAATAGTGGCAAATGAAAGAAATATTATAGTAGTGGCAAATGAAAGAAGTATTATAATAGTGGCAAATGAAAGAAGTATTATAGTAGTGGCAAATTAAAGAAATATTATAGTAGTGGCAAATTAAAGAAATATTATAGTAGTGGCAAATGAAAGAAATATTACAGTAATGGAAAATGAAAGAAGTATTATAGTAGTGGCAAATGAAAGAAAGTATTATAGTAGTGGCAAATGAAAAGAATATTATAGTAGTGGCAAATGAAAGAAAATATATAAGTAGTGGCAAATGAAAGAAGTATTATAGTAGTGGCAAATGAAAGAAATATTATAGTAGTGGCAAATGAAAGAAGTATTATAGTAGTGGCAAATGAAAGAAATATTATAGTAGTGGCAAATGAAAGAAGTATTATAGTAGTGGCAAATGAAAGAAGTATTATAGTAGTGGCAAATGAAAGAAATATTATAGTAGTGGCAAATGAAAGAAATATTATAGTAGTGGCAAATGAAAGAAGTATTATAGTAGTGGCAAATAAGAAATATTACAGTAGTGGCAAATGAAAGAAAGTATTAAGTAGTGGCAAATGAAAGAAGTATATAGTAGTGGCAAATGAAAGAAATATTATAGTAGTGGCAAATGAAAGAAATATTATAGTAGTGGCAAATGAAAGAAATATTATAGTAGTGGCAAATGAAAGAAGTATTATAGTAGTGGCAAATGAAAGAAATATTACAGTAGTGGCAAATGAAAGAAGTATTATAGTAGTGGCAAATGAAAGAAATATTACAGTAGTGGCAAATGAAAGAAATATTAAAGTAGTGGCAAATTATAGTAGTGGCAACTGAAAGTAGTATACTAGAGTGGCAAATAAGATATATTACGGAGTGGCAAATGTAAAGAGTCATTATAGTGGCGCTGAAGGTATTAAGTAGTGCAAGTTAAAGAAGTATTATAGTAGTGGCAATGAAAGAGGAGTATGTATAGTAGTGGGCATTATAGGTGGCACGTCGAAAGGCTGTAGAATCACGACAGACAAGATATAATGATCGTTATATTAACTGGGAGGGTCTGCGTTCAAAGGGTCATTGACTCGGCGCTGTCAAGGTCAATGAAGGGAAGATACAACGGGTAGGGGGGGGTGTAGGGAGGGGGGGTGTAGCAGGGTTGGTGAAGGAGGGGTGGTATGTATAGGGTGGGGGGTTGATGAGGTGGTATAATAAGGTGATGGGGGAGAAATAGACTAAAAAATTATGATCGTTGGGGATGGGGGGAGACATGGGGAGGGGGATGTTCGACTAGAGGGGGGATGTGTATAGGGTGGGGGGTTGATGAGGTGGTATAATAACGGGATGGGGGAGAAATAGACAAAAAAATTATGATAGTGAAGGGGTGGAGTGTAGCAAGAGTTGGTGGGTGGGGGGGAGGGTTGTGGGGGGGGAGGAGGGGGTTACAGCAGTGTGTTATGCAAGCAAGGGGTGGGTCGTTAACTAGCCTGTCTAATCTATGTAGAGTGGTGAGGGGAGTGGGGGAAGAGGAGGAGGAG
>JACEEZ010005761.1:732500-737500 GCA_016584305.1 Chionoecetes opilio | reverse complement strand
GACAGACAGACAGACAGACAGACAGACAGACAGACAGACAGACAGACAGAGACAGACAGACAGACATACAGACAGACAGACAGACAGACAGACAGACAGACAAAGAGACAGACAGACAGAGACATACAGACAGACAGACAGACAGACAGACAGACAGACAGACAGAATAGACGACAAGACAGACAGACAGACAGACAGACAGACACAGACAGAAGACAGACAGACAGAGAGAGAGAGACAGGTAGACAGACAGACAGACAGACAGACAGACAGACAGACAGAAAAAGACAGACAGAGAAAGAGAGCGTGTTACATGTAAAATAAACTTACCTGTAGATGATATTTGTTTTTTCGGTGTCATTAAAAGAGTTCGGAAGCTCTTGAACTGTTTACCTGTTATAATGAACTCCACCTAAACCCCCTGCTGTTTTACATAAGAACACAACATAAGGAAGCTACAAGAGGCTGTGAGACCTACACGTGGTATCTCCTGTACTTTACTCCCACATACACATAGCATAACAGTGTATAGCAAACAATATATTTAACCTTACTATAGTGTAGAGTAGTGTAGTATACCGCGACTTCCCCTTCCTCCCCCCTACATCCCTCCCTCCCCCCCTACATCCCTCCCCCCACCCCCCTTCTCCCGCCTCCACACTTAGGGTTATGTAATGCAGTAAACCTGTCTCTGTGTATCCTGCGTGCGTGTGTGCGTGCCTGTCCATCCCTACTCGCTGCTATACCAAGGCGGGGGTCACCAACCTTCCCTCGCGCCGCTTAGAAGACCCTCCCTCCCTTACTGATCTCTTCTCCCTCTCTTATATTAGTGACCTCTCTCTTATTAGTGATGTCTTGTCTATAGCTCTTACACTCTCTTGATTCCGCCCTTCACTCACTCACTCACTCACTCACTCCCATTTTATCATTTTGTCTTGATATTTAGAAACTGTATGTGTGTGTGTGTGTGACTCTCTCTCTCTCTCTCTCTCTCTCTCTCTCTCTCTCTCTCTCTCTCTCTCTCTCTCTCTCTCTCATTTTTTTATTCAAACAGTTATTAAGCATATATATGGGTTAAAAAGTAGATAAGCTAAGGCATTTAATGTTCAAGAAACGCTCTCTCTCTCTCTCTCTCTCTCTCTCTCTCTCTCTCTCTCTCTCTCTCTCTCTCTCTCTCTCTCTCTCTCTCGACCTTCCCTCACGCACCTGAAGAGTCGTGTCGCCAGCGTGCGTGCCTCGGGAGTCACTCAGCTGCCTTGCCTGACGGACTGTGACGGAGGATCTGCCTTTACATATGCAAATACTTCAGTACAATAAAGCATTAGATAAACAAAATAATAAACGTCGAATTTTTCAGACTCATTCTTACGTATTATTTTCCTTC
Organism: Chionoecetes opilio; assembly: GCA_016584305.1. Lineage (NCBI taxonomy): Eukaryota > Metazoa > Arthropoda > Malacostraca > Decapoda > Majidae > Chionoecetes > Chionoecetes opilio. The sequence goes on along the minus strand of JACEEZ010005761.1, from coordinate 736,116 downwards.
TCTCTCTCTCTTCTTGCACGGTTCTTTATCCCTCCTACAGTATATACCACGTGTAGGTCTCCCGGCCTCTTGTAGCTTCTTTAGTTTCTCATGTTCTTATGTTGTTCTCCTCTCCCACACTGTCCTCCCCCTCCCATCCTCTCCCTTGCCCTATTAATTACGTATTATTTTCCTTCTCTCTCTCTCTCTCTCTCTCTCTCTCTCTCTCTCTCTCTCTCTCTCTCTCTCTCTCTCTCTCTCTCTCTCTCTCTCTTCTTGCATGGTTCTTTATCCCTCCTCTCCCACATTCTCTCTCCCTCCCTCCCTCCCTCTCCCTTGCGTCATTAATTAAGCACGTGCCTTCAGGTATAATAGCATCACACAGGGAGTCATGGGATCACGTTTTTGTACTTAGCGTCGCGTCAACAACAGCAACAACAACAACAACAACAACAACAACTCCTGCCTTACTTGTCCTTGTGAAATAACGTATACCCCTTTATCTTAACTTCTGGATTAAATACTTTGCCTGACATATCTCACCATGTTTATGTTAATGTTATTATATCAAAATCTTCTACACTAGTTATGCCTCTCAGTCAATCTGTATTGTTTATAGTGCTTCTCAATAACAACAACAACGTCGCATTTCTCCGCCGTGCGCTACTGACAACTGCGTCGCTTTTATATAAGTTGCCTCATCGTGTTCCTGGCTCTTTGTGTGTGTGTCTGTCTGTGTGTGTGTGTGTGTGTCTGTGTGTGTGTGTGTGTGTGTGTGTCTCGCTTGCCTGCCTCCCTCGCCTGCCTCGCTCTGTCTTGCTCACACCCACGCCTTCCCCACCATGACTCGTCTCAACACCACCCCTGCCTCTAACCTACACCTCCAACCACCCACACTGCCTTGCCAAGCTTAACTCATCCACCCATCCACCCATCCACCCATCCATCATACACCTCATTATTCACCTTCACATTAAATTGACCCACGCACTACTCATGAAAAACTCGACTCGAAAAACCGTCCCTGCCTCCAACCACCCACACTGCCAAGCTCAACCCATCCACCCATCCACCCATCCACCCATCCACCCATCCACCCATCCATCATACACCTCATTATTCACCTTCACTCACGCACTACTCATGACTCACTCACTATCCCTCAACTAATGTGTCGAAAAACTGACCCTGCCTCTAATCACCCACACTGCCTTGCCAAGCCTCATCCATCCATCCATCCATCTATCCATCACACACCTCATTACTCACCTTCACATTAAATTGACTCACGCACTATTCATACACTCTCCCTTGACTAATGTGTCCTCGTGATTCCTTAATTAATCACACACCTCACATCACTTCATAGACTCCAACTTATTTATGTCTTTCTGTATCATTATCTAGACACTATTTTCTCACAGTCTTATACAAAAATCACATCTTTACCATCACCATCACCACCTTCTTCTGTTGTCTTAATACTCAATTTGAATTACCTTGTACACAGGAGAAATTAACTAATGACATCATTCAAAGACACCATCCTTATCACTTAGTGGATATAAGCCCCTGACCTTTAACTGGGTCTATTAGGGCTATAATATTAACAACTGGTCTTGTTAAATGATTTCACCAATATAACATAAACCTTTAAGTTATATTCGAGAGAAGTATAGTCTGTATTACTTCCAAATTATTACTATATTCTATTACATTACTATATTCTATTATGTATTATATTATTACTACTACTATTACTATCACAACTATTGCTATTCCAACTCAACAACCCATTTATACGACCCAATTATTCACCGATATACTCATGCTGATTGCCACACCTCGACTCACATCTTCAGGGGGCAGAGAGGTGTTTTGTTGCGTCTCGTTAAGGATCCACACAACTCCTCCCGCGTGGCGAGTGCTGCAAGGCCGAGCCAGTCCTTATTGTGACGGATAATTAGGTTAAGTGCCCTCCTCGGTGTCACTGTGAAGGCTTTGTAGGGAGTGAGAAGGGAATTAAAGTAGTGGTTTAGTAACTCTCTCTCTCTCTCTCTCTCTCTCTCTCTCTCTCTCTCTCTCTCTCTCTCTCTCTCTCTCTCTCTCTCTCTCTCTCTCTCTCTCTCTCTCTCTCTCTCTCTCTCTCTCTCTTCACTTCTTCACTCACTCCTTCCATCAGTTTTGTTCAGTTTTTCAGTATCAGTTTTTTTCTGGTAGGGAATTGAGAAAGGGATGGATTGGGTTGGGTTGGGTTGGGTTTGGGTGGGTTGGGTTTGGGTGTATTTAGATCAGGGAATGTGTGAAGTGAGAAGTATTTTAGGGTGTAAGGATAAGATATAAGGGAATGAAAGTAGTGGTTTAGGGAATTGAGAAAGGGTTGGGTTGGGTTGGGTTAGGTTAGGGTGGGTTTGAATGTTATTTAGGTCAGGGAGTGTGAGGCGTGAGAAGTATTTTAAGGGTGTGTGGATGAAATATAAGAGTGTGTGAAAGGGGTGTGAAGGGAGAAAGAAAGGGGATTGTGTTGGATTATCATTAAGATGGAAATAATGGATAATATAGATGGAAATAATAATAATAAGAGAAAAAAAATCATATACATTAATTACTGCATTCGAATTATTTTTTTTTTTTGGCACATAAATAGTTTGCGGGATTCTAACCCATCTTTTTTCTTCTTCTTTTTTGGCATATACATTTTGTGGGATTTTGAGACCATTTTTTGTTTATCTGTTTGTTTGTTTTTTGTTTAAAGAATTTATTTAGATTTACAATACAAGCTGAGTTAGATTTGAACACCATCTCCTGTCACCACACCCTTCACCACCACCACCACCACTATCCCGCCATATACAGATACGCCACTCACACTTACACATTTACACCCATAATAAACCCTCCACACCCTATTCAGAAGAAGTGTCAGTTTAGTAGGTTAATCAGATACCGCGCCACCTCGAGACACAGGTCAGAGGGTTTATGGAACTGTCGCCGATAAGAACTCTCGCCGAAACACCAATCCAGAATTATCGCTGACATTAGAACACTCGCCGACCTGTGAATTTTCGGCAACAGTTCAACTTGTAATACAGGGAAAACAGGGTGTAACACGAGTTTATGCAAATATTGATACAGGTGAAAGAACATGTCATTCTAAGCACAAAATATTCTATAACGATATGCTTTTTGAAGCTTCCTTTAGACGTGAGATGAAGTTAGAAAAATTAGCGCGGCCAGTAATTTCACCATGGCAGGCGGCTGCCGCTCGGTGACATTTTGAATGATTTAATCATAATATTTACTAGTAATGGAGCATTACATTATCTTATAACAACACAATTGGTATTAATGGACATGTTATTACTAAATATGCAGTACATGAGAACAGCAGGACTGTAATAAACAATACTGTACAAGGCTACATGGCATCGTGTCAGGGAGGGGTAGGATGGAACACGTGACTCAGCTGATCGGCGTGAGGCCTCGCAGCCTAGTCCCTCCTTCCTCCCCCGCCCCGACGCGTTGCCCACTTAGCCTTGTACAGTATTGTTTATTACAGCCCTGCTGTTCTCATGTACTGCATATTTAGTAACAACATGTCCATTAATACCAATTGTGTTGTTATAAGATAATGTAA
>JACEEZ010005761.1:720000-727500 GCA_016584305.1 Chionoecetes opilio | reverse complement strand
TTAAGTTAGGTTAGGTTAGGGTGACGTTTAGTGATCCTGATAGACGTGTGTGTGTGTGTGTTTGTGTGTGTGTGTGTGTGTATGTGTGACTGTATGTATGTGTGTAAGTGTGTGTGGGGGGGGGGGGGGGCAACAGACACCCTATACCTGTGAGTTACCATTGTCAGTCATCCCTTCCTCGTGCCAGTCACCTGTTGACAGCACCTGGTCCGCCTCACGATACCTGGGCATGATTACCTGGCGTACGAGGGGAGGAGGGGGGGGGGAGAACCACCTGTAATCAGACACAAAGCAGCCGTATTAAGGGGAAGGGGGAGGAAGGGGAAGGAGAGGAGGAAGGGGAAGTAGAGGAGGAAGGGAAGGGAAAGAGAGGAGGAAGGGAAGGGAAGGAGAGGAGGGAGGGAAAGGAAGGAGAGGAGGAAGGGAAAGGAGAGGAGAAAGGGAAGGGAGAGGAGGAAGGGAAGGGAAGGGAAGGAGAGGAGGAATAGGTAGGAAGGGAAAGGAGAGGAGGAAGGGAAGGGAAGGAAGAGATAAGAGGAGGAAGGGGAAGGAGAGAAGGAATAGGTAGGAAGGGAAAGGAGAGGAGGAAGGGAAGGGGAGGAGGAAGGGGCAAGGGGAGGAGAAGAGAAAGGGGTAGGAGAGGAGGAAAGGGGACGAAGGGAAGGAGAGGAGGAAGGGGAAGTAGAGGAGGAAGGAGAAGAGGAAGAGGAAAGGGGAGAAAGGGGAAGGAGAGAAAAAGGAAGGGGGAGAAGAAGAGGAAAGGGGAAAGAGAGGAAGAAGGTGGAGGAAGGGGAAGGAGGGAAGGAAGGGGAAGGAGAGGAGGAGGAAGGGGAAGGAGAAGAGGAAGGGGGAGGAAGGGAAGAGGAGGAAGGGGAAAAGAGAGGAGGAAGGGGAGGGGGGAGAAAGGGGAAGGAGAGGGGGAAGGAGATGAGTAAGGGGGAAGAGGAAAGGGAAGGAGAGAAGGAAGGAGAGAAGGAAGGGGAAGGGGAAGGAAGGGGAAAGAGGAGGAAGGGGAAAGAGGGGAGTAAGCCTATTCCAGATAATTAACGTAGTCTCCGCTCTTACTAAATAAATAAATACTTAATAAATGAATAAATGACGACCCATCTTCCTTATTCTCGTTGCCTAATTGTCGGGGGAGGAGGGGAAGAAGGCAATTTTCCTGTCTGTAGCCGAAACACCTTTGATATTCTAGCGGGACCTTTGGCGACTTTCTGCCTTTTTTTGTGTGTGTTTATGTGTGTGTGTCTCCTTTTGCCGTTGTTATTTTTTGCCTGTGTGTCGTAGTTGTAAATTAAGTATTCAAGAACCTTCCCTTTCGCGGTGAGGATTTTTTTTTCCCTTATCGTGTCTACAAGTCATGCATGCGGGAAGGGAAGGGAAGGGAAGGGAAGATTTAAAGAGAGGATACCAAGGTTGTGAGCGCTTGGATAGGGAAGGGAAAGGGAAGGTGAAGGTAAGGGAGGGAGAGAGAAAGGGAAAAGGGAAGAGAAGGGGAGCGAAGGAAGAGATTGAAGGGGAGATAAGAAGGAAGGGGAAGAACATGTAGGAAGGGAAGATGTTTAGACTGACCAACTGTGTGTGACTGACCAACTGTGTGTGACTGACTGACTAACTGTGTGTGACTGACCAACTGTGTGTGACTGACTGACTAACTGTGTGTGACTGACCAACTGTGTGTGACTGACTGACCAACTGTGTGTGACTGACCAATTGTGTGTGACTGACCAACTGTGTGTGACTGACTGACCAACTGTGTGTGACTGACCAACTGTGTGTGACTGACCAACTGTGTGTGACTGACCAACTGTGTGACTGACCAACTGTGTGACTGACTAACTGTGTGTGACTGACCAACGGTGTATGACTGTTTTATCTGGTTCGTTTGGCAATCCTTTTAACCCGCAGATTCACCCCCCCCCCTCCCCTCTTCTTCTTCTTCCTCACCCCCGAAAAAATAATGTGGATGGTAAAGTCTAATGTACGGCATGAAAATCACATATGCCATCTAGTAGCCAAAAATATTATACATATGTATAAGATATTTTCATAGTATGTCAGTTATCCATTTCTACTCTTTTATTTATATATGTATACGTGTGTCGAACAGTATAGCTCTTAACCCCTTGAAGCCCAGAACGTAATTTCCTTTGTATTTTGGCTACCATTAGACAATTTTTAGTGAATATAAGCAATATTTTATAGATATGACCTGTTTAATACCCTTGTCGACTAACTAATTTGGTATATTAAGTTAGTTTTCGTAATTGTACAGCTAAAAACATACAATTTTCTATAGCAAAGGAAAGATCTGGGCGTGAAGGGGTTAACAGTCTTGCCCCAAAAAGGTAGAAATCCCTAACAATACAAGAAACTGTCCAGGTGTTGGAGGAGGTGGTGAAAGTTTTTTAATGAATGTGAGGAAGAGCCGAAGACAGGGAAGGTGAAAGGCGGAGCGGCGGCGGGTATGGGCAGGTACACAAAAAAGATCAGTCGATGCGAATGTTGATCAGCGCAACGGGTGACATGTATAGCGGGGGAACAGGTCAAGATAGCTACAGGTATGGTACAGGTAAAGGGGACATGGGTGGTAATTAGGTGATAGGTGTCTGATCAATCAATCCAATAGGTGAGAGAGGTGTGAAGGGAAGGGAAAGGCAAAGTAACCATAAAACAAAACCAAAAACAAAACAAAATCAACCAAAAACAAAAACAAAAAACAAACAAAAACAAAACAAAATCAACCAAAAAACAAAAACAAAAACAAAACAAAATCAACCAAAAACCAAAAACCAAAAAAACAAAACTAAAAACAAAACAAAATCAACCAAAAAACAAAAACAAAAACAAAACAAAATCAACCAAAAAACAAAAACAAAAACAAACAAAATCAACCAAAAACCAAAAACCAAAAACAAAACAAAATCAACCAAGAATCTGAAAAATGAAAATAAAGATGAAAAACGAAGAATCAACCACGATATGAACTAAAATAAAACTTGGTGAAAAGATATACACAAACTCATGTATAAAAGAATAAGATAAACGCATAGACACACCTGGTGATAGGGACAAATAGGTAGAGATTGTGGCAGGTGTGTTGTGATAAGTATTTCTGGGCGGAGACAGCAAACAGGTGTGTGTGTGTGTGTGTGTGTGTGTGTGTGTGTGTGTGTGTGTGTGTGTGTGTGTGTGTGTGTGTGTGTGTGTGTGTGTGTGTGTGTATGTATGTGTGTGTGTGTGTGTGTATGTGTGTGTGCATGTGGGAGGAGGGTTGAGGCATTGACAGGTGTGCGACTCTGTGCGTGTGTGGGAGGACAAACGACATATACAGGTGTGTAGGGTAAAAGCGATAACAGGTGTGTAGCGTGTAAAGGTGTATAAAATTATAGGTTTGCAAATGGTATATTCTGTAACTCACGCAGATCAGCTTGTGCAAAAAGAGAGTTACTAAAACCTATCTTCACTTACGTAGATATGTGATAAGTGGCAGAGGATTAAGAACAAGGGGAAATAGTTCATTCACACATACAGATACCAATTTTTAGTGTTTATTATAACGTTTTGACGGTGTGGGATGTATTGATGTGCCCAGTGTGTTCTTGAGGCTTCTTGTAACACACCGAAATGACCTGAGTTCTGATAATGTGTCTCGTCATGTATAAGGGAGCGTGTGTGTCCTTGGCTGATGTGATGAGGAGGAGGAGGGAGGAAGTAGGAAGAGAAGGAGTGAAGGATTAGGAGAGAGGAAGGAAGGAAGGAAGGAAAGGAAGGGGAATTTGAAGGAAGTGTTAGCCGGGTGAAGTGAGGGAAGGAAAGTAGGAGTGAGTAAAGAAAAGAGGAAGTCCACTTTTGTTATATAGCTGAGGAGACAGTAGGCACCGTTGTGATGTCCAGTTAAAGGTAAGGATAGGGGCATACACTAACCTGCGCGTGGCCTCGGTGCTCATCTTCGTCGCATTAGCCTTTAAACCTGTGATGTCCAGTTAGATGAGAGTAAACTGGCATAAATGAAAATATATGGGGGGGGGGGTATAGGGTACATCCCCCCATAGTCAGGCACCCCCCATAGTCAGGCACCCCCCATAGTCAGGCACCCCCCCATAGTCACATATCACCCAGCATAACAAGACAAAGAGAACCAGCGCACACCCACCTCAGCGCAGCCTCGGTTAGCGGCTGACTCACGCTCCTGTGTAAGCAGAGAAAACACCGAGTATTTGCTGTGGTGGTGGGCGTCGTGGCCTCCCCGACGCCCCCGCCGCCCGTCATGCCGCGGCTGGCTGGGCAGACGAGTGCACAGAGGATCAAAGCCAGTAAATAGTCTTATCTTTACTGACTTTGGCGAGGGTTGTCTTGATCGAATGAACGAACATAACCCCGGAAGGTGCAGGTAGAGGCTCGGTAATGTGGATGTGTAGATGCTTGATCATTTATTTGAGGTTGTTTTTTATGCCTTTTCTTCGTCTGTTGTAAATATTTTTTGCTGTAACGTTGTTGTTTTGTTTTTTTTCTTTACCGGGAGTTGTCTTGACCGAACGAACGAACACCAGCCGGGAGGGAGGAGGTTCGGTTAGGTAGTTTTGTGGATGTAGTATTCGAGTTTGGGTTTTATGCTTTTTTCTTCGTTGCTTGTAAAGATTTGTTGCATGTATCGGTTTTTTTTTCTCTGTTTTTTTCTCTCTGTTTGATTTTGTTATGCATCTCAGTTTATTTTTTTTTTCCCCGTCTGCGTATAAAGTTACCTACATCTGTCAATTTATTTTCATATCGACCGTCTAACCTCATAAGACGTTATAAGAAAACCTGACGTTAAACAGAAAGATGATGCTTATGATGATGAAACGTCTGATGTAATATTTGATACCATTATTTCATTGTTTCATTTATTTCATATTTCTCCTTAATGATATAAATTGCTGCATGTCTCCCTTTCATTCATTTTTTCCATTTCTCTTCGTCTGACAAAACCAAAAATCTACGTGAGTTCCTTTCTTCCCAAAAAATAATGAGTGAGGTACGATAAGAGTACAGAAGTGAAAGGAGGAGGAGGAGGAGGAGGAGGAGGAGGAGGAGGAGGAGGAGGAGGAGGAGGAGGAGGAGGAGGAGGGGAGGAGGAGGAGGAGGAGGAGGAGGAGGAGGAGGAGGAGAGAAGAAGAAAGGGAAGAGAGAGAGGCAGAGGAGGAGGCAGAGGAGGAGGATTACATAGGATTACATAGGAGTAACAGACACCAGGAGACCTATTGATCCATAGCGAGGGTATCTGCTGAACTACATACTACTAACTATCAACTACTTGTAAGAAAACAGTTGGAAAATGATACCATGTCCCTAAAGAGGATAGGAACATGGAAGTTTCATAGTGCAGAATGATAGGATATGAAAAATACTAACTACAACTAGCACTACCACTACAACTAATCGATACGGGGGACTAGATACGAATTCGCACTATCAATACCCATTTACTTTACAGTGCGCGTCAAGTCTGTTTTTGAATGTAGTTATTGTGTTGGCTCCGACAACATTTGCTGGTAACTTGTTCCATCGATCAACGACTCTAACATTGAAATAATTTTTACGGAGATCGGTGATGCAACGTTGACCGTTTAGTTTTAAACCATTATTTCTTGTTGTCATTTGAGTTGAAAGCTCGAATAGGTTCTCTTGATTAATGACATCAAAACCTTTTAGGATCTTAAAGGTTTCTATCAAGTCCCCACGGATTCTACGATCCTTTAAGGAAAACATATTAAGTTTCCGCAGTCTCTCTTCATAAGATGAATTTCGCAGAGATGGAATTTGTTTGGTTGCTCTTCTTTGCACTGATTCCAATTTGGCTTGATCTTTTACGAAACAGGGCGACCAGAATTGAACGGCATATTCCAAGTGCGGCCTAACCAAGGACGTGTATAATTGTGTCATTACTTTCGGAGTTTTATGTTCAAAGTTACGTTTAATAAAGCCCAACATCATATTTGCCTTTTTACTGGCAGCTAGGCAATGCGAACTGGTTTTCAGATCATTACTGATGATGACACCTAGATCCTTTTCCTGCTGTACTTCAGTTAACGATTTATTTTGCATTTGATAGTTATATTTGAGGTGGAGGAAGAGGAAGAGGAGGAGGACCCTAGTCACCTTGGAGGAAGTATGTACTACCTCTATGCTAGTCACCCTATATAATAACCTCTCGTTGACCAGGCGCGCGGGTAGAGTACGTCAGGCGGTAACCAAGGTGTCCCGTGCAGGGGAGCCTCGCCTAGGGGCACCGCACACCCCACCACACCGCCGCTTTGTCCCTCCTCATGCCACCTGGTGAACCCCCTCCACTGCCGCGTCGGGGACTCGAACCCAATATGAACCCGGGTAAACACTATCTCGAGGCAGAGGACCGCGTGGCTCTCGCTAAATGAGGTAATGAAAGGTTGCAGGAAGCGGCCGTGTCATTAGCAGCTGGTGGGACTTAAGGTGTGTCTTGAGGGTGTAAGGGGAGGGGTGTGGCTGCAGTTTTTGTGGCTGCATTGTGTGGGTGGGCGACGAATGGATGGGCGATAGGTGGGGCGGTATAGAAGTGTCCCTGATGTTTGAATGAGAGAGAGAGAGAGAGAGAGAGAGAGAGAGAGAGAGAGAGAGAGAGAGAGAGAGAGAGAGAGAGAGAGAGAGAGAGAGTGTGTCTGGTGTTTGAATGAGAGAGGAGATAATGTATGTACCTGGTGTTTGAATGAGAGAGAGAGAAGAGAGAGACGAGAGAGAGAGAAGAGGGAGAGAGAGAGAGAGAGAGAGAGAGAGAGAGAGAGAGAGAGAGAGAGAGAGAGAGAGAGAGAGAGAGAGAGAGAGAGAGAGAGAGAATGCTTGGTTTCTATCTAGACAATTCGCACATACAGTAAATTATTGACGATACGAATTGCCACCACTCCAGAATGGACTCAAGTATAGCAGGGAGTGTGATTCGAACGCAGGGACGTTGCATACGAGCCGAAGTCGCTACCACTGAACTACCCTGACGAAGAGAGAGAGAGAGAGAGAGAGAGAGAGAGAGAGAGAGAGAGAGAGAGAGAGAGAGAGAGAGGTGTTTCAGCAGAGTCGTGGCCAAGGTTACTAACTGAAACATTCTACCGGTGAGGAATGGGATGGGAGGAAAGGTTGGGACAAGGCTATGGGGGATAGGGGCGGCGGATAGGAGCTTGGCTTGGCGTGGGGATGGGATGGGATGGGTTGGAGGTCGGCAAGATCACGTGCCCGCCAATCTCCTCCTCCTCCTCCTCCTCCTCCTCCTCCTCCTTCCTCTCCTGCACACCGGCTGTCGTCCCAGGGCAGGTCTACACAGCCGTTGACCTGATCCTCCGTAGTGGAAGACGCGCATTCACTCACGCACGCCTGCCCCGGGGTCCTGAGGGGGCGGGGCGCGGAGGCAAAGCACGTTCTAACAGGTTTTTTTTCTTCTATAAGTTGTAATATAGAGAGGCAACCTAAATCATGACTTGATATTTGATTGGT
>JACEEZ010005761.1:697500-712500 GCA_016584305.1 Chionoecetes opilio | reverse complement strand
TGTTGTCCTGCCCACGTGCTTGTGTGTGATGCCCCCCGCCCCTTTCCCCCCTCCCCCTTCAGCTACTGCCCCCCATAATCCCCCCTTCCCCCCAACACCATATCTCTCCCCACTCGACTTTCTCACCCATTCTTACCTTATTCTTACCCCTATTTTTTATGCTCTCTTCCATTGTTCCCTTTCTTCTTTGCACTTCCCACGGTAAGAAATGCGAGGTGGGATTGCCTGCCTTTAACGCCACTTTTTTTACTCTCTCTCTCTCTCTCTCTCTCTCTCTCTCTCTCTCTCTCTCTCTCTCTCTCTCTCTCTCTCTCTTACGCTTTCCTTCCCTTTGGCTTGGTTTCTGCCTTGGTCTTTGCCCCGCCTCCTCCCTCCTGCCGCTGCTGGGATAGGGCAGAGAGAGAGAGAGAGAGAGAGAGAGAGAGAGAGAGAGAGAGAGAGAGAGAGAGAGAGAGAGAGAGAGAGAGAGAGAACATAAGAACATAAGAAAATAAGGAAGCTACAAGAGGCTGGGAGACCTACACGTAGTAGTTCCTACGGTTACAGGGAGTTTCGTACACAAGTTGTTTCGTACCCAGGTTTTATTAGTTGTTTCATACCCTGATTTTGAGTTTTTTCGTACATACCTGGTGTCGTTTCGTAACTCTATAACTCAAGTTCAACTCTGAGCTGAGTGTACGAAACGACTATGGTTTCATTTAGACTACGAAACAACTTTTTGGTGTACGAATATACTGGTGTACGAAACAACTTGTGTACGAACTGACTGCACCCCGTTCCTACCATTCCTATCCGTGGTAGGATAAAATGTCACTTAGAAAAAATAATAATGCGTTCCTTTAGAATAAAATGTCAATTAGAAATAAAATCATGTGTCTCTTAGGAAAAACCATCACTTTAGAAATAAAATCATGTGTCTCTTAGGAAAAACCATCACTTAGAAATAAAATAATGTGTCTCTTAGGAAAAAATATCACTTAGAAATATAATTAATGTGTCTCTTAGGAAAAACCATCACTTAGAAATAAAATAATGTGTCTCTTAGGAAAAAACATCACTTAGAAATATAATTAATGTGTCTCTTACGAAAAACCATCACTTAGAAATAAAATAATGTGTCTCTTAGGAAAAAACATCACTTAGAAATAAAATAATGTGTCTCTTAGGAAAAAACATCACTTAAAACTTATATTAATGTGTCCCCTTTTCTTTCTTTTTACAGGTGAGTTTGACATTACGAGACATTTGGAGCTGGTGCATGTGAGTAATATATTCCAAAACATCCCTAACACCATATTATTCATGCACTTTAAACACAGGAAGGACATATCAAGGAATAAGATAAGGTAATGTAGTTAGGTTATTCCGTGTACAAAGAGAGAGAGAGAGAGAGAAGAGAGAGAGAGAGAGAGAGAGAGAGAGAGAGATAGAGAGAGAGAGAGAGAGAAGAGAGAGAGAGAGAGAGAGAGAGAGAGAGAGAGAGAGAGAGAGAGAGAGAGAGAGAGAGAGTGTTTGCTGAGATGTTGCGATGAAATACATGACCGAGAGATGCAACAGAGGATAGATAGAGATGGATAAGGAGATGGAGGTTAAAGAGGAGGAGGAGGAGGAGGAGGAGGAGGAGGAGGAGGAGGTGGTGGTGATAGTAAAAATTTATGGCTTTGTTCAATGTATATCTTGTTAGTGATACTTTTGTTCACTTGTTTGAGCTTCTCTCTCTCTCTCTCTCTCTCTCTCTCTCTCTCTCTCTCTCTCTCTCTCTCTCTCTCTCCCCTCTCTCCTCCTCTCTCTCTCTCTCTCTCTCTCTCGGGAATGCAGAAATAAACAGCGCACCAAGGGAAGGAAGAGAAAAAAGGCTGAAATAAAAAGATTAAAAAAACTGAAGGAAAAAGAAAGAGCGGATGTAATCGTATTTGTTTGTCAATAAACTACTACTACTACTAAGAATATAAAGGATGAAAGAAAAGAGATAGGAGGAATAGGAAGAGAGGGAGGGAGGAGTGCAGGTGTGGAGGGAGTGGAGGGAGGGGTAGAGGGCAGTGCTTGCAACCCAACCACCCGCCCACCACCCAAGGGCATGATCAGACCAAGATAAGTCACACGCTCCTCACACCCGTTGTTGTGGTCCATGAATGTGCTTGTGTACACTCCTCTCTCTCTCTCTCTCTCTCTCTCTCTCTCTCTCTCTCTCTCTCTCTCTCTCTCTCTCTCTCTCTCTCTCTCTCTCTCTCTTTTTTTATTTCTTATTTATTTAAACAGTTATAGCTCTCTTATTTTTTTTTCAAGCCGTTATTAATCACACATATGGCTTAAAAGGTAGATAAGTTAAGATTGTAAATAAGTCAGGATCTCTCTCTCTCTCTCTCTCTCTCTCTCTCTCTCTCTCTCTCTCTCTCTCTCTCTCTCTCTCTCTCTCTCTCTCTTCTCTCTCTCTCTCTCTCTCCTCTCTCTCTCTCTCTCTCCTCTCTCTCTCTCCACAGTGTCGCCTCTCCTCCAGGGGGTCCTTCCATTAAAGGATAGGAACCCCCCTCCCCCTTGTCCCCCCTTGGTTCTAGTCCTCCTCCTCCTCCTCCTCCTCCTCCTCCTCCTCCTTCCCTTCCTTCATCCCTCCTTCCCTCCTTCACACTCATCCTGTGCAGAGAAACTACTTGGCAAAGACTGCTGTCCTCCTCCTCCTCCTCTTCCTCCTCCTCCTCCTCCTCTCCTTCTTTCATGTTCTTCCACCTCTTCTTGTATGTCTATTTTTCTCTTCCTTTTCTTCGTGCTTTAATTATAGTCTCTTCCTCCTCCTCCTTTCTTTCTTCCTCTTTCATGTTCCTCCAGCTCTTCTTATACGTCCATCTGTCTCCTCCTCCTCCTCCTCCTCCTCCTCTTCCTTCTCTTCCTCATCACGTCAGCCAACACACAGGACACGTAATGCCACGAAATTTAGGCAATAGTTTCCTGGTTATAGGATGTCGTTCGACCTTCAGGTGTTTACGTTGTTAGGGACTACTACTACTACTACTACTACTACTACTACTACTACTACTACTACTACTACTATACTACTACTACTACTACTACTACTACTACTACTAACTACTACTACTACTACTACTACTACTACTACTACTACTACTACTACTACTACTACTACTACTACTACTACTACTACTACTACTACTACTACTACTACTACATACATACGCACACACATACGTTATGACCTCCTATCCTTGGTGAGTGTGTGGAGTGTGTTGTGATTGTGTTGTGTTGGAGTGTGTTGTTCGTTCTATGGCAGCAGACGAGGCAGGAGTTTACGTGGAGGAGAAGGAAGGGAGGACATGATAGTTGTATAGTGTTGCAGTAAGGAGAATGTCATGATGCAAGAAGGGAAGGGATGAATCCATAATACGCAGGACGGAGATATAGAGAGAGATAGAAAATAAATGAAGGAAATAATTCAGTGCTACACGAAAGGGACAAATTTATAGAAGTTTACAAGTTTATTGAGAAAAGGGGGTGGAAATTACTAAGAGGGAGAGGGGGGGGGGCAAGTATACAAAAGATACAGTAAAACAGAAATACGGAAAGGGAATAGAATGGAAGTGATTGTTATGAGCTGGAAAGAGAATCAGGTATAAGTAGGTAAAGATGGGAGCATACGCTAAGCTGCGCGTGGCATGCGGTGCTCATCTCCGTGGCATTAGCCCTTAGAGCCTGTGGTGGGTGAGGACCCGTTACCCCGGGACACAGGGCTAGTGTGACTCCCGGGTTACCACAGTTACCTTCCCCACGTTACCCCAGGTACCCATTTATCAACTCGGAAAGGAAGGAAGAACAGCTGGGTAGGCTGGTCACCGGCTTGCCCTGGCCCGGGATCGAACCAGGGCCCGCAGATTCGTAGCCAGGCACGCTAGCCACTGCACCACGGAGGCGACATATACGGTATAAGTAGAAGACATAAAAAAAGAGGTTAAGCGAAATATAAATGGCCAAAAAGTTGAGGCATAGAAGATACAGATGAGGAAGATGGTGGCGAAATAAAGACAAAGAAATGGAAAAACAGGGGATAATAAGTTGAGATAAAGATAACAAGAAAAATGAGGCAAAGATAATATATTAAATGATGAACAAGGTGATGAAATAAAGACAAAGAAATGCAAGAACAGGTGATAAATGTGTTACAAGAAAAAGGCTAAAAAAGGTGTATATGTATGGTGTATAAGTTGTATAATATGTATGGTGTATAAGGTGTATAATATGTATGGTGTATAAGGTGTATAATATGTATGGTGTATAAGGTGTATAAGTATGGTGTATAAGGTGTATAAGTATGGTGTATAAGGTGTATAATATGTATGGTGTATAAGGTGTATAATATGTATGGTGTATAAGGTGTATAAGTATGGTGTATAAGGTGTATAATATGTATGGTGTATAAGGTGTATAAGTATGGTGTATAAGGTGTATAAGTATAAAGGTGTATAAGTATAAAGGTGTATAAGTATGATGTATAAGGTGTATAAGTATGGTGTATAAGGTGTATAATATGTATGGTGTATAAGGTGTATAAGTATGATGTATAAGGTGTATAAGTATGGTGTATAAGGTGTATAATATGTATGGTGTATAAGGTGTATAAGTATGATGTATAAGGTGTATAAGTATGGTGTATAAGGTGTATAATATGTATGGTGTATAAGGTGTATAAGTATGGTGTATAAGGTGTATAAGTATAAAGGTGTATAAGTATGGTGTATAAGGTGTATAATATGTATGGTGTATAAGGTGTATAAGTATGGTGTATAAGGTGTATAAGTATGGTGTATAAGGTGTATAAGTATAAAGGTGTATAAGTATGTATGATAAGGTTCTGGAGTTTATGTGATAGATTTGTAAGTAGCAAGGAGACATATACAGTATAAGTTGAGGATATAGTAAGGTTTAGTAATATAAGTAGCATCACGATGTTAGAGTATTAACCCCTTGAGACCCAGATCTTTCCTTGACTATAAAAAAAGTGTCTGTTGTTAGCCATAAAATTACGAAATGTAACTGAATATACCAAATTATCTAGTCGACAAGGATACTAAAGAGGTCATATCTATAAAATATTGCTTATAGTCACTAAAAATCGTCTAATGGTGGTCAAAGTACAATGGAAATTACGTTCTGGGCTTCAAGGGGTTAAGTGATGGCTACCTATAACCAAGGAAGGAGGTGTGAGTATACTAAGTCAAGAAAATAGTTTAGTAATAAGTAGAAAGTCACGTTGATGATATAGTAAAGTAATAGCAGTTATTATAAGCTGGGAGGAGACAACAATGAAAATACTGGAGGAGATAATTATACCCCTTGCTGACTCACGCTCAAGAAACGCCATGATAATGCAACCGAATCATAATGTTCTTCAATAGTAGGTAGCAGGGAGAGTTGTTTAATTGAAAGGAGGCTAGATAATTTCATGGATGGGGATGAAAGGTGGATGTAGGTAGTGTTAAGTAACAGGAACTACCACGTGTAGGTCTCGCTGTTTCTTGTAGCTTCCTTATTTTCTTATGTTCTTATGTTCTGAATGTTCTCTTTTCTATGTTCTTATGTTTACTTCCGAACTTTTTTTTACCTCATAACATTAGTATTAATTAAAACCCCTTGAGACCCAGAACGTAATTTCCATTGTACTTTGGGTATACCATTACACGATTTTTAGTGACTATAAGCCACATTTTATAGATATGACCTGTTTAGTATCCTTGACGACTAACTCATTTGGTATATTTAGTTACTTTTCGTAATTTTATGGCTAACAACAGACAATTTTTTATAGCAAAGGAAAGATCTGGGCGTGAAGGGGTTAAGTATATGGTCTTTTAAGAGAGGGTAGGGGGGGGGGGGGGGGGGGGGGGGGGGGGGGGGGGGGGGGGTGTCATCCATATATTTGACGTGTGTTACAAATGGAATGGGGTTTTTTTTTCGAGTAACGTAACGAGAGAGCACTTTTATTATTATTATTATTATTATTATTATTATTATTATTATTATTATTATTATTATTATTATTATTATTATTATTATTATTACTTTATCCAGGAGGCTGTGAATGGAGACTCGTTTACTCCAGGCATTATACATCCTCTTATTGGGGTAGAAGACCTTATAAAAGACCTTTACTCATGTATGTATTATATATTTTGTGTGTGTTTTATACTGTATGCCTTCGGGTGAAAATGAAGGTATTATTATTATTATTATTATTATTATTATTATTATTATTATTATTATTATTATTATATTTATTATTATTAAACTCTGCAGACCTTTCCATGGAGTATCGAGCGCTGCATCCCACAAGAGAGAGAGAGAGAGAGAGAGAGAGAGAGAGAGAGAGAGAGAGAGAGAGAGAGAGAGAGAGAGAGAGAGAGAGAGAGAGAGAGACTTCTGCCACTTAATGCCTTCATTAACCTCCTTACCAATTGTAGCCCCATGTCAACAATGATGTAAGTTGTTTAAATAAAAAAAAATAAAAAAAGAGAGAGAGAGAGAGAGAGAGAGACAGAGACAGAGAGAGAGAGAGAGAGAGAGAGAGAGAGAGAGAGAGAGAGAGAGAGAGAGAGAGAGAGAGAGAGAGAGAGAGAGAGAGAAAGAGAGAGAGAGACAGAGGCGCTTCACTGTCATTCTTACCTTGACTTTTTAGCGTCTGTCTCAAACACCTGTACTTAAATGGTTTACTATATATGCAAACAGCGGCTTCAATAAGGAATGTGTGATGGATTCAGTGAACTAGACGTGTTATGAGGCTTGATTCAGTGAACTAGACGTGTTATGAGGCTTGATTCAGTGAACTAGACGTGTTATGAGGCTTGATTCAGTGAACTAGACGTGTTATGAGGCTTGATTCAGTGAACTAGACGTGTTATGAGGCTTATGAACTTACCTGTCTGTCTGTTGTTAGTCTTTTTCTGTCTTTCTATCTGTCTGTGTGTATTTATTTTGTTTATGATTGTATTTTTCTCTCTCTCTCTCTCTCTCTCTCTCTCTCTCTCTTCCTCTCTCTCTCTCTCTCTCTCTCTCTCTCTCTCTCTCCTCTCTCTCTCTCTCTCTCTCTCTCTCTCTCCTCTCTCTCTCTCTCTCTCTCTCTCTCTCTCTCTCTCTCTCTCTCTCTCTCTCTCTCTCTCTCTCTCTCTCTCTCTCTCTACCACACACACACATACACATACACACACCAACACACAACGTCCCATAGCGCCACAATAATGACATGTGAGGCAGGGGAGGCACTTGAACACCCAGGTATAAGGTTTTTAAGACCAGCCAGCGAGGTGTCCAGTACCGAGAACTGGTCACTGCCGTACAATATTCCCACGGAGATTATAGTCATCTTGCGCTACCAACGAGTAGACAACAGCTGGTGTACTGGTTAGTGTATCAAATTACCAACTATTGAACTTGATTTGATTTGTTAAGATGTGAATGCGGTCGAGCGGGCGTCTGCGTCTGTGTAGTGTGGGGCCCTATACCTGTCAAGCAGATGTGTGTCGAAAGCCAGAAAACTCGACTCAAGGACAAAGCGATCTCCTTTCACCGCCCTCCCTTCCCTAACCCTTCTGCGGCGAGACCAGTATTGTTTGCGGGACACTTTTTATTGCCGGACAGCGGTTACCCCGGCCGAGGAATGACGGACAGGCATTAGCTCTTCCATGTTCCTCCACCTCTTCTTGTACGTCCCTCTATCTCTTCCTCCTCTTCCTTCCTGCATCATCCTCTGCCTTTTCTTCGTGCTGTCCTTCTTGTGTCCTCCTCCCCCCCCTCCTCCTCCTCCTCCTCCTCCTCCTCCTCCTCCTCCTCCTCCCTCCTCCTCCTCCTCTTCCTCCTCCTCCTTTCTTCCTCTTTCATGTTCCTCCACCTCTTCTTATTGACAGGCATTAGGGGACCACTACACGCATGCACGGCCGCCCATGACCGCCCGCCACACCCACGGCGCCACATTATGCCTGGGAGGGGAGGGACAGGAATGCACTTTGTGGGAAGCTAGTGGTGCGTGTCATTGGTGCTTTGTGGGACCAGTTTTGAGTCTCGGCTATTATAACGACATGCGCAATATCCGCCTCTTGACAAATTACACGGGGGCGAAGGGCGGGAAAAAGTGGTCAGGACGAGAGGGTGTCATGAATGCAGCGCGTGACCACTTGTCCGGCCGTGTAAGTAGTGCATTATGGGGGCGGCGAGGGGCAGCAGGGGCACGTGGACGGCTGCAGGGACGCGGGGCTGGGCATGGGGCAGGAGGGGGGCACGTCATGGCTGCTTTGTGACGCGTGCCAGCAAGCAAAATAAACCGGTGACAAGTGTGAGGGAGGGACAGGGCACGGTGAGGCCTGGAAGGATTGGTGGCTGTCGACCATTGGGAGTCCTGAGGGAGGGGGGGCGGGGGGCAGGGGGAGACAGGGGGCAGGGGCAGTATACATAGGGGGCTGACCTCCCTCTTGCCGAGCCCTAAACCTTGCTGCCGGGGTGGGTGAGCCGTAGAAAACTGGACACACCTTTTCTGGTCTCACGTGTAGGACCGACCAATCCCGATAAAACGGGGCCGATGATTTAGTGCTTCCCCCCCTCACTCCCCCTATCCCCCCCTCACGCCCCCTATCCCCCCTTCACTCCCCCTATCCCCCTTTCTCCCCCCCCCCCAGTGCCACTGTCCAGGCCGTCGCTCTGCTGGAGGTGAGGTGCAGCAACCCACTTTTTACGCCGCCGCTGGTCAGCTTGTTAGTAAACTAGACTAGATTCAGGTTTTATTTGGGTATGAAAGTAAATATATTATGATGGCAACCGTAAAAAAACAGCAGAGTTCAGTACACTCTAGGCTCGTCACCGGTAATGTACAAGCCAGGCGCAACGGGTGCAGGCAGGTGGGGTGTACATGTTTAATGCAGCACTTAAGTCACCCTCAGCTCACCTTATGGGATGCAGCACTAACAATAACCATCGTGCAGCACATACCTGACCTCCTCTGCAGTGCTGTGTGTGCTGCGCGGCACCCCACGCAGCACACACACACTGCAGGACGTCGTATAGGGAACAGGTGTGATGCAGGCCGCCCCACCGCCGCCAGGGCAAGCTCAATACACCGCCATACAAAAACAGGGTTGATAGTCGCCCCTCGACGCCAAGAACCAGTCAGGCTCGTTTAGCACACCCGGACAGGAGCCCCACTTGATAACGCGGACAGGTGCGCCAGATACCGGGCGACGGGGCTTTGGCTTTCTCCCGCGTCCAGGCTATATACTCCCCCCTTCCCTTCACCTGGGTTATTTATGACGGCACGGCAAGCATATGACTGCAGTAGTACACGTGTGTCATGCTAAGAGAGTCCAGGGTAGCTTGTGTCTGAGAAAAAGAGAGTCCGGGGTAGAATTTGTCTGAGAAAAAGAGAGTCAGGGGTAGAATTTGTCTGAGAAAAAGAGAGTCCGGGGTAGAATTTGTCTGAGAAAAAGAGAGTCCGGGGTAGAATTTGTCTGAGAAAAAGAGAGTCCGGGGTAGAATTTGTCTGAGAAAAAGAGAGTCCGGGGTAGAATTTGTCTGAGAAAAAGAGAGTGAATAGAAGAGAAGAGAAGAGAGAGAGAATAGAAGTGTCATGTCAAGAGACCAGGGTAGCATGGGTCAGAGAAGACAGTGAATAGAAGAGAAGAAAAGAGAAAATAGAAGTGTCATGTCAAGAGTAGAATGTCGGGGTCGCTGATTAGGAACAGACTCACAACTCGATTCCGTTTTGTGCTTGTGCATGCGACGCTTTGGTGGCTTTCTGGCAGTCCTCGATGCCCGTTGCTGGCTGAGTGGCTGCGTTGTGCTTGAGGCGACGCGGACTTCGGTGGAATATGTTGATTAGACTGGAATTAAAACAGAGGATCGAGATAGATGCACACGCGCTCTTCGTCTCCACCGCCTCCCTGTCATTCCCTGTCAACCGTCCTTCATTTGTTTTGGATCCTCTCTTTCTTTTCCTTTATTGTCTCCCTCTCTTCCTTTCCTTTATTGAGTCATCTCCAACGCCAATTTTCATATCTTTAAAGGGTTATAAAAGGAGGAAGGGGAAGAGGAAGAGGAAGAGGAGGAGGTAAAGGAAGAGGCGGAAAAGTGCCAAGAAGAGTAAGATTTAATGCTAGTTTTTGTTATCCTTATTATCATTGTCATCATCCTTACATTCTTCTTTATTCATCGCTATCATTTCTAACATCCTTTCCTTTCGTGCTAACCCTTCTCTTCTCACTTTTTTTCTAACATATACAACCTTTAATTCCCGTGTTCATACCGTACATACATTTCTCATGTCTCTATTTCTCAGCCCCTTGGCAAGTCCATTTTTCTCCCTTCCTTCTCAACCCTTTCGTTTTTCCCAATGACCAATGACCACCCTTCCTTTCCTTCCTCCCTTCCTTTCCTTCCTTCCCTCTGCATATCCATACCTTTCTGGCAGGAGGGGACACACACACATACACGCACACGCACACACACACACGCGTCCTCTTCAGCTTGCGGTCCACAGCTAGGAATGAAAGGATCGGTGTATGTGCCAGACGGAATATACTTACATACTTACATACTTACATGCTTGTCCTGCCGTGCCTTTGTCATTCTTACAGCTTGACATGTGATGTATGTATCGACATGTGCATCTCTCCTCGTGGTTTACAGGGAAAATCACTTCCATGCTATGTCAAGGACCGAATATATTATACTTCATGTCAGAAAGCGGGTCCTGTGAATCAGTTTCTTGTTGTTGTTTTTATTGCTATTGTTTCGACTTTGGTGTTATCACAGTTCGTGGGTTGTTTGTATATTATTAAGGGTCTCTTGGTGAATGTGATCCCTCAAAAAAATGTTAAGTCGTGTGTTTGTGTATATAAATGATGTTGACGTATGAAAACGTGCAGATGTAAAGAGAGAGAGAGAGAGAGAGAGAGAGAGAGAGAGAGAGAGAGAGAGAGAGAGAGAGAGAGAGAGAGAGAGAGAAGAGAGAGAGAGAGAGAAGAAGAGGAGCAGAGAGAGAGAGAGAAAGAAGAGAGAGAGAGAAGAGAGAAGAGAGAGAGAGAGAGAGAAGAGAAGAGGAGAGAGAGAGAGAGAGAGAGAGGAGAAGAGAAGAGAGAGAGACAGAAGACAGAGAGAGAAGAAGAAGAGAGAGAGAGAGAGAGAGAGAGAGAGAGAAGAGAGAGAGAGAGAGAGAGAGAGAGAGAGAGAGAGAGAGAGAGAGAGAGGGGAGAGAGAGAGAGAGAGAGAGGAGAGGGGAGAAAAATATATAGTTAACATGCCCAACAGATGTGCGAACAGAACGTGTTTTACCGATAAAAAAAACAACAGCAGATGTCGCATATAAAAAGTAAGAAAAAACCCCAAATAATATAAAAGAAGAAAAAAAACAGGAAATGCCATGCAGTAATCACATAAACCCCACACACACACACACACACACACACACACACACACACACACACACACACACACACACACACACAGCACCGCAAAAAAAAAACTATAAAAAAAAATGGATACAAAACAATAAAAACTGAAGAAGGCAAAAGCAAGAAAACAAGAAGGAAAAAAAAACATGAGATTATAACATGTTTGGTTAGGTCACGTCGAGTACACATTCTTGGTAGTACGTATACCCCCTGCCCCCCTTATGCCCCCCTGCCCCTGTGCCCCCCCGCCCCCCCTCACACAAGCTTTGATCAGACGAGCCAACCAGCCAGCCAACCCAGCTCAAGCCAGGCTCATCACAGCAGCGGCTAACAAGGTATTATGGTGGTAGAGTGGAGGAGGAGGAGGAGGAGACGAGACCCGGGGGAGCTAGGAGGTATTGTGGGCTTGGGGACGAGTTGGCATGCTTAGAGAGAGGAGAGAGAGAGAGAGGAGAGAGAGAGAGAGAGAGAGAGAGAGAGAGAGAGAGAGAGAGAGAGAGAGAGAGAGAGAGAGAGAGAGAGAACCAGTAGCTCCCCGTTCCCCCCCCCTATTCCTCCCCCCGCCCCCTCCCCAGCAACCCATAACCCCCCCGACAGGTAGGTACTGGGGCCACACCGATAACACTCCTTCCCTCCCCCCAACATCAGGTCTTTGGACGCATAAAAACTATCATTACGAACCTAGTTGTAAGCTGGCTCTCTCTCTCTCTCTCTCTCTCTCTCTCTCTCTCTCTCTCTCTCTCTCTCTCTCTCTCTCTCTCTCTTCTCTCTTCTCTCTCTCTCTCTGTCTGTGTCTCTCTGATCTCTGTCTACTCTCTCTCTCTCTCTCTCTCTCTCTCTCTCTCTCTCTCTCTCTCTCTCTCTCTGGATACAGGTTGCTTGCCTCTGTCTGTCTGTCTGTCTGTCTTTAATCACCGTCATTAGAGTCCATCATCTCATTTTCATTTGCCAGTACAGAAAATATATAGAGACATCACCTTCTCATTATAGATACTTTATGAGATAGTATTTTACTACACCACCGATATCTTAATTAACTTACTGTATTAGATATTCTTCAACATAATTATCTTCGTCTTCTTATATCATTACTGCATGACGAATTTATTTATATGTATTTATATGTTTGTTTATTTATGATTGCCTGCATCGTAAAAGTAGCGAAGGAAATACAGGTAATGCTTTCATTTCGTGTCGTGTTTTTCTTATATCAATAGTTTTTAATACTGCGTTATGGTCTTTTATATAGGTAGTTATGTGTGTATTATTGCCAGCACCGAGAAAGTAGCGAAGGAAAAGTAGGTAACTCTTTCTTTTCATGTCGTATTTTAACATTTTTTTTCTTATATCAATTCTACATGACGGTGTTTTATTGTCAGAGGAGTGATGGGAACGAGGCAGGTGTAGTTCCTCACATTTATATATGTATTTATTTATTTATTATTACTTGCACCGGGAAAGTAGTCAAGGAAAAGTAGGTAACTCTTTCTTTTCATGTCGTATTTAAAAAAAAAATTCTTATATCAATACTGCATGACGGTCTTTTATCTATGTATTTATTTATCTATTAATTATGACCAGCACCGGGAAGAAAAGCGAAGGAAATACAGGTAGTTCTTTCTTTTCATGTCGTATTTTTCTTCTATCAATTCTACATGACGGTCTTTTATTGTCAGGGCAGTGATGGGAACGAGGCAGGTGTTCCTTTCCTCACATTTATATATGTATTTATTTATTTAACTATTTATTATTACTTGCACCGGGAAAGTAGTCAAGGAAAAGTAGGTAATTCTTTCTTTTCATGTCGTATTTTAACTATTTTTTCTTATATAATACTCCAAAACGGTCTTTTATATATGTATTTATTTATTTAACTATTTATTATTGCGTGCATCGGGAAAGTAGTCAAGAAAAAGTAGGTAATTCTTTCTTTTCATGTCGTGGGTTGGCTGGTCGGTCGGTGGGTCGGAGCAAAAAGTTGGGGCGCGCTGTAAGCATTCAACACATCGAGTAGTATTACACGCCGACCCGCCTTTTCCCAGCCGCACCTGACTCCCCGATGCTTTATTGCTATAACAACAACTTGCCAAAACAGGTTCCCAGACGCCAGTGCCGGTTTATTTATCATAATTATCATAATCACTTCTCTTTATTTATCTCCCCCCAAGTCCCCCAACTGGTCAGCCACGGTATAATCCTGCCTTGCCTCCAACCCTACCTGTGTGTGTGTGTGTGTGTGTGTGTGTGTGTGTGTACCCAAGCAATTCCCTATGTAAGTACTTCAGCCCCTCCTTTCTCCTTCCTCCTTCCTCCTTCCTTCTGTCTTCCTTAGCCCTTCTTCCTTCTGTCTTCCTTAGCCCTTCTTCCTTCTGTCTTCCTTAGCCCTTCTTCCTTCTGTCTTCCTTAGCCCTTCTTCCTCCTTCCTCCTTCCTTCTGTCTTCCTTAGCCCTTCTTCCTCCTTCCTCCTCCTGTCTTCCTTGCCTCTTCATCGCCTTCTTCGCCCATATCTTCCTCCTTCCTCCTGTCTTCCTTAGCCCTTCTCCTGTCTTCCTTCCTCCTTCATCGCCTTCTTCGCCCATATCTTCCTCCTTCCTCCTGTCTTCCTTAGCCCTTCTCCTGTCTTCCTTCCTCCTTCATCGCCTTCTTCGCCCATATCTTCTTCCTGTCTTCCTTACCCCGTCTCCTTCCTCCTGTCTTCCTTCCTCCTTCATCGCCTTCTTCACCCGGTTCATCTTCCTTTTCTTTCCTTTTTTCTTTTTTCTTCGGTCAAATAAAACTCCACCGTCCTTCCTCTCTCTCTCTCACACGTGACCTGTTCAACGCATAATATCTCAACTTTCTCAAAACATTTCCCCTCCCCTCCCCTCCCCTCCCCCCTCCCCGTTAATGCTGGTGGTAGGGGAGGGGGGGTAGGGGGGCTAGGGAGGGGAGGAAGGGGTGTTGGGGTGAAGAGTGGGCGGGAGACGGCGAAGGGAGTGGAAAATAGCGTCTTTCACCCAGGGGATATTACAGGTTTTTGGCCAGGGTCATAATTTGTAATCGCTCTTCCCTCCTCAGCTCAAGCCACGTACTCTACACTCTATGCCAAAAAAAGAAGAAGAAAAAAAAAGAGTGCACGGAACCCACCCTGTTATCATAGTGTTTATTATTATATCCCTTAGCACGTATTTTCCTGCCATTTGGATCTCTTAAACCGCGCTTATAAACACTCAACTTTTAATGTAAAATGCAAACATTACCTGACTCTCGCATATTGCTTGCCCCCTCCCCTTTCCCCTCCTCTCCTTCTCCTTCCCCTCCCCTCCTTCCCCTTCCCTCCCTGCTTCCCCTATCCCTCCCCTCATTCCTCTACCCCTCCCCTCCTTCCCCTACCCCTCCTCTTCTTCCCCTTCCCCTCCTCTTCTTCCCCATCCCCTTCTCTTCTTCCCCTACCACTCCCCTGCTTCCCCTTCCCCTCCCCTCTTTCCCCTTCCCCTCTCATCCTTCCCATCCCTTCCCTTCCCCTTCTCCCTCTCCCTCTCCCTCCCCTCCCCTTCCCTCATCCCCCTCACCCCTCCCCCCGCTA
>JACEEZ010005761.1:620000-692500 GCA_016584305.1 Chionoecetes opilio | reverse complement strand
CCAACACTGAATTGAAAGTTGGAATGTAAGTCTGGCACGAGTTTTTGTCGCCTCCCTCACGTAGGGACCCGTGGGCCCCGCCGCCTGGCATGTACGGGCATACAAACACACGGGTACTGGCACGTACACACACACGCGGCTAGAAAGAACAGAGTGCAGCTGCGAATCGCATCATGTTCACCGTGATTTACTCCAGGCGCGGAGGAGCCAGGCCATGCCCGCCCCGTGGACCCAGGCACTGGGGTCGTGCGGCGCGCCAGCATTACCTCACCGCCAAACCCACTCAAGCACACACACACACACACACACACACACACACACAGCACACATACACACACACACACACACACACACACACACACACACACACACCACACGCACGCACGCACGCACGCACGCACGCACGCACGCACGCACGCACACACACACACACACACACACACACACACACACACACACACACACACACACACACACACACACACACACACACACACACACCACACACACACACACACCACACACACACACAACACACACACACACACACACACACACACACACACACAGGAAGAGTCCAGGGCCTGAAACACTCACCACCCGTCAATCCTGAGTTAATTTCCTGCTGCCCACTCATTCCTCTCCCCCTTCTCATCATGCCCTCCCCTCTCCACTCCCCTGGCGAGAGGGACTCCAGCGCAGTACACACCCACGCACTCAAGGGCCAGGCGCGCGCACACACACACACACACACACACACACACACACACACACACACACACACACACACACACACACACACCACACATGATAATACACAGTAAACCACAACCGGGTATAAGAAGTATTATTAGTGCATCGACGGCGAGGAAGCACAGCACATTTATGTATACCTCCGGGCCCGCTGCCCACCTCCGCTGCCGACTCGACTCACACACACACACACACACACACACACACACACACACACACACACACACACACACACACACACACACACACACGTAACAGCACACTATAGTATATTCGCTATACATCCATGGTACAGATGCATTTCTAAACGTCAAACACTCTCTCTCTCTCTCTCTCTCTCTCTCTCTCTCTCTCTCTCTCTCTCTCTCTCTCTCTCTCTCTCTCTCTCTCTCTCTCTCTCTCTCTCTCTCTCTCTCTCTCTCTCTCTCTCTCTCTCTCTCTCTCTCTCTCTCTCTTCTCTCTCTCTCTCTCTCTCCCCCCACACACACACACAAAGGGTCGGGGGAGGTGTCGTCTGCCTTGCCAAATAATACCTGCGTACAAAATGGTGTATTCTGTGTTGGCGTGGCGGGGGTTTTGCATGTTTGCCTCGTATCGCGGCTAATATGACGGGGAACACCCCTAATTTAGAGGCACCAGGCGCCGCGTGGGCCTCGGGGCCCAACGTGCGGCGCGCTTCGGGGCTCATGGAATGGGGACAGTGCTCGCCAAGCGGTGCCACCTCCCTCTTTGGAGATCGTCCACGCGGTGTATTTTTAGGCAGCAGTACAGACACACAGTAGCGAGATCGCGACGCACCTGTTCATGGCATCCTAGCAGGGTGCCGCCGCTTGCTGGGACCCAAAGCATACACGCCCGAGGCCCGGCCGCAGCTGCTGCCGGAAGTATGGGCGGGGTAACACATGTAGTGCAGTTTTGAAAGTATACCTCGGGATGAAGTATACACTGATGACGGTGTATACTTAGTGTTACTAATGGCAGGATATTAATGTCATACACGAAACATACGGTAACATTACGTAAAGATGACGACGTTTCATTATGCAAACTGCAAAACCGGTGTTGCTGGCAGTTGATATGAGATTGGACGTATGCTGATACATGGGAATATATTGCTTCTCTTTTCAAGTATTCCACATAACGTCTCAGCTAAGAGGTCTAATGCGATGAAATGCCTGCTAATAGTTACTAATCGTCTTGCGTGTACGCGGTAGCCAGTATGGTGGTGCCAGTAGGGTGAGTGTCATTAACACGGTGATTAAGTTAAAGCAAAATTATTTCAAAATATTGAAGTTCTAAAGACTGCTTGTATCTGTTTGTATCATCAAGTTCAGTTAACTGTCATTACTATGTCTGAGGCAAAAATGTGTTTCCAAGAAAGCGCGGTGCCTCGCCACACTCGTCTTGATCGGGGGAGGTGGAGGGGGGAGATGGAAGGGAGGAGTGGGGAGAGGGGAGGGGGGTGTTGGGGTCCAGACAGCAAGCATTACGCCGCAGAGCCGGGGAGGCAGCAGCGCCGTGGGGCCTTCCTTCATCCCCTCCTCGACGTGGGTTATTGTTTTCACATAATTATCGAGGCACAGATCTTATCCCTTCCGCTAACATTATTCCTGCCCCTGTTCTCCCATCTTCCATATCTCTCTCTCTCTCTCTCTCTCTCTCTCTCTCTCTCTCTCTCTCTCTCTCTCTCTCTCTCTCTCTCTCTCTCTCTCTCTCTCTGTGTGTGTGTTTGTGTGTGTGCTGTGGCGTACCACTATCCTGCCTCGTCAACATCAAGCACGCCAGGCTGACAACCCAGTCCAGGACTCCCCCCTTACCCCCCTTCACCCCCCCCCCAGCCAGCCCCGTCCCCAGCAGGATCTTTAGGGTGGAGTTGCCGTCCCGTACCCAAGCAGCCCTAACATGCAGGCCGCGTATTCAGGCCCTGCCCACCACTGTTGCGTCGTATGTACACTCCTCTCTCTCCTAAACCCACCCTGGACATTCCTCTTCCCTGCTTTCACTCCACCCTACACACTCCTTCCCCTTCCTTCCTTCCTTCCTTCCTTCTTTCACTTCACTTCCACACTTCATTCCCCCTCGTATGTGAATGTCTGTCTGTCCTTCTGTCTATTCTCCCTAACCTAACCCACCCTGCACATTCCTCACGCCAGGGTTTGCTTTCACTGCACCCTACACACTCCTGCTTTCCCTTTCCTTCCTTCCTTCCTTCCTTCCTTCCTTCCTTCCTTCCTTCCTTCCTTCTTTCCTTCCTTCCTTCCTTCCTTCCTTCCTTCCTTCCTTCCTTCTTTCCTTCCTTCCTTCCTTCCTTCCTTCCTTCCTTCCTTCCTTCCTTCCTTCCTTCCTTCACTTCCACTTCCTTCACTTCCACACTTCATTTCCTCTCGTATGTGATTGTCTGTCTGTCTGTCCTTCTCCTCTCACCTAAACCCACCCTCCACATTCCTCGTCCTTGCTTTCACTCCACCCTACACACGTACACACCCCTTCCCCTTCCTTTCTTAGCCTCGTATGTGATTGTCTGCCTGTCCGTCCTTCTTGCTGTGGCCGCCGTCGTGTCGCCTGCAAGACTCGCTCCGTGTGTCCATCGATCCCCGTCACCTGTCTCCCCTGCTTGGTTTTGTCACCTGCCTTATACACTGGAGAGTCAATTTATACGTACCAAAGAGTGAATGTTTAGACTCCTATGTATTTGACTCTCTCTGACTGAGGTGTTACTGCTCAACATTTTATTGTTTTGTATTTTCTTGCTAACACACACACACACACACACACACACACACACACACACACACACACACACACACACACACACACACACCACCACACACACACACACACACACACACACACACACACACACACCACACCACACACACACACACACACACACACACACACACACACACACACCACACACACACACACACACACACACACACAGAACACACACACACACACACACACACACACACACACACACACACAACACTTACACACACACACACACACACACACACACACACACACACACACCACACACACACACACACACACACATACACACACACACACACACACACACACACACACACAGACACACACACACTTGGGGTACAGTACACAGGAGAATATGAAGCAACAGCAATAATCTCAGTCTATTGTTTGC
Source organism: Chionoecetes opilio (assembly GCA_016584305.1). Taxonomy (NCBI): domain Eukaryota; kingdom Metazoa; phylum Arthropoda; class Malacostraca; order Decapoda; family Majidae; genus Chionoecetes; species Chionoecetes opilio. The sequence continues at coordinate 688,578 of JACEEZ010005761.1, read as the reverse complement.
TTGGGGCTTTACGGGGGAGGGGAGGGAGAGGGAAGGGGGAGGGAAGGGGAAGGGAGAAGGAAGGGGGAAGGGAGAGGGAAGGAGGAAGGTAGGGGGAGGAAGGGGGAAGGGGGAGGGATAGGGAAGGGGTAAGGTAAGGGGAGGAAGGGGGAGGGGGAAGGTACAGCATACGTATTCGACTATTCGTAAAGGAAAGAAGAACCACCTGCATGTATGTATGTATGTACGTATGTATGTACGTATGCCGGCACGCCTGTCTGTCTTTATATACACCTCCACCCTGACACACCACACACACACACACACACACACACACACACACACACACACACACACACACACACACACACAACACACACACACACACACACACACACACACACACACACACACACACACACACACACACACACACACACACACGTATTCCTACATAGTGTTGGGTTTAAACATTCCCGGATTTCCGTCATTCTTTTTCTCTTTATTTTTTTACACCATCATCGTTAACTTTACACATCTTACACTTTCTTACCTCACCGATTTTACCGATCACTTATACTTTACTTTGCCTTTACCTTTACCAAGAGATACACTTAGGAGGGTACCTGGAACAGTCGCCGATAGGAACACTCGCCGACGTCGACGAGTGTTTCTATTTTTCACGTCGGCGAGTGTTCCCATTACCCGTGTTTCTGCATTCAGGGATTAAATACCAACAATAGCCTGAATAGTTAAGCTAGTTTATGTGGTTAGGTTAGGTTCCTTTTCATATATTACAAGTTTAATTGTCGCCGAAAATTTACACGTCGGCGAGTGTTCCAATGTCGGCGAGATTCCTGGGTTGGTGTTTCGGCGAGAGTTCCTATCGGCGACAGTTCCATAAACCTTTAGGAGGGTTTATGGAACTGTCGCCGATGGGAATTCTCGCCGAAACAACAAACTATAAGAACTCTCGTCGACGTGGAAATTTTAACCTAACCTGGACAATGGCACTAATCTAACCTAACTGATCAAGCTAACGATAGTATTTCATCCCTAAATGCAGAAACATGGGTAACACTTGATTAAATTTATATATTGGATCCTGTAATATCAAGAATTGGAACATTCGAGGACGGCGGCGAGAGTTCCGATCGGCGACAGTTCCAGGTACCCTTAGGAGTAGGCATATTGTGAGGCAAGCTCAGTGACCGGGCGCAGTTCCCACAACCATACCACTGTCCATGCTGGTGTCTTTATGGGAGGGCAAGAAGAGGGAAGGAGGAGGCATTTGTGGCCCTGTAGGAGTGAGGGGAAGAAGGGAACTGCTGGGGTCCTGGCGTCTTAGTACGGGGAAAGGGGAGAGAGGGTTGGTCTGGGTTCCTAGTATGAGAGACAGACAGACAGACAGGGAAAGAGAGATAGACAGACAGACAGACAGACAGACAGACAAGGAAAGAGATAGACAGACAGACAGACAGACAAGGAAAGAGAGATAGACAGACAGACAGGCAAGGAAAGAGAAATAGACAGACAGACAGACAAGAAGAGATAGACAGACAGACAGACAGACAAGGAAAGAGAGATAGACAGACAGACAGGCAAGGAAAGAGAAATAGACAGACAGACAGACAAGAAGAGATAGATAGACAGACAGACAGACAGACAGACAGACAGACAGACAGACAGACAGACAGACAGACAGACAGACAGACAGACATAGAGCCAGACAGGGAAAGAGAGCCAGACAGACAGGCAGACAATATAAGAGAAACAGACACAGAGACAGACTTTCACTCTATTAGCCATCTTCTAAAAGCATCAAATAGTCGCATCATCAGCCATCGTCTTCACCATCAATATCTTGCATTTTTCTCTTTTTTTCTTATTTTTTTTGGTAACCCGAAGATTCCTCCCTCCCCCCACGCGAAGAGGGGAAGAGGAGGGGAAGAGGAGGGGGAGGAGCCACTACTTCTGCCTGACCCTGATGCCCCCCCTCTTCACCCCCCCCCCTTTCACCCCCTCTCCGTATATGCCCCGTCCTAGACTATTGTTTTTCTACCCCCCTCCCCCCCTCCCCCCCTTCCCCTCTCAAGACTCTCCATGAACCTGCTTTACTGTCTGCGTCTGCGTGCATCTGTGTGTGTGTGTGTGTGTGTGTGTGTGTGTGTGTGTGTGTGTGTGTGTGTGTGTGCTTGTGTGTGTGTGTGTGTGTGTTGTGTGTGTGTGTGTGTGTGTGTGTGTGTGAGAGAGAGAGAGAGAGAGAGAGAGAGAGAGAGAGAGAGAGAGAGAGAGAGAGAGAGAGAGAGAGAGAGGAGAGAGAGAGAGAGAGAGAGAGAGATGATAATAGTACTCAAAGCCCCATGTTTATTGTATATAGCAAAGACCTGCCGTGTGTGTGTGTGTGTGTGTGTGTGTGTGTGTGGTGTATGTGTGTGTGTGTGTGTGTGTGTGTGTGTGTGTGTGTGTGTGTGTGTGTGTATTATGTGTGTGTGTGTTATATATGTGTGTGTGTGTGTGTGTGTGTGTGTGTGTGTGTGTGTGTATTTGTGTTGAAAATATAAATTATCCATCTATCTATCTGTGTGTGTGTGTGTGTGTGTGTGTTGTGCATAATCGAAGTAGAGGGGGGGAGGGGGAAGGAGGGGCGGGGGCAACATTATTCCCTCAAGCAAGACAACACGGGCGGTATGGCACACCCTTCCTTCCCCCCCTCCATTCCTTCGGTCATTGAACCTCCAATACCCCCCTACTTAACACACACACACACACACACACACCACACACACACACACACACACACACACACACACACACACACACACACACACCCTGACCTGACAAAGCAACAAGCAAGACGGACCAATCCCTCTCGCCTGGATCTCCAATGCTTGTCAGGAATTGCTGTGATGGCGATGGAGGAGACGCGTGGGGGGGGGGGGGGGGGGGGTTATGGGGGTTATAAAGGAGTGGTGGTGGTGGAGGTGAAGGAGGTGTAGGATAACGGGGCGTCTTACCTGCCCTGGCTCCTGCTGGCCGCTGACCTCACAAGCCCTGATGAAGCCACGCACTGTAAAATCCTTAGGCACCACCATTACCTCTTCTATCCACATCCTATCCTTTTCTCGCCTCACTTCCCTCCCTCATCCACTATATCCTCTCTCTCCTTCCCATCATTCATTAGTCTACTCTGTTTCTCAGTTTCTCCCTTTAGTTGCTTGTCTCAAACGATCATTTTCTCGTCTTTTTATGCATCACCACCTCTACCTCTATCGCGTCTCCTCTATCTATCCTATCCTTTTCTCGCCGCACTTCCCTCCCTCATCCACTATATCCTCCCTCCTACCCATCATTAAGTACCACCACCTCCTCCTCTATCCACATCCTATCCTTTTCTCGCCGCACGTCCCTCCCTCATCCACTAGGTCCCTCCTTCCCTTCATTAATTCCTTACTCTATTCATCTGTATTTCTCTTGTTGCAGATCTCAAACTATCCTTTTCTTGCCTCTTTCCCTTCCTACCCATCCTCTGTCACTCACTGCCACTTGGGTTCATTCTGGCGAGGTGGTAATTTGTATCGGCAGTAACGCGCCTAGATAAGATCCATGTATTTCATCCCTTCGTCTTTACGCCTTTCCCTTTCCTTCCTGTGTTTCCCTTTAAATTAAATAAGTACAGAATATGAAAATAGATCAAACAATTGCGTATAGTAAGTGACTCAGCTTTATTATTTTTTATTTTTTATTTAAACAGTTATTAAGCACATGCACCGATGGCTTAAAAGGTAGATCAGTTCAGGCAGTAAATATTGAGAATCATTTTGGACTCTGCACCTCACCCTGACACTCTTGAAATCGATAAACCATCATCTGTTATCCCCAAAAACTACTTTTCAGACATACTCGAGGCAATTGAGGCATGTCGACAATCCCGTCTCATGATTAAGTTAGTTAGTCAGCTGAAAATACGTCGCTTGCTCACCTAACCCTCATCTGGTGTTGTGTCATGGGAAATACCCGGTGCGTGTGTTATGTGGGCTGAGTTGTATAAGGTCGCTTGCCGTCCCGTATGTGAGATGAGCCTTTGTGAGATGTCATCTGAAAATATGTACATGTAAATTTCTTTTTTGCATTGGTTACGCCACATTTGCCTTTAGTGTGATATTCATTGTGCATATCTGCTTAAACCTTGTGATACGATAGACCTAATAATATCGTATTCATGCAGTAACACAGGTCTGTAAGCCTAAAATATTGGTTACGTAATGTTTTTAATCACCACCTCTCGTGCCCAGGTGACGCGCTTGGCATTGTGGGAAAGATGAATGTAGAGGGGGAGCGCACACTGAGCCTCACATTGCCTCGGCGCTCAACTCCGTATCCTTTATTTCGGGACACAATGATTCATATATTTCCCCGCCAGAGAGGGTGTCTACGTGAATGTATAAGTGTATAAGTTATATATAAGTATGTATAGCATGTATAGTGTGTATAGTAGGTATATGTAGGCACGCTGATAACAACATTGGCGATACACAAATAGTAGAAGATACACACCATATTAATTCAGACAAACTTGATTCTCCATAATTTTAAAATATATCTCATTAACCATACAATACTTACATATAGTTATCAGACATTAAAACACATACTCATGAGGGAAGCGCCACATAAGGTAGAGGCTAAAAGGTCATAAGTATAGGTGCGTGGCTAGTGAAATAATGATAACAACCCGATAAACTTGAAGAGGAGAGGGAAAGTGTGTGGCGCAAGACGTGTAAAAGGGGAGACTATTAGATATGCTGAGACACATAGAAGCCGTTGGATGTAGGTTAATGAAATGGATCTATCAATGGAGGGGCATACATGGCTTTGAGCTCACACGCGCACACACACACACACACACACACACAGACACACACACACACACACACACACACACACACACACACACACACACACACACACACACACACACACACACACACACATTACACACACACACACAACATACATACATACACACTCACACACACACTTACACACACACACACACACACACACACACACACACACACACACACACACACACACACACACACACACGTTAAATCAGTGAGTGTGCGACCTAATTTTAAGTACATGACAGGGCGGGAAGGAGACAAGGAGCTCGAAAGGGATGCTTATCATGTCGTTAAACTTTCTTCTCGTCTTTTCTGACAAGGGCGCGGCAGTGGAGGGTAGAGACTAGAGAGTGAGAAGAGAGAGGCAAAGGTTCACCCCCGCAATGAAAGAGATGGGCGAGAGTGAGAGTGAGAGCGCCGCCTGCAGGGTTGTGGAGCGCTGAGTTATGGATGCAATATGACTTGGCAAGGCTGGCGATGCGCGATCACAGCCCAAAGTGTCTCCGTAGTGGTTGCCTGGACATACACACACACATACACACACACACACACACACAGGTACACACTCATGCACACACACACACACTCATGCACACACACACACACACACACACACACACACACACACACACACACGAGAGAGAGAAGAGAGAGAGAGAGAGAGAGAGAGAGAGAGAGAGAGAGAGAGAGAGAGAGAGAGAGAGAGAGATTAAATTGCCATCATTCACCTCATAAAAACATAATAAAACTCATCTATAGTATAGACTCGATAGTCAAATAAGAACTTCTTTTAGTCAATGAATCAGGGCTTATATATCAATTATTAATGAGTAAAATGTGCAAAAATCGAAACACACACACACACACACACACACACACACACACACACACACACACACACACACACACACACACACACACACACACACACACACACACACACACACACACACACACACACACACACATAGTATAGCCTCACAAACGCTCTTTGTCAAAACGAATAAATACTAAAGTCTAAACGAGAAGAAACCACAGAGGTATCAAAGTGAGCTAAATATAAGACGAGCGATATACTAATAACATTCAGATCAATCTATGAAGGACAGTTAGGACAGGGATGGTGGGATTTCAAAGTTATTTAGAGCTAATCACCAGGGGGATAACCACACCTCTTCGTCTTGCCAGGCTGCTATAAAACCAAAACAAAAGAAAATTAATATATAAAGGAATAATAGATGATGTGTATTTCCCACACTAAATTTATTAATACTATAAGTTTCGTGAATGTCATTGCTAAGTGTATGTGTGTGTGTGTATTCATCTAGTTGTGTGTGTGTGTGTGTGTGTGTGTGTGTGTGTGTGTGTGTGTAATCGGCGACGTAGGTATTATAAATTAGTACCTTTGTCTCACCTCTTTCACGAGTTCACAAATGCAAAAGAAACAGTAGTTCGTGAATGTCATTGCTAAGTGCTATGTGTATGTGAGTTGGTGGGTGAAATCGGCGGTATTATAAAGTAAGTACATTTATCTCACCTCATTCAAGAGTTCATAAACGCAAAATAAACAGCAGTAGCCAAAGTATGAAGCAATAAATCATACTTTCTCCCTCGATACAAAGGCTGGGTTGGTGGGTTAGCGTGGGCGCCAGGAAAGGAGGGCTGACGGCAGGGGAGTGAGAGGGCCACAGACAGCCGCCCCTGCCCCCCTGACGCCCCTCCCGCCCTGCCCCAGCCCCTGCCTTGCATTCTGGTGGAGGTAGCAGTTTTTGTAGGGTGTAGCCGCGGCCAACCCAGCCCCTCGCACCAACAAAACCACGCCGGGGATACAGTTTTACACATATACACCACGCTCGCTGATCGATCTAATGCAGGAGAAACATTTAATACTCAACTCCCAAATCATTCGACCTTATGTCCTTTCTGTGTATTGTGTTTGAAACGTCGTGAGATACTTGTAGACATCATACAGTATGGTTTAGGAGTGAAATAGAGAGTGATTTCCCCCTACATAGGTTTGTGCGCCACCCTGTATGAAGGCTGCTAGGCCGGGTAGTATTCCTCTGCCATATCATGCAGGCCAAACACACCAAAGCAGACACACATTTATATCTGTGCTATGTATGCGTATTATACATATTACAGCGTACCAGTGTATAGCTGTCGTATCACTATGGAAGGCTGTATTTATAATTATCTGTATAAGCGTATAATATAAGCGTAATGAAAGCTTTGCGTCATAAGAAGTACCTTTCGTATGGCAAGATCACTAGGCCAAGCTAACGGGGAATATCTTGCAAAAAAGAAAAAAAAATTTATAGCTATCCTGCTGTCATGGCTTTTTTCTATACATTCTTACGGAACATGATGGATTGATTTACCCTGTATATCACGGGGAAAAAATGTATAGTACTGTTATATATGAGGAAATATCGCTATATATATCAGGAAATATCGCTATATGTATGCGGAAATACTTAGAATAACAAGATAAGGTTTAATAGTATCATTTCCTCACTCAATTATGCTGGAGAGAAAAAAAAATTACGTTATTCGCATTGATTAGAACCATATATTCACGTACTGTGCTTATCGTAGACAAGATTCAAGGCACACACAGATACACACAATACACACATGCGTACATATATCTCAGCCGTGCTTCATAGACATCCATTGTGTAGCGTAGGTAGGATATGGAACATGGGAAGGTGCTACTTAATTATTCATGTGCACACGCAAGTTGAGACCTATACCAGCCTGCCTCATGCCCACCCGCGGCCTGCCTCCCCCAGCCTGCCTCACACAGCTTGCCTCTTTCCACCTCACAACGGCCTATGTACCATTATTACCATCACACTCTAGTCACTCCCTCCCTCTAACTCATTTCTTACCTCATACAGAACATAAGGAAGACATAGCACATACTGGAAGACTGAATGACAAGGATAAGCTGGAATAAAGACGATGAAGGGATAATGAAGTGGCATTCGTTAAGATTTGTGTGTGTGACGGAGAAGAGAACATTCATACATATAGACTTATTTCTACCATCACACAGAACATTAGAAGGACAGAACGCATAACTGGAACACTGTGAATGACTTGAGATACGGTGGAATGAAGGTTTGCCGAGGGGTTAAGTAGTGGTATTTGGCAAGGTTTGGTCGAGGGGGAGAGGTAAGAGAAGAGACATCGCTTCAGCCTTTTCTCTCTAAACACACATTTCTAAGCTAATACAGAACATAAGAAGGACATAACATAGACTGTAAGACTTTGAATGATTAGAATACGCTGGAGTAAAGAGTGGGGAGGGTTAGGTTAGTGGTATGTGGCAAGGTTTAGGGAAGGGAACCAACGGGCCGGTTCAAGGGAGGCTGCTGTGGAGGAGACGAGCTGCTAAGAACACGGGGTGGGAAGGTGCACGAAGCTGGCGTGAGTTTTAGTGATTTTCTCGTAACATTCACCTTATTTCTACCGTATACTAAGTGACTACAGCAATATGAAGGTATAGAGAATAACCTGAGTGCTGAAACATGGTCGGAAACGTGTTAGAAATGGTTAAAAACTTGAAAAATGCATGAGTGGAGGGGTTTGTGTTTGGTAGGTCGGCCATCTTTGTGTGTTTGAAGGCGGTGATGGTGAGGCAAGGCAAGGAGGGGCGGGTCATAAGGGCAACGCAGACCCTTTATAACCAGTGCCACCCGGGGCCTCTGTTATAACCCCCGCGTCCTTGGATATAGGTTGTGATGCCGTGTTATTTTATTAGTGGCGGTGATGGTGGTAGTGGTGGTGGTGGTGGTTTTATTCCTGCAAGCATTGAATCAATAACTTTGATTTTCTCCCGTCTTGTGTTATGTAATAGAAACAGAAGTGATTTGGTGACTTGTGGTTTTATTATAGGGATGGTGATGGTGTTAGGGAGTGGTGGTGGTGACTGACTGTGGTGGTGTTGTGTTGCTTGAGTTTTTTTGTTTTTTTTGAGTTGCGTGTGTCGCCTCGTATTATAGTAGTGGTGGTATGGGAGGGGCAACACGGCCTGGCTAACTACTACTACTACGGTTACAGGGAGTTTCGCACACAAGTTGTTTCGTACACAAGTTTTATTATTTGTTTCGTACACTGATTTTGAGTTTTTCGTACATACCGGGTGTCGCTTCGTAACTCTAGTAATCAAGTTCAACTTGTGGATGTAACACAACTGAGTGTATGAAACTACTATGGTTTCATATAGACCACCAAACAACTTTTGGTGTACGGAACAACTTGTGTACGAACTGACTGCACCCGACTACTACTACTACTACTACTACAGTAACGTAATATTAAAGTACTATAGCAGCGTTTTCCCTTCAAGCAGTACACTATCTATGAGTGATATTTATTGGTCTAATTAATGGGGGGTCTTCTGTATAACATTACCGTAGCAATTATTTTTTTTGGGGGATAATATTGAGTTAATGGTAGCGTTTTCGCCCAAGGTTGATACTTACATTTACTTGTAGTACTGTATTCTGGTTGCTGAATGTAATGCAATACTTAATATTCTGGGGAAACTTAGATAAACTTTTTGTATGCCTTCGCCCCAGGGTTTAGACTTCAGAGGATAGGTTAGGCTAGGTCACTAACCTCTAGGGGGGGAGCACAGACCCCGCAGCTAGGAGGTCAGGTTAATTACGCTTGGCACTGGGGGGCGGGGTCGAGGGGAAGTGCACACCTGGTTAGGGTAGTTCAAGAAGTCACACGACATTAGTAAGCCATTTATAAGCCACGACATTTTTAGCCATTTATAAGCCACGACATTTTTAGCCATTTATAAGCCATGTCATTTTTAGCCATTTATAAGCCACGACATTTTTAGCCATTTATAAGCCACGACATTTTTTGCCATTTATAAGCCACGACATGTTTAGCCATTTATAAGCCATGTCATTTTTAGCCATTTATAAGCCACGACATTTTTAGCCATTTATAAGCCACGACATTTTTAGCCATTTATAAGCCACGACATTTTTAGCCATTTATAAGCCACGACATTTTTAGCCATTTATAAGCCATGTCATTTTTAGCCATTTATAAGCCATGACATTTTTAGCCATTTATAAGCCATGTCATTTTTAGCCATTACGTTAAATTTTAGTCCCTTCATTTTTAGCCATTTAAGCTGAGGCATTTATCATTTAACGGCATAGCGAGTTGTGGCTGCGTGGTGGACTTGTAAGGATGAAATGCTAATAGAAATGCTCCATGTCTTAGCATTAGCCGGGGGGTCTTAGCGGTAACTATTAATTTGTGATAGATATGCTATAGAGAGGTTACAGGGAGTTTCGTACACAAGTTGTTTCGTAACCAGGTTTTATTAGTTTTTTCGTACACTGAGTTGTTTCGTACATACCTGGTGTCGAATCGTAACTCTAGTAATCAAGTTAAACTCTGAGCTGAGTGAACGAAACGACTATGGTTTCATATAGACTACGAAGTAACTTTTTGGTGTACGAAACAACTTGTGTACGAACTGACTGCACCCCAGCGTGATAAGGATGGAAATAGTTCAGTGGCCTGATGTCTACGTGTTTGAAGATTGTGTGCTGTGGTGAGCTAGGATACTGAATATTGGTGGAGAAATTAGTTCGATTTGCACGCTGCAATAAAAAAAAATTGGGGGGGAGGGAGGCTAATGTTACGCACCGCACTGCTACTACGTTAGGATCATGGGTATTGCAAAGGCCTTTTTACTAGTTTGCGAGGCTTTCACAAATATTCTTTTTTGAATCTATAAATGTGAACATGTCTTAGATCCTGATTGCTTTTGACGGAAGTTACAGTGAAAGTATTTAACATCCATTAATTGAACCCGATGATAACCAGTTCAGTGGTTTTGTTTTAAGTCAGCAGGTCATCATTTTATAACACATCACGGACAAAACCACATTTTTTTTTTATATATATCGACTTGAAATTATGGTCATCCTTCAATTAGGGGATCCCTCTCCTATTAGGGGAGGCGATGACCGAGTGGTTACCTTCTGGAAATGGAAAGCTCTGTGTACCGAGTTCGAATCCCGCCAGGTGCCAATTTTTTTTGCCAATCGTCGAGTGGCCTAAGATCACCCAAATGCTGCCCATTAACTCTACCTTCGACGACGAGTGCATCGGAGGGCAGTTTGCACCTCTAATGATCTAATCACAGGCGTCACTGTAATAATCCTGCCTGCGCCACCACGGGCAAAGGCCAACCATCACAGCCCTCAAGTGAACTTCCAAGGCCTACCATCCCCCACCCCTGGAGGTCACTGCCTACAGGCGCTATAGGCCGAAATGTTAAAACTATTTTTTAACTGCCCTCTTATCATTAGCATATTTGTCGTAACCTTCTTGTGAGGGTAGGTCCTCAGTTATCTCCATGATATCAGTAGTGTATATATCAGGGCGTATGATAGATATATTATTTTACAATGTATTACATTTTCTCCTCAATGGTGCTTAATTATTTGCCATGGGCGGCAAACAGAAAAACATGAATTTACATTCATTTTTCGTTTTTGTTCTGACCGTCTCTCTCTCTTTCTCTGTGCCATATGACCTCTGATGTCTGGCACATTCCCCTTTTTTTGGCATTAAATTCTCTCTCTCTCTCTCTCTCTCTCTCTCTCTCTCTCTCTCTCTCTCTCTCTCTCTCTCTCTCTCTCTCTCTCTCCTCTCTCTCTCTCTCTCTCTCTCTCTCTCTCTCTCTCTCTCTCTCTCTCTCTCTCTCTCTCTCTCTCTCTCTCTCTCTCTCTCTCTCTCTCTCTCTCTCTCTCTCTCACATCGTAATTGATAGCAGACTACATTACATAACAAGTGACTAAATATGTTGCTATTTAAGTATTACTCTAAAGCTATTCTTGGTATTAATTGGCATTTTTTCTTATCCACAGAGGTGAAAATGCAGGACACAGGGTGCTGTACTTAAAGGTGCAGTATTGGCGTATATTCATGTTGTAGTTTTGACGTAGTGTAGTGTAGTAGTATTTTGATGGGTACCTTTAACCCCTTGAGACCCAGATCTTTCCTTTGCTATAAAAAATTGTATGTTGTTAGCCATAAAATTACGAATAACTGAATATACCAAATTAGTTAGTGGGTGAGGATACTAAGCAGGTCATATCTATATAATATTGCTTATATTAACTAAAAATCGTCTAATGGAAGCCAAATTGCAATGGAAATTACGCTCTGGGTCTCAAGGTGTTGATGTGGTAATTTGCACAATAACCTAAAGAAACTCAAATACCTAACTTTGCTCAGAATGGAGGGGGAGAAATGCAGTATTGGTTTATATTAATGTTGTAATTCTGACGTAGTGTACTGTAGTAGTATTTTGATATGTAGCCCTACCTGTAATATAGAAATGTGCACAATACTGACACAGATATGAATTACTCGCCTTCAAAATTTTCTACTCGATGTTGGCAACTTGTCATGTACTTTACGTACTTTGATGATAGGGAAGCATTGCAATTTTTTATTATTTTTTTATTATTAAAATTTTTCTTTTTTATGTCATCAAGTATTATTTGAGGCATTTTTCCCCCTTTTTGAAATGTCTTATTCAGTACTACATTAATCTGAAACTAGTCAGGGACACATAATAACTACCTATAATTGCTGTGAAGAGTTATCATGTTGGTGTGTGTATCATACTTTCATATCTTGCATGAATTTACGGCAACTAGTTTCTACAATGAAATCACAATTCTTGCATTATATTTTGGGAAAAAATATCAAAATCATGACGTCAAATAGTACATTGATCGATGAGCTGAAACTCTACGGGACATGCACGTATAAAATGATGGAACAAAACTTAGTACAGTAATAATAATAATGATGATTTTATTCTCACTCGAAGGCATACAGGAAAAGCAACAACAACTAGGGGGGGGTGGGGGGGGCACTCAGTAGAGCGCATACCTCCGCCCGAATATTTCATCAATTGGCTGCATGATATATATATATATATGCATTCAGTATGAGCGCATACCTCCGCCCGAATATTTCATCAATTGGCTGCATGATATATATATATATATATGCACTCAGTATGAGCGCATACCTCCGGCCGAATATTTCATCAATTGGTTGCCATGGCAACAGTTGTCAATAGATTTCATCCAAAATTAAATCAGTTCTTCCTTATACCAAATAGACTTGGTATACCGAGTTTGGTCCAAATCTATTCGTAACTTTTCGAGAAATCCTGTACACTAACAAACAGACAGACAGACAGACAGATCGGGGTGAAAACATAACCCCTCCAACTTCGTTGGCGGAGGTAATAACATAATATATAGACGTGAGGCAATTGAACTTAAGTACTAAAGCAAATAATACATAATATATACATGTGGGAAATGTACTATTATTTAGATACTTTTCCTGTTAAAGTTGATTTTTCCTTTCATACAAAAACCTGACTATAATATCCATGAAATGACAAGTGAAGTGGCGTGGGATATATGAAGCTGTAATGGGCTTTATATTAATTAGAAAGTTTGTCTTGTTGGGGGGGATGTTAAAACTTAGTACCAGAGCTATGTGAAGGCAAGGAGTGAATAACTATCTCTGAACAAGGCAAGGGGTGAATAACTATCTCTGAAGAAGGTAAAGGGGTGAATAACTATCTGAGTAAGGCAAGGGGTGAATAACTATCTCTGAACAAGGCAAGGGGTGAATAACTATCTCTGAAGAAGGTAAAGGGGTGAATAACTATCTCTGAAGAAGGTAAAGGGGTGAATAACTATCTCTGAACAAGGCAAGGGGTGAATAACTATCTCTGAACAAGGCAAGGGGTGAATAACTCTGAAGAAGGTAAAGGGGTGAATAACAATCTGAACAAGGCAAGGGGTGAATAACTATCTGAACAAGGCAAGGGGTGAATAACTGAACAATGTAAAGGGGTGAATAACTATCTCTGAACAAGGTAAAGGGGTGAATAACTATCTCTGAACAAGGTAAAGGGGTGAATAACTATCTGAACAAGGTAAAGGGGTGAATAACTATCTGAACAAGGTAAAAGGGTGAATAACTATCTCTGAACAAGGTAAAGGGGTGAATAACTATCTGAACAAGGTAAAGGGGTGAATAACTATCTGAACAAGGTAAAGGGGTGAATAACTATCTCTGAACAAGGTAAAGGGGTGAATAACTATCTGAACAAGTAAAGGGGTGAATAACTATTATGAACAAGGTAAAGGTGAATAAACTGAACAATGTAAAGGGGTGAATAACTATCTGAACAAGGTAAAGGGTGAATAACTATTCTGAACAAGGCAAAGGGGTGAATAACTATCTCTGACAAGGTAAAGGGGTGAATAACTATCTTGAAACAAGGTAAAGGTGAATAACTGAACAAGGTAAAGGGGTGAATAACTATCTGAACAAGGTAAAGGGGTGAATAACTTATTTCTGAACAAGGTAAAGGGGTGAATAACTATCTCTGAGTAAGGTAAAGGGGTGAATAACTATATGAACAAGGTAAAGGTGAATAACTGAACAAGGTAAAGGGGTGAATAACTATCTGAACAAGGTAAAGGGGTGAATAACTTATTTCTGAACAAGGTAAAGGGGTGAATAACTATCTCTGAGTAAGGTAAAGGGGTGAATAACTATCTGAACAAGGTAAAGGGGTGAATAACTATCTCTGAACAAGGTAAAGGGGTGAATAACTATCTGAACAAGGTAAAGGGGTGAATAACTATCTCTGAACAAGGTAAAGGAGTGAATAACTGAACAAGGCAAAGGGGTGAATAACTATCTCTGAACAATGTAAAGGGGTGAATAACTATCTGAACAAGGTAAAGGGGTGAATAACTATCTCTGAAAGGTAAAGGGGTGAATAACTATTTCTGACAAGGTAAAGGGGTGAATAACTATCTGAACAAGGTAAAGGGGTGAATAACTTCTGAACAAGGTAAAGGGGTGAATAACTATCTCTGAACAAGGTAAAGGGGTGAATAACTATCTCTGAACAAGGTAAAGGGGTGAATAACTATCTCTGAGCAAGGTAAAGGGGTGAATAACTATTTCTGAACAAGGTAAAGGGGTGAATAACTCGCTGAACAATGTAAAGGGGTGAATAACTATCGCTGAACAAGGTAAAGGGGTGAATAACTATCTCTGAACAAGGTAAAGGGGTGAATAACTATCTTGAACAAGGTAAAGGGGTGAATAACTATCTCAACAAGGTAAAGGGGTGAATAACTATCTCAACAAGGTAAAGGGGTGAATAACTATCTGAACCATGTAAGGGATGAATAACTTTCTGAACAAGGTAAAGGGGTGAATAACTATCTCTGAAGAAGGTAAAGGGGTGAATAACTATCTCTGAACAATATAAAGGGGTGAATAACTGAACAATATAAAGGGGTGAATAACTATCTCTGAACAAGGTAAAGGGGTGAATAACTCTGAACAAGATAAAGGGGTGAATAACTATCTGAACAAGGTAAAGGGGTGAATAACTATCTCTGAACAAGGCAAAGGGGTGAATATACTCTGGAACAATATAAAAGAAGGGTGAATAACTATCTGAACAAAGGTAAAGGGGTGAATAACTATCTGAAAAAGGTAAAGGGGTGAATAACTATCCAACAAGGTAAAGGGTGAATAACTTCAACAAGGTAAGGGGTGAATAACTAATCTCAACAAGAAAGGGTGAATACTCTGAACAGTATCATAAAGAGGTGAATAACTTTATCTAACAAAGGTTTAAGTGAATAACTACTAAGGTAAAGGTTGACTTTCAGTAAAGAGTCAAAATCAAATAAGAACACTCAACAAGGCTAAGTTGTTAGTAATACTTTCTCACATGTATGATTATATCCTCTATGTGGGTGATTATTTTAAGGTACCATAACTATCCTCTGAGAAAGGAAGCGTATCATATTTAACAAGAATTACATTTGGTAAATTAAGGACAGTAATTTTAGTGATACAAGCAAATATTTACCATAGATCAAAAAATGGAAATGACCTGTTCAGTAATCCTCTACCCATATATTTTATAATTCGCTTACTTTCGTATTTTTTAAAATCAGACATTTTTTGTTATACAAATGGAGCCAATCGTAAAGTCATGATAACCTATTT
Source organism: Chionoecetes opilio (assembly GCA_016584305.1). Taxonomy (NCBI): domain Eukaryota; kingdom Metazoa; phylum Arthropoda; class Malacostraca; order Decapoda; family Majidae; genus Chionoecetes; species Chionoecetes opilio. The sequence goes on along the minus strand of JACEEZ010005761.1, from coordinate 672,562 downwards.
GAGAGACAGGGTCTAACACTTCTACATATAAATGAAAACTAATTCGAACAATGGGTACGAAATAACATATACGATCTGGCTGAAAGGGTTAAGATATTAATGCATGGGATGTTATAGCCAAGAATTGCGGTTTTGTGTGTAAATGTATTGAGGACTAAGGCTTGGTGAATATTATTATTAGTTATGTATGTGAGAGAAAAAAAAACCATAAGAACATACGTAACAAAACAAGGAAGCTACAAGAGGCCGGGAGAGCTACACGTGGTAGTTCCGTTACTTAACACTACATCATCCACTTTCATTCCCATCCATGAAATTGTCTAGCTCCTTTTAAGATCTTATTGATTCGCTAATAATTGATACGGGTCCATTCCAATCATCTACCACCTTTTTAACCAGTTCCCTTTTTTTTTTTTTTTTTTGATTTTGAAATACTATTCACAAATGGAGAGATTTTGTAATTTTTGTAGTGTCTTATTTATTTTTTTTTTTTTACCATATTTAAATATGGAACAATCGGTACAAATAGGTCAGAGAGAGGACAGGATCTATAAGGGTGTGCAAGATAAGAAAGCGACTCGGGAGAAATTAAAATTCAGTAAAAGAATTTGGATAGAGGTGGAGGTGTAATTCATGAAAGCTGATGAAGCTAGTGGAGGGGATTGAGGTGATTTGGTGGTGGAGATTGATGAGGATGGTGAGGACGTGTTGTGGTGGGGTGGGGGTATTGTGGGTGTTGTGGATGGGGTGGGGGTGTTGTGGGGTCGGGTGGAGTATTGGGTCGGGTGGAGTTGTGTGGGGTCGGGTGAGTTTGTGGTGGTGGGGGTGGTGTTGTGGATGGGGTGGGGTGTTGTGGGATGGGGTGGGCGTGTTGTGGATGGGGGGGAGTATTGTGGATGGGGTGAGGGTGTTGTGGATGGGTGGGGGGTATTGGGGGGTGGGTGTTGTGGATGGGGTGGGGTTTGTGGGGTGGGGTGTTGTGGGATGGGGTGGGGGTATTGTGAGGGTGGGGGTGCTGTGGAGGGTGGGCTTTGGGGTGGGTGGGGATGTGTGGTGGGGTGGGTGTTGGGGGGTACGGGATTGTGGTGGGGTGGGGTGGTTGTGTGTAGGGTTGGGTGGGGTATTGTGGTGGGTTTGAAACGTTACCTGTGAGGGTTGGAATTAGAGGGTTAGGATGATCAGGAGGGACGAGGTGCTTAGTATCTCAAGATTTCCTATTCTAATTGCGCTCTGGTAATTTTGGAATAGGTAGGTTAGCATGATGTTCGAGGTTGGTGGGGTTTGATGTTTATGAGTGGGTATACGTGGGTTGTAGTGATTGGTGAAGGAATGTTTAGCGAGTCACAAATTGAAACTGCCTGAACATTAGAAGTTGATTGAGACTTAAATATCGAGGATCATGTATTATTATTATTCAGTATTTCATTTATTCCCTAATGGTAAGTCAGTCTTAATTGTAGGGACAAAGATGTACCGCAAGTTAGGTGTTTTTGTGTACCGAGATAACAGTAAAGTGCCAGGACAACGTTTTTTTTGTTTACAGACGTGTGGTGGCGTTAATACTTACATTTCTACATCCATGATTTCAGGAAAGTTAGAAGGGCTATCTGGAAGTTCTGTGTCATTTTGTGTCTTCAGCTGTGTCATATTAGCTATAAATGAACAAATTACAAAAAACATATTACAAAGTGTACCAGTAGAGTCCCATCTAGTGTTTATTTACCGAAGTGTCGTCCACTGTCGGTCTTCGCGCCGAAAAAAAAATCGTAGCGAAATTTGAAACCGTCTATACTTGCAGATACAAAGCATAAAACAACGCTGAAACAGGGTAGATTATACAGTCATGATATAAACTACTGTGTATCATCTTCAGTGGCACATACACAGCAGTAGTGAGGCTATCATTCGTAATATTTGGCGGCTTGCGACATCACTGCAGGTGGCGACTTTACTGTTATCTACGGTAAATGAGTTCGGGTAATACAGCCTGGCTTGCTATCTGATTTTAAGAATGAATTTATACGCAAGTCACAAACATGAAATGACTGAAGGATTTGAGGAGTTGATTGGTTCTTAAACCTTTCCGAGTTGGTCATTGTTTATTATTAGTAGTACTTCATTGTAGTCGAAAATGGAAGTCAGTCTTTTGTAGGGAAAAACTGGTTCACAAATAGGGTGGTACCGCAGATAACAGTAAAGTCGCCAGGACAAGGTTTCTTTGTAATTTACAGACGTGTGGTGGCGTTAATACTTACATTTCTACATCCATGATTTCAGGAAAGATAGAAGAGGCTATCTGGAATGTCTGTGTCATTTTGTGTCTTCATCTGCGTCATATTAGGGCTATAAATGAACAAATTATAAAAATAAAACAGTGGCGACGTTGTTATACCTACTACAGTAAAGTCGCCAGCTAGTATTTTAACTCAACAGTTGAGTCGCCACTCTGGGGAATTCAGGGAAATTAGAGGTAAAGTAAAACAAGTCTATATATATTAGCTGCGAAGATGCTTGGATATAAAAATTCCTCTGCCAACGTGAAAACAAATTCTATTAAAGTTTGAAAGATCTGGCAAGTCTGTGTCCTGCCGCCCGAAAGATGATGAGCTTTTCCCAGTACTGTCTGTCGTCGCGCCATGAAAAACTTGAGAAACAAAATGCGCAACAGTTATATTTGCAGATACAAAGCATAAAACAACGCTGAAACAGGGTAGATATTAGTCATGATATAAACTATTGTGTATTATCTTCAGTGGCACATAAAAATCAATATTGATGCTATAATTCGTAATATTTGGCGGCTGGCGACATGACTGCAGGTGGCGACTTGACTGTTATCTACGGTAGATGATTGGAATGGATTCAGCCATGGGGTAATTAGTGCGGAGTCAATAGGGAGTTTTAAAAGGGCTAGAGCTTATGGATGGGAATAAGGTGTGAGGTAGTGCGGAGTCAATAGGGAGTTTTAAAAGGAGGCTAGGCAGCTTTATGGATGGGAATGAAAGGTGGATGTAGGTAGTGCGGAGTCAATAGGGAGTTTTAAAAGGAGGCTAGACAGCTTTATGGATGGTAGTGTTAAGTAACAGGAATTAGCACGTGCAGGTTTCCCGGCCGCATATTCCCGTCCTTTGGAAGAGTATGTGGTATATGGATATCAACAGCCAATCACGATTGTCACAACTCGTGACGTCACATAAAGGGGTGGAGCTAACGCGATAGCCGTGCTCGCCGTGAACTTACATCCTTCAAATACCTCCCTTCACCCCTTCAATGCCTCCCCTTTCACCCCTCATAACCTCATGCTTTGTTTCACCCCTTCAATACCTCTCCCCTCACCCCCTTAAACTTTCCCCTTCATACCTCCCTTCACCCCTTCATATATTGTAGGGGTGAAACAAAATATGAGGTTATGAGGGGTGAAAGAAAGGTTAAGGGGGTGATGGGGACGTATTCAAGGGGTGAAACAAAGCATGAGGGGTGAAAGGGGAGGTATTGAAGGGGTGAAACAAAGCATGAGGTTATGAGGGGTGAAACAAAGTTTTAAGGGGGTGAAAGGGGACGTATTCAAGGGGTGAAACAAAGCATGAAGTTATGAAGGGTGAAAGAAAGTTTAAGGGGGTGAGGGAAGAGGTATTGAAGGGGTGAAACAAAGCATGAGGTTATGAGGGGTGAAAGGGGAGGTATTGAAGGGGTAAAGGGAGGTATTTGAAGGATGTAAGTAAGTTCACGGCGAGCGTTATCGCGTTAGCTCCACCCTTTTATGTGACGTCACGAGTTGTGACAATCGTGATTGGCTGTTGATATCCATATACCACATACTCTTCCAAAGGACGGGAATATGCTTCCCGGCCTCTTGTAGCTTCCTTATTTTCTGATGTTCTTTTGTTGTGTTGTGTCAAGCTTTCACATCAGCATTATGGCATGGCGTGGGACTTGAGATATAGTTGCATGTCTCCTGTTTGTAGTCTACGAAAATGCACTCAAATCCAATCCCATGTTACCAGATGACTCCCTGTCCTTGTAACTCTCAATAGGCACATGAACCAAGATGAGTCCAGCATTGAAGAAGTAGAGGCTATGGATAGAGATAGTTGGAACCGTGAACTATCGGCAATATTATGGGAAAATCTGACGTTAAACAGAAAGATAAAAAGATGTCTAAGATTAAATGAATGAGATGATATAAAGTACAAGTTAGAATAGTAAGCGGTAAATCTTTCTTTCGTGTTACGTATCATGCATTTTTGTACCTATATATATTTATAAAAGTATAATTTCATACAATACACAAATCTTGAGTATGTAAATGTTATCACGATTTTGTTAATTAGAAAGGGAAATATAGGGTGTTAATATATCAGACTGTAAGAGATGGTTGAGCGTGGTGCGTGTCCAGGTGCATGTGTAGTGTCTTGTCTTTACTGGCAAGGTGGAAGGGAAGGACAGTGGCAGAAAGGAGGAAGTAGGTGTCGTTACATGTTGGGATGCATAACAAAGCATGGATCAGAAACAAGCCACAATTGATTAATCTTGTAAAGGTGAACGTAGACAAGACTGTTTATGGGACAAGTACATTTAACCCCTTGAGACCCAGAACGTAATTTCCATTGTAATTTGGGAACCATTAGATGCTTTTTAGTGAATATAAGCAATGTTTTTATAGATATAATCTGCTTAGTATCTTTGTCCACTAGCTAATTGAGTTTATTTAGTTACTTTTTGTAATTTTATGGCTAACAACATGATTTTATATAGCAAAGGAAACATCTGGGCGTGAAGGGGTTAATGCATTTGGTGACTACACTAAAGCTTCAGGATTTGCGGCTTTGAGATTATGGGATTCACATATTTACAGATTTTTGGGAATAAATCAGTTGAAATAAATAATTACTGAAAGTTAGTTTTCAGTGACGCATTTAACTTTGTCATTAATCTTCTATGCTGACATTTTAAATCCTTCCTGCAAATCTATTAGGCTTTTTGTGATGTTTTTTCTTACTTTCCTTACTTTGTTACTTTCTTATGACTGTTGGCTCCGCACTGTTCTTAGCTTGGTCTTAACATGGCGCCAACTGATAGTAGGCTAAATACCTGCTAAAATATAAAATAATAGAATACCTGCTAAATTTAAGTGTGGAAGACGTTCTGTCGTGTATTTGTGTAATGCATAAATATCACCGGAACCGCTAAACCAAGCGGCATATACCCTTTGGCCTAGTCGGTTAACGCGCGAGTGGTTTGACGTGCAAATCTGGTGATAGCGAAGGTTTGAATCCACGCCAGGCAAGGAAAAAGGAAATTATTTATTTCCGAATTATGATTACCAGCCTGAGTCCTATATGTATGTTGGAAGGACATACTGATGGGATTTCAAAAGGTAATTGTGGCCCAGGGCAATGTGAAGTCTTTGTCATTGGGCATTACACCCCCATGGAGGCATTACACCCCCATGGAGGCACTACACCCCCATGGAGGCATTACACCCCCATGGAGGCATTACACCCCCATGGAGGCATTACACCCCCATGGAGGCACTACACCCCCATGGAGGCATTACACCCCCATGGAGGCATTACACCCCCATGGAGGCATTACACCCCCATGGAGGCATTACACCCCCATGGAGGCATTACACCCCCATGGAGGCATTACACCCCCATGGAGGCATTACACCCCCATGGAGGCATTACACCCCCATGGAGGCATTACCACCCCCATGGAGGCATTACACCCCCATGGAGGCATTACACCCCCATGGAGGCATTACACCCCCATGGAGGCATTACACCCCCATGGAGGCATTACACCCCCATGGAGGCATTACACCCCCATGGAGGCATTACACCACCCATGGAGGCATTACACCCCCATGGAGGCATACACCCCCATGGAGGCATTACACCCCCATGGAGGCATTACACCCCCATGGAGGCATTACACCCCCATGGAGGCATTACACCCCCATGGAGGCACTTACACCCCCATGGAGGCCACTTACACCCCCATGGAGGCATTACACCCCCATGGAGGCATTACACCCCCATGGAGGCATTACACCCCCATGGAGGCATTACACCCCCATGGAGGCATTACACCCCCATGGAGGCATTACACCCCCATGGAGGCATTACACCCCCATGGAGGCATTACACCCCCATGGAGGCACTACACCCCCATGGAGGCATTACACCCCCATGGAGGCATTACACCCCCATGGAGGCATTACACCCCCATGGAGGCATTACACCCCCATGGAGGCATTACACCCCCATGGAGGCATTACACCCCCATGGAGGCATTACACCCCCATGGAGGCATTACACCCCCATGGAGGCATTACACCCCCATGGAGGCATTACACCCCCATGGAGGCATTACACCCCCATGGAGGCATTACACCCCCATGGAGGCATTACACCCCCATGGAGGCATTACACCCCCATGGAGGCATTACACCCCCATGGAGGCATTACACCCCCATGGAGGCATTACACCCCCATGGAGGCATTACACCCCCATGGAGGCATTACACCCCCATGGAGGCATTACACCCCCATGGAGGCATTACACCCCCATGGAGGCATTACACCCCCATGGAGGCATTACACCCCCATGGAGGCATTACACCCCCATGGAGGCATACACCCCCATGGAGGCATTACACCCCCATGGAGGCATTACACCCCCATGGAGGCATTACACCCCCATGGAGGCATTACACCCCCATGGAGGCATACACCCCCATGGAGGCATTACACCCCCATGGAGGCACTACACCCCCATGGAGGCATTACACCCCCATGGAGGCATTACACCCCCATGGAGGCATTACACCCCCATGGAGGCATTACACCCCCATGGAGGCATTACACCCCCATGGAGGCATTACACCCCCATGGAGGCATTACACCCCCATGGAGGCATTACACCCCCATGGAGGCATTACACCCCCATGGAGGCATTACACCCCCATGGAGGCATTACACCCCCATGGAGGCACTACACCCCCATGGAGGCATTACACCCCCATGGAGGCATTACACCCCCATGGAGGCATTACACCCCCATGGAGGCACTTACACCCCCATGGAGGCATTACACCCCCATGGAGGCATTACACCCCCATGGAGGCATTACCCCCCATGGAGGCATTACACCCCCATGGAGGCATTACACCCCCATGGAGGCATTACACCCCCATGGAGGCATTACACCCCCATGGAGGCATTACACCCCCATGGAGGCATTACACCCCCATGGAGGCATTACACCCCCATGGAGGCATTACACCCCCATGGAGGCATTACACCCCCATGGAGGCATTACACCCCCATGGAGGCATTACACCCCCATGGAGGCATTACACCCCCATGGAGGCATTACACCCCCATGGAGGCATTACACCCCCATGGAGGCATTACACCCCCATGGAGGCATTACACCCCCATGGAGGCATTACACCCCCATGGAGGCATTACACCCCCATGGAGGCATTACACCCCCATGGAGGCATTACACCCCCATGGAGGCATACACCCCCATGGAGGCATTACACCCCCATGGAGGCATTACACCCCCATGGAGGCATTACACCCCCATGGAGGCATTACACCCCCATGGAGGCATTACACCCCCATGGAGGCATTACACCCCCATGGAGGCATTACACCCCCATGGAGGCATTACACCCCCATGGAGGCATTACACCCCCATGGAGGCATACACCCCCATGGAGGCATTACACCCCCATGGAGGCATACACCCCATGGAGGCATACACCCCATGGAGGCATTACACCCCCATGGAGGCACTACACCCCCATGGAGGCATTACACCCCCATGGAGGCATTACACCCCCATGGAGGCATTACACCCCCATGGAGGCATTACACCCCCATGGAGGCATTACACCCCCATGGAGGCATTACACCCCCATGGAGGCATTACACCCCCATGGAGGCATTACACCCCCATGGAGGCACTACACCCCCATGGAGGCATTACACCCCCATGGAGGCATTACACCCCCATGGAGGCATTACACCCCCATGGAGGCACTACACCCCCATGGAGGCATTACACCCCCATGGAGGCATTACACCCCCATGGAGGCATTACACCCCCATGGAGGCATTACACCCCAGGAGGCATTACACCCCATGGAGGCATTACACCCCCATGGAGGCATACACCCCCATGGAGGCATTACACCCCCATGGAGGCATTACACCCCCATGGAGGCATTACACCCCCATGGAGGCATTACACCCCCATGGAGGCATTACACCCCCAATGGAGGCATTACACCCCCATGGAGGCATTACACCCCCATGGAGGCATTACACCCCCATGGAGGCATTACACCCCCATGGAGGCATTACACCCCCATGGAGGCATTACACCCCCATGGAGGCATTACACCCCCATGGAGGCATTACACCCCATGGAGGCATTACACCCCCATGGAGGCATTACACCCCCATGGAGGCATTACACCCCCATGGAGGCATCCCACACACCCCCATGGAGGCATTACACCCCCATGGAGGCATTACACCCCCATGGAGGCATTACACCCCCATGGAGGCATTACACCCCCATGGAGGCATTACACCCCCATGGAGGCATTACACCCCCATGGAGGCATTACACCCCCATGGAGGCATTACACCCCCATGGAGGCATTACACCCCCATGGAGGCATTACACCCCCATGGAGGCATTACACCCCCATGGAGGCATACACCCCCATGGAGGCATTACACCCCCATGGAGGCATTACACCCCCATGGAGGCATTACACCCCCATGGAGGCATTACACCCCCATGAGCATACACCCCATGGAGGCATTACACCCCCATGGAGGCACTACACCCCCATGGAGGCATTACACCCCCATGGAGGCATACACCCCCATGGAGGCATTACACCCCCATGGAGGCATACACCCCATGAGGCATACACCCCCATGGAGGCATTACACCCCCATGGAGGCATTACACCCCATGGAGGCATTACACCCCCATGGAGGCATTACACCCCATGGAGGCATTACACCCCCATGGAGGCATTACACCCCCATGGAGGCATTACACCCCCATGGAGGCATTACACCCCATGGAGGCATTACACCCCCATGGAGGCATTACACCCCCATGGAGGCACTACACCCCCATGGAGGCATTACACCCCCATGGAGGCATTACACCCCCATGGAGGCATACACCCCCATGGAGGCATACACCCCATGGAGGCATTACACCCCCATGGAGGCATTACACCCCCATGGAGGCATTACACCCATGGAGGCATTACACCCCCATGGAGGCATTACACCCCCATGGAGGCATTACACCCCATGGAGGCATTACCCCCCATGGAGCATACGCAACGCATGGAGGCTTACAACCCATGGAGGCATTACACCCCCATGAGCACTACACCCCCATGGAGCATTACACCCCCTGGAGCATTACTGTCATAAATGGGCATGCAACTTTATCAAAGGGCATATAAACCTCCTCCTTGACCAAGCTGCCCTTCAGGAATCCCCTCAGAATATCTCAACACAAGCAAGGGTAAGGGACATTAGAAGATCTAGGCATAACATCCCGAAACACTTCTAACCTTGGACCAGACACGTATTTCCATTGTAATTTGGGTACCATTAGACGATTTTTGTGTGAATATAAGCAATATTTTATAGGTATGACCTGTTTAGTATCCTTGTTTCGCTAACTAATTTGGTATATTCCGTTACTTTTCGTAATTTTATGGCTAACAACAGACACTTTTATATAGCAAAGGAAAGATCTGGGCGTGAAGGGGTTCATGGATAGTTGCAGTGCATGATTGATGAGTTCGTGGATGAAAGGGCACCAATGTTTACGTATAGTTGGAATGGTGCAGGAGGTGAACGCCAGGGTCAGGGATAAAGGGGCTAGACGGCTTTATGGAGATAAGAGACAATAAGAAGCAAGTCAGTCATAGTCTGCTGATGGCAAGAACACATAAAGTCCAGTTGCAGAATTTAGGAGCATGGGCAACAGAGGATAGGAGAAAATGAGTGTTGCAACGAGGAAGTGATGAGATGCAGCAAGAGGGATATGTAGGAGGTGGCGATAGAGTGCTGAATAGTGAGAGGCTAGAACAGGTAGTTTTGTGTTTAACCCCTTCACGCCCAGATCTTTCCTTTGCTATATAAAATTGTAAGTTGTGCGGCATAAAATTACGAAAAGTAACTGAATATGCCAAATTAACTAGTGGACAAGGATACTAAACGGGTCATATCTATAAAATATTGCTTATATTCACTAAAAATCGTGTGATGGTACACAAATTACAATGGAAATTACGTTCTGGGCCGCAAGGGGTTAAAGTGTTGATATTTGGGAGTGGCTTTTGTTACAAGGTTGTCTGGCACATTTCTCCCTTTTTTTTGGCATTACAATCAACTGTTAATACAAGGGGCCCATGGAGGCACAGACAAGAAGTCTTAAGCCGGCCACACACACACCGCGCGGCCTGTCCGGCCGACGAAAAGGGGCGTGGCTAGAGGCGGCCGGTGTGTGTGTGGGGGTGTTTTTCATCCGGCGGGGCCTGTCGCAGCGGCCGGATGAAAATCAGTCGGCGCTTGAAAATTCCGTCCGGCGCGGCCTGCCGCCTGCGTGTGTGTGGGTGCCTTCCGGCGCGGCCCGCCCCTCGCTCGGCCAGATAATGACTAATTGTACCAGTAATAATTGTATTTATGATAATATAGGTATTATATTGACGTATAGTAGTAGGTATTATATTAGTATTATATGACGTATTATAGTAGTTGCGTATGTAGGTATTATATATGGCTGTACATGCAGCCATCAGCAACAAGTCATTTTCGGACAGCGGATTCATGTTGTCACCACGGTGGTCCGACGTGTACTGTATATTTTCATGAGGCGGCCGGTGTGTGTGTGGGTCTCGTCCGGCGAACGATGCCCCGCCACTTTTTGTCGGCCGGACAGGCCGCGCCGGTGTGTGTGTGGCCGGCTTTAGGGTGGATGATGGATATCTATGTAAGCACTCTTAAAAGAATCTTACCGTACACATCACAGCTATATTTTCCTTCTTCAGAAATATCTTTTGCCTAACTCGAACTTTGTATTAGTTACGAGTAGAATTTTATATAGAAGTCATATTTTTCAGAATGCATTATAGCTGGAGAAACTGGTTCACAAATAGGGCGGTAAATGATTGGAATGGACTCAGTCATCAGGTAGTTAGTGCGGAGTCAACAGGGAGTTTTTAACCCCTTGAGACCCAGAACGTAATTTTCATTGTAATTTGGGTACCATTAGACAATTTTTAGTGAATATAAACAATATTTTATAGATGTGACCTGTTTAGTATCCTTGTCCACTAACTAATTTGGTTTATTTAGTTATTTTTCGTAATTTTATGGCTAACAACAGACGATTATATATAGCAAAGGAAAGATCTGGGCATGAAGGGGTTAAAGGAGGCTAGACAATTTCATGGATGGGGATGAAAGGTTGAGGTAGGTAGTGTTAAGTAACAGGAACTACCACGTGTAGGTCTCACGGCCTATTGTAGCTTCCTTATGTTCTTATGTTCTTATATTTGATTGGATCTTTTCTCCTCCCCCAGGGCTTGGTGGTCCAGGTGTGCGGGAGTTGTGGGACGGAAGGATTATGGCTGAACAGCAGTTCTGCCTACGGTGGAACAACTTCCAGGCCAACATAGTGTCATCATTTGAAGCCTTACTAGACCGGGAAGAATTTGTTGATGTCACACTAACAGCGGAGGGCAAATCACTGAAAGCTCACAGGGTTCTACTTTCAGCATGCAGCCCATACTTCAGAGACCTATTTCGGGTATGTGTTTGGGTGTGTTAATGAGACCTATTTTGGGTATGTGTGTTTGGGTGTGTTCATGAGACCTATTTTGGGTATGTGTGTTTGGGTGTGTTCATGAGACCTATTTTGTGTGTGTGTTTGGGTGTGTTCGTGAGACCTATTTTGTGTGTGTGTTTGGGTGTGTTAAGACCTATTTTGGGTATGTGTGTTTGGGTGTGTTCATGAGACCTATTTTGGGTATGTGTGTTTGGGCGTGTTCATGAGACCTATTTTGTGTGTGTGTGTGTTTGGGTGTGTTAAGACCTATTTTGGGTATGTGTGTTTGGGTGTGTTCATGAGACCTATTTCGGGTGTGTGTTTGGGTGTGTTCGTGAGACCTATTTCGGGTATGTGAGATTGGGTGTGTTCATGAGACCTATTTTGTGTGTGTGTGTTCATGAGACCTATTTTGGGTGTGTGTTTGGGTGTGTTCATGAGACCTATTTCGGGTGTGTGTTTGGGTGTGTTCATGGGTGCTGATTTTAGTCATCAGTAATTGTATGAAATTTATGAATAAGAGGATTATGAAAATATGCATGATTATTATTTTTAAATACATAGATATCCTTAGCATGCTTACCCAGTATATGTCAGGCTTTCTCCTGTAGAATTATAGAGCTAAGGCTGATAGGTAAATATAGGATTGATATCCAGGGACTACCAGGACTTTGTAGGTTGCGATAAAGTTTAGAAGATTCCAGCTGTGGAAATGGATTGCTTGAAGGTGTCTGTGGGTGTACTATGGGTAACAAGTATCGGTGCACTATAGGCGTGAAACATTCTGACACTACGGAACGAAGAAAACGAAAACCCTCCCCTATCATCAGCATTTGACCGAATGTTTACAGTATTCATCGGACCCCTAGGCACCGAGACTTGCTTTACCCATAGTACAGAATGATTGGTGACATGGTAACAATGTACACGGGAGAGTTGTTATGTCTGGCAGGGTAGTAACAATGTATACGGGAGAGTTGTTATGTCTGGCAGGGTAGTGACAATGTACACGGCAGAGTTGTTATGTCTGGCAGGGTAGTAACAATGTATACGGGAGAGTTGTTATGTCTGGCAGGGTAGTAACAATGTATACGGGAGAGTTGTTATGTCTGGCAGGGTAGTAACAATGTATACGGGAGAGTTGTTATGTCTGGCAGGGTAGTAACAATGTATACGGGAGAGTTGTTATGTCTGGCAGGGTAGTAACAATGTATACGGGAGAGTTGTTATGTCTGGCAGGGTAGTGACAGTGTATACGGGAGAGTTGTTATGTCTGGCAGGGTAGTAACAATGTACACGAGAGAGTTGTTATGTCTGGCAGGGTAGTGACAATGTACACGGGAGAGTTGTTATGTCTGGCAGGGTAGTAACAATGTATACGGGAGAGTTGTTATGTCTGGCAGGGTAGTAACTGTATACGGGAGAGTTGTTATGTCTGGCAGGGTAGTAACAATGTATACGGGAGAGTTGTTATGTCTGGCAGGGTAGTGACAGTGTATACGGGAGAGTTGTTATGTCTGGCAGGGTAGTGACAATGTATACGGGAGAGTTGTTATGTCTGGCAGGGTAGTGACAGTGTATACGGGAGAGTTGTTATGTCTGGCAGGGTAGTGACAGTGTATACGGGAGAGTTGTTATGTCTGGCAGGGTAGTGGTGGTGGTGGTGGTGAAATGTTACTCCCTGAGAGGATTTGATCACTTGAAGATCGTGGGTGAGAGTGAAAAGACAGGCAAGAACAGAGTAGATGCAGGGAATGTGTGAGGACATTAATTTGGAGAGTGTGAAGATTAGAATGTCTAAATGTGTGTGAGAGAGAGAGAGAGATGAGTGTGCAAAGACTAGATGCACAAATAAGTTTACATAGATTACAGCATAGCATACATAGATTATAGGAGAGCATAGGGACAATATGCAATGTAATGCCCACTTTTACCTTAGTGTTTTTGTGTTGTGTGGAACTACAGACAGCTTCTTGTAGCCTCCTTGATGCATTGTACTGATATTTCCCTTTCTTCTCTTGCAGGATCTCCCGGCCCATCAGCATCCAGTCATTGTGTTGCGTGATACAAGTTTTTTAGAATTAAAATCCCTGTTGAGCTTCATATACCATGGGGAAGTCAATGTATCTCAAGAGAGACTGGGACTCCTTCTCAAGACAGCGGAGGCACTTAGAATTAAAGGACTTGCTCAAGACAATAGAACCACAGAAAATGAACCGGTAAGTTTTATATGCAGGATTTGTTCTGTATCTAGCAGGCAGTTGACTCACCTAATGTTTTTGTATACTGTTATTGTTTGAATTTGTATTATTGAAAGGTTTAGATGACTTACCATATGTTTTTGTATACTGTTATAGTTTGAATTAGTATTATTGAAAGTTTATTAATAAAATGTACCTTCCACAGTTTGGGAGCCTCGCTAGTAGTCCTAAGAAGGAGACAGAAGAAGGCATTGACAGAGGGGAGCGCCGCGGAGGGGGTCCTGGATCCCCGGCGCTGAGCCTCGCCTTCGCGGGTGTTGGTGGGTCTGCCCTGGCCCCCGTCAACCCTCTCCTCGTCCCCCTGGAGCCACCAAGCCATAAGTCACACCACCTGTTGCTCTCACCACCAGCCAAGCGTCGGAAACCACTGCACTCACCACTCGGAGGTCCCCCGCCACCCATACAACGAGAAAATTCAACCCTACAAATGCCACCCGTTACCTCCACTGCCTGTCAAGACGATGACAGAACTAATAGGGTAATCAACCTGACCATGGCAGCCAACAACTCTGGCAATGCTAACTCTCCATCCCCCCGACTAGTACCCAAGACAGAACTCAATGTATCGGAGGAGGATGGTCCTGGTAGAGGTAGCAGCAGCAGTGGGGGTTGCGGTAGTGGGGGTGGCGGTGGGTTAGGTGGTGGGGGTGGTGATGGCAGTAGTGACCATGAGGTTGAAGAGCCATATGAAGATGACTCTATAGACCATGATGTCAAAGGTCCAGGACCTTTTGACCGTGATGTCAAAGACCTGCATGGATTACCACACCACCTCACAGCAGCAGTACAAAACTTTGTGCCATATGCAGCAGCAGTAGCAGCCGGATCCTCGCAGCTGGAGACCTTCCCTGGGCCGTCAGGTGAGTACAGGCTGAGTGTTGGGGGAGGCACATCACATTGGCTGTTGTTATCCTTTGAACTTGTAAGCTCCTGTAGCCAAGACAGCACATGTCCATATTTTTGGACACCTCAGTGTTAAACCTCATCAAGCCAAGGTGATCTGTAGCTCCAAGTGTTGTCCTCACATTATACATACACATCCTGCTCCACCTGTCACATTTCCCACTGGATAGTCATACATATACATCCACATCCTGATCCATCTGTCGCATCTCCCACCGGATGGCCATGTCACGGGACGCCAGCAGCTGGTGATCTGTGAGCTGTTCTACCAGTGGTGCGATATCTTTGACATGCGTTGTGTTACTTCAAGGAATTATTGAGTCCATACAGAAAATTAAATTACAGGAAAAAACATTCCATCACTGCTTTGTCAGACTTATATTTATTCGTTTTTCCTTTCATACAATTTGACCTCCCAAACAAGTGATTGGTGGTGCACAACAAAAAATAGTGATGACCCTCAATAACAAACCACCTATTTAACAAATATTGACATCAAGAACTACATTTATTAACAAAATTAGAATCTAACCAAAAAGAAAACTCAACGAATTCAGGGTCGGGTTGTCACTCTAAATTTCCCGTGGCGAGGGATGCGTCATGCAGGTTGACTGTCGTCAACCGTCAACCTTAGGCCCCGAGGGTTGCCTGATTACTGATCATTCCGGATAAATGAAGGTTTGCCTACCTGACCCTTTCTAGGTTGTATAAATCAGTAAATAGATACTGAATAAAGAAAGAATCTTAAATGAGTAGCAATGAAATTTTAATGTTGAACAGCAAAATTGAATGGGTATAGTAAAATGGTACGGCTACAGTTATAATGTAGTCTTACCTGAAGGGGATGGAGTGTGTGTGGTGTGTGAGGTTCCTTGAGCAAGGAGATGGGGTGTGTAGGGTCCGTCTTGTCTATAAGCTGACTGCCAGGCAGGTGATTGCTGACGATCACGAGTCCAGTGTGTGTGACACACACACAAGTGTAATTCCTTTACCGTTAGTGGAAACTAGGCTAGGGTAACAAACTCTGCTTGAGCTTGAGTTGGGCACTCAGTGGAGAGAGTAAGTACCCTATGCATTACCTCAAGTTCCACCTCATATGGATAATTCCTTTCACTCCTTTTGGCATCCAAAGTGTCCGCACGGATAGTAAAGTTCCCCAATACAGCTCATTAGGATAATTTGCCTTCCCTCAACCCATGGCATGCTATGAGAGGGTCACCTAAGCAGTTTGCATCAATAATTCACCTTATACATGTGTACATGTACTGTACATGCACCTTTACAATATTCACAAACCTCCTTCATCTCCACCCTCCCAAGCAGACACTTACGCCATCACACATTATAATGATAGATGCACACAAACGAGCAGGAATGCCTTGGCTGTAGTTAGTGTGCCAACACATAATTCTACTAGCAGCACATTAAAACATTTAGCCACGTATCCCGAAAACAGTATTGCGCCAACTCAGGAATTTTGAAATTGTGCTCACATATTTTGTGTGGAAAACTGAAGATTCCGGAATACTGAGTGACGGATTATAATATTATCAATAGTCAACCTGTACATACATTTCGCCTGACACGTCAAGGACAGGTCAGCAGCACAGGCTTGTCTATAAATATCTTTCGCTTGATGTGAAAGTTTCAATCCTTCAATATCCTTATTTTTTGCCTTCATCCATTTGGCATGGTGAGCCGGCAAAGTAAATTGAGAAAGGCTGACTAACCTACTTTAGGAATATAAAAAGAAAAAAATCTCAAGAATGAAAGCATGAAATGTATGGAAACATGAAAGCATGAAAGTGGAAAAAGTGTTGCAGATCAAAGTGTTGAATATAGCGTGGCTAAATCAACGATCTACAATATTAAAAAAACAAGGAAGGGTGACTCCTCTCCTTCCACCTCTTCTTTTCCAAGATTTTTCCTCTTGCTCCTTCCCTGTAAGCTGGCAGTTAGTCTCCTCTTTAAGCAAGAGGATGGGGGGGGTGATGGGTGATCTCCCAACTCACCCTCATTTTTTTCCTTTTTATCATTATACCGTAGTGCACCTAGATAGTGACTTCTCCACTAGAGACCCCATGGTGGCACAGGCAGGATTTCTATGGTATACTCTCATCATAGAGGCTATCTGCCCCCATGTCCCCTGTGACTGCTGCTGCCTGCTGCATGGGTAGTTTGGCATCAACCTTGGGTAAAGAGATTTACTTCCAGTGAATCTCAAGTAGTGACCTTGAGCAGACCGCTCGGCTGCCGCCTCAATGATTGCAGAAAGGCTTTGCCCTTCCACTGCAGGACTCAAGACTCAACCTTTCCAGGCGCTGACCTGTCTGCCACCACCTCCCTAAGATTAGTAGCTATGAGCTCTTTATGGTTAAGTGATGGCTGGCAATCTGAAGTGCAGCATGTGATGAAGACTAGGTGGGTGAATAACACACTCATGCATCATGGGGCACAGTGTGTGTGTCATCATATCTCCTGCCATTATCTGCCACATCTCCACCAAAACCTTTTTCTCACCATGGCTGGAATTGAAGCCAATCCTTCTGGATAGAATACAGGTTTCCTTGCAACTAAACCATATTTACAGAGGAAGCTCTGCTATTAATCTTTGGACAGGAGAATTAGTAGAATACTTTTAGATAAAGTTATCCAAAGTGAGGCTAATACTGTAATGGAATTATTAGATACAAATTCACATATTGCCTGTACTTCAGCAGCCTGCGTGCTTTCGGTCATCACAGTCGTCTTACACAGCAAGTCTTCATGTGTCTTCTTTGCTCAATTTCTTTTAGTCACTTCTGTGTCGCACAGCTGTTTGGCACCCCTGCTGGCACCACTGGTACATGTCATTTTTACAACACACGCAACACCCAACACTAGGGTAATGATAACTGGTACAGCAAGGCATTGGGAGGCACAACATGTTAGTTCTTTCCACAAAAACAATTCCTCGAGCTGGTCAAAGTTCAATTTGCCAAATATGAATAATTACAACACAATAGAAAGACATTGATTGGTACCAGACCCCTCGGAGAGTCAACCCTCTTTTGGTTTCTTTGAATACCTTATATTTCCCATCAGTCATTATTGGAAACCAAGAGACTAAATATAGATAGAAAGATACAGATAGATACATTAACTTTTGATGGAGAAATACACAGAGATAAGTTAGGGAACACTTCTCGGGGTGAAAAATTACTTGTCAAATGCAAGAATATGGTCGGCAAATATGATTTAGTGTTTCGGGGGGGGGGGGGGGTAATCACCAAATGGGAGAATGTGTTTGCTGTATGAGAACTAGGGTAACACTAGAGGGGGTCACTGAGGACAAATCACCAAATGGGAACACGCCAATTGTGAGACCTTATTGTATATTTTTATTTTGTGATCATCTCACAAAATGAGGAATATGAAGAAATTGGAAAGATTATAAAGAATAACAACTAAGATGGCATGAGCTGAAAGATCTATGTAGAAAGATCAACGCTTTAGATAAGAAGAGAGTTTGGAAATTTTGTTGCAGTAAATGAATTGATAAATGTCTCAGAAGTTGCCAGAAAAGACCTGCCATCAAGGAGAAAAATATGAGGTATTGGATATGTGAGAGGACATAAAGGAAATGTTTTGAAATGGAATATTTTTGAATTTGCCTAAGAAGTACAGCATTCCCCAAAGAGGTACAGATGCCTGGAATGAACTAGAAGGATGGGTGTGGGTGGCAAGAAGTGTGCATCAATCTAAAGAAAAATGGGCGAATATAGATTTGGAAACAGAACCACATGAGTATAGTTCAGAGTGTTCAGACTTTGAATGCAACACTTGGGTTGTTGCCTGCCCACACAGCCTCAGCAGTAACATGTTGGCTTGCCACTCAGCGGTCTTGGGTTTGAGGCTCGTGCAAATCTCTCAGATCTTCAGCTGACAAAGGGGGCAGGTATTGTCTCCCTTATGCAAGTGCATAGAATGTTTGTGGTGTGTGAGGTCTCAGCCTGACCCATAGATTGATCTCTTAAGAGCTCAAAGTTATCTGCATTGTGGGCAATAGCTGGCAATCACAAGTCCAGCATGAGGTTAAGACCATGGTGAATGAAGAACACACACAAACTTAGCCACTATGAGCTCCAAGTTCTTTCCGGGAAGGTAAAACTGGCTATCGCGAGTCCAGTTCGTGTGGACAAGACCGTGGGTGAATACACACACATACTGCCTGCGTGGTCTAGTGATTTAAGAGCGTGTCTGGCCATTCTGTGGTCACACGTTCAATCCTTGCTCACTTCTTGGGATTTTTAACCAACTAATGTGGCCTGTTTCTGTCCCCCTTGAGCAAGGGGATGGGGTATGTGAGATCCAGCATTACCCAAAGATTGGTCACAATAAGCTCCAAGGTCTCTCCAGGAGGGTAAAGACTAGCGATTGAGAGTCCAGCTCACGTGGGCAAGACCGTTGGTGAATGAATGACACACACACACACACACACACACACACACACACGAGGAGGAGGAGGAAGAAAAAATCATGTTTTAGTGGAGTGCTGGCTGTGAGGATGAGGAAGTGGTCTTGGCGAAGGGAAGGAGTAAGAGGAATGGCTCAAGAAACAGTACAAAATGTTTGAAAATATCAAACCCCAACATGGATAGTTTGATTTCAGCTAAATTAGAAATAAGCAACTCTTTGAAGCCTAATTAACTGCTATCTGATTAGTAAGAACAAAAGCCGAGCAAAACAAATAAATTCAAAAGGGGAAACCGTAGATGTCATTTGTGCAGAAGAGACAACCAGCAAGGTAGGAGGAGGAGTGCTACTAGCAGTGAATAAAGAATTGAAAGTGATGAAGGTAGTCAAGGGAGATAGAATGGCTGAAATAGTTAAACGTGGAACGTTTAACTACACTTAACCCTCGTTTTCCCGGATATCGGATTTGCCGGTCAAAATCCGAGGTCCAAAGCAACAAAGTTATCCGGCGGTCCGAGGGTCTCCTGTCACCCCTGGTCAGTGTCCGCGCCTCCCGCCAGGTGGCAGCATGCTCAGCGGTCTTATTGTTTACATTTGGGCACACCACACTCATGGTTCACCTGCACCGCCTCCGTCAGTCCCCTGACCCCCCACTGCCCCTGGTGCAGGAAAGTCTCTGAGACTATTGAACACTTTCTGCTGCAGTGTCCGCGCTTCCACTCCCACCGTGTAGTGCTACGCTCTCAACGCCTCGCCCTGAATGTCGCCACCTGTGACCTGCCCACCCTGCTGGCGGCGGCTGGTGTACACCCTTCCCGGCAACACGCTGTCATCCGCCTCACCTGTGCCTTCCTGAGGAAGACAGGCCAACTACAGCGCCTGTGATAGCATCATAGGACATCACCAGGGCTCATAGTGTTTCCAAAGGGATCCTCGCAGCCCTAAAAACAACACCAAAGTGACGTAAAAGTCCGCGGCAGGGTAGTTGATATTGGCGGTTGCCGGACAGTAAATACTAGAGTAGGATAAACGTCCGGGAGTGGATAATGGCCTCGGACTGTTGCGATTCCCGGACCAGTGCTCCCCCCTAATAGTCCGGGAAAACGAGGGTTGTGTGTATTTAAAACGTAAAACATTAACAGCAATACAAAAGACAATAGATAATAGATAACAGATGTTATTTACCATGAATTATTTAGAGTTAGGCCTGGTGAGACGAGTGAATGTGGTGGTTGTGGCTGTGTGTTTACCTTTCCTCCACTCTCGTTTCTCCGCTTTTTTGCCCTTGTTCTTATCGTCACCTGGCTTCCTCGAACCACCACCAGTACTTGTAGATGCCATAGTCTTAGCGCAAAATGCCAACGTCCAATGAGAAAAAACAGCGCAGTCGTCAAGATGGCTGCCAGTAAGATAACAAACACCTTGAGCTTGAGTTGGGAGTCACCCAGCGGATGCTGTCGGTGAAGCCTTTGGTCGGGCGTTCTCCCATACACGTAATATGTTGATTACCAACCAACATGGTCCCATGCGGGCGGTGTATTCTGGGCCAACGTCATTCTGTGACGTCAGAGCGCGTCTCGCCAAAAGTGAATTTGAAGCGCCAAATTGGGATTCTGGTACCGTATCCAACCTATCGCTTATATTGTGTTTCGCCAAGCTGAGATTCGCCAAACGGGAGGGACCACTGTAAATGCAAAGATAACGTACGGAAAATTCCATAACACCGCCACTGCTTGTGCTTACATTGTGTTTATAGCCTGTGATTGGTTCTGACTGTCAACATGAAGCAGTCATGAGTGTCGAGTAGATGATAGAACTGGTCACAGGCCACGGAGAGGTACCTATATGGTGTGTGCAATAGAACATACATGGATAACAACTGCGGTGTGAGCTTGAGACCCCATAACGGCATAGCTGATTTAGAGAGAGCGAGAGAGATAACACTGCTTGGAGCCATGTCTGTTTTATTGTATATTTTACATACTTATTACTTTCTAACTTTCACACCAAGAAGTACAACATTATCTTCTACTTCTGTTTATGTATACGCTTACGTATGCTTATTACATTGAGGTGCTCCATAGTGTAGTGGTTAGTACGCTTGGTTCACAAACGTGAAATCCCGGGCGGAGCAGAGAAAGATGGGCGGTCTCAAACCTGAGCCCCTGTCCACCCAGCAATGAATGGGTATCGGATGTTAGCCGGGGGTTTGTGATCCGCCTCCAGGGGTGGTGGTTTCGGCCAACACTAAGCACTAAGGATGAATGATAAAATGTAGCTATGGAGACAGGGCCATACGAGTGTAGCTCAGGCCCTGTAAAATTACAACTACAGTGGTCCCTCACATTTGGTGATTTGATTAGTCTAGCCAAACCATCGCCGTAAGTGAATTTCTCCAAACGCAAATAGTACTTTCAATGGGAAAATTATCCATTAATCTTTGATGAGGCCCGAGCTCACCCTTTTGACCTCCATTTTCGTACTTTAACTTCTGAAAAGCAAAGACATTATACATGAAACATTAACAGCAATACAAAAGCTGAGATTCGCCAAACGCGAGGGACCACTGTAGATGAATACATACATTCTACTTCGCCGCTACGTGGTTAAATTATATTTGCATTGTGTTCTGTGAGCATCGAGCAGTCATGAGAGACGAGCAGTTGATAGAACCGGTCAGAGGCTACGAGGAGATATATGATGTGTGCGAGAGAAAATACACTGATAACTAGTGCGGCAAAAGCTTCTGATACTCCTTAACATTACGGCTGATTGGGAGGACACTGCTGCGTGCTTTGTTTCTGTGTTTAACTTTCCTTTGTGCACCAGACGCAGCACGCTTAGGACCCATGATTCACAAGGCGAACAGATAAAACTACTTGTAGAATTACTTGTAGGAACAGCGGCAATATTACCTCCGAAGGGAGAAAGATTGAGATAAAGGACCTTGGCTGTGGGCCCAGGCACTGCGGTGCATCATCCCGCCCCATATTGCCATGAGCCAATCACATTTGTGGAAACTTATTGTAGGTCCATGGTTGGGCCATGGCCTTCGTTGAGCCAATACAATACTGAGAAACAAGACATGAAGGCAAATGCAGCACACTAGGAACTGCTAGAAACAGCTTCCACCACAAGATTACAGCAAACATCTTCCAGTGGATTTATTTGATTAATTTCTCCAAAAAAATTGCGAATGTGCAGATCTGGCGATCTTGGTGCTGCAATAATCAGGTCCCGAGTGTATTGCCTCCCCTTAGGTGGTGGACATGCATATACAGCACATGCAGGCACACAATACTCCTCGCTTGTTCTGCTTCTTTGCTGTACGTACAGCCAATCTGAGCTACTAAACCATTAACCAGACATGTCGCTGTCTCTCATGAAACAATCAAATGCACTTTGTTCTTTAAGAGGTACTGTCAATGCACAGAAATTAACTGTCAATGCACAGAAATTAAAATGTTCATATATAACCACTTGAAAATAGCTGTAAATAAGCAGCAAGCACAGTGTGAATGCCATGAGCCAATGTATATTGCCATGCCATGCCATGGCTGACATAGACAGCGTAAGTGGCTCAAAACTAAGGTGGAGACATCTACCGGATGCTTTGCTAATTTCAAACCTGTGAAACCAACCATGGCCAGCAGTAAATGATACGTCCTTTGTAGCCTCTCCGTTCCTGGGCTCCAGTTCAGAGGAAAGGCTTATAGCCTTCTTTTGGATGAGCTTAGCGGCTCCCAATGCTTAGCCTCATCCTCGATCCAAACAGATGTTTTTCCATTTTTTCTTAGCACTTTTGCTTTGCATGTTTTGTTTCCACTTTTCTTAGAATTGTGGTACAATGCATTGGCTCAGAACTCCTCACGTGTTCCATAAACCTGTCCTTGGTCTTAAGAATGGTGCCAATGGCTGAATGATTCAAGCACTAACGGGCGACGTCCACCATCTTACCTCGCTCCAATCACAATTATTTTGACCTAAGATATCAATTTGATGGCCTGACGCTTCTAGCACTAGAAGCTAAGAAGCATCACCACTCCTTTTTTGCTTTCTATTCGAAATGTTATGATACAAAGGGGTAAAGCGAATTTTGAATAACAGCCTGAATTTTAGTGTAGAGCTCAAACAGCCTCTGGGAGAAGCCCGTGTGAGTAAGATACTGCTGCTTCTGCTGCTAGTAGCCGTCTTGCAAGATACCACATTATGCGCCAGTTTCAACTTCCAGATTACAAAATCCTAACTTTGAAAATTCTTAACTTGAATAATTATAAGTCTAGGATATAACTATAGTGGTATAGTGTGTATCTTCATATTCCCTGACCCTCGTCGATGGTAACTACCGTATTTGCTAGCGTATAAGATGCACTTTTTTTATTTCTCAAATGTATCAAAAGCTTACCTTGAATCTAATGCAGCCATGTTATGTATCAGAGTGCAGATAATGTTGTTGCAGTGCAATTCCTTAAGTGCACGCCGATGACGCACTTCGTAAGTTGTGTCTAGTAACTTGCTACATCAAGTATAGGCCTGTGAGTACAGTTATAATGTTCTACCTTCATACAGTAAAATCTTGCATCCAATGGTTAATTGGTACACATATATTACTGTGGGATGTGAAATTATGGGATAAGAAAATAAGGAAGCTACAAGAGGCCGTGAAACTTACATGAGGTAGTTCCTGATACCTAAATTATAAATGTAGGATGTAGCAAGGATATAAATTGTTATAGATACTGGAGCCTTTTGCCTGGCTATTTATGACCTTCACTTCACATGCTGGTAATTCATGTTAAAATGCTTTGATAGAGAGAAAAGTTGGAAAAACACTATAAAGAATAACAATACAGCTAAGTATTAATTATCCGACCTTGGGGGGACCGAAGGTAGGTCGGATAATTGGAATAGTCGGCTGTTCGGATATCACAGTAACCATAAACGTAAGGACAAAATGGTATAGAACATAAAAGATGCAGCTCTTGAAGGCCGATCCAGTGGTATACGCGAAAATAAAATTCATGCATAAATAAAGCCACAAATCAATGTTTTCTTGGGGAGAAAAAAAAAAAGAAAAAAAAAACTAAGTAAAATAAATGGCCAAAACAAGACACAATGTGGTGGTGAAAAGAGTCGGTTGTTTGGACAAGTCGGATGTTGGGAATTGGCTGTATCATGAAACACAAACCTAAGAACTCTTAACGAGGCACACAACTCATCAGGTGACACTGTTACGTATGTGCGTGAGAATGCGTGGGTCATTACAAACACCCGGCCTTTTTCCTTTTTCTGCCCTGGTGGTGTTGAACTAGGGCAATACGACATCCTTGGCACCCTCTGGCCTTCTCTCTACCCACCCAAGCCTATAGTCTATTTTTTTTAACAAGGCAAAAATTTCATGTTATCTTAAGGTCTCATGCTTAAAATGATGTCTATGTTTACTTGATACTATGGTTAACTATGATAAAATACAACTGAAATTAAGAAGAAGCGTAGTATTTCCCTTCTGGCATCAAATATGAGTCAGTAAGCAGCAAGGGGGCAGGATTTTTGGCCTCATTAAAAAAAATAGACTCTAGAAACAAACACCCACACGCCTGTCAGTAATGAGTGACTAGGGTAGGTCAGGGCAGGTCGGTTACTCCCCAGCCTCGCATGTCCCGTGTCGATATGTTCCAAAACAATTGTTACGTCGGTTGTTCGTCCAAAAGTAACTCTCTTGCCTCCGTTTTTTCATCCGTTTTTCTCAATGTATGCATATTGAGGCACATTCCTTGATAACCATTTTCCACACGATTGTTTAATTGAGTTGCTCGCCCTTTTTAGGTAATGGGGTTTTTTATGTTCGCCACAAAGAAACTGTAGATCATGTGATAATGGAATGCAACAAGTATAGGAAGGGGAGGGAAAGGTTAATATCCTCAGTAGTGACAGATCTGAGAATGAGAATAGTGGGACAGGAGCTTGGGTGAGGAAGATGGGGCGTTGTGTTATGTGTTGGGGCTGTGTGGAGACAGCTAGGAAACTTGAAAGAATCATAAACTTAACAAAAGTTTACTAATACTATGCTAGGAGAAAAGGACACAAACACAGACAAGAATTTGTTTGAAGTGTTACAGGTGAAATAGCTAAGGGAAGAATTGATAGGCAAGATTATTAATTAAGTAAGTCGAAAGGAAGGAAGTGTCCCATGGAGCGATCCAAAGCGTCGGAGGTCACAAGTGGAAGGTGCGTGGGTGCACGCCTGTGGGATGTGTGGGGTTTAGCGTAAATGAGACTGGACAAACATTGACTTGTACCGTTGGATGTGAAATCGTGGGATTGAGATGCGTGGGATGCGTGACTAGTGTAAGAATTTGTAACGCCATTTAGGCAAAGAAATTGAAAATTGGCCTACACTACGAGTTGAAACATCTTTCAGCACATGCATAACAAAACATACGCCAACAGTACGTACCTTTTTTAACGCAACAGTTACGTTACTGGAAAATTGCGCAAAAACATTACAATGCAGTAAAGGATTGTATTTTCCCGATTATTTAAAAAAAATCAAAGCGCAAGTTTATGTGTAACTTCAAGTTTTTCGTGCTTTAAACAATTTTTTTTTTTTTGTGTGTCACTCAGATTTCTCAAAAAATGATGTTGCATTAAATGAGGTATGAGTGTACCTAAAACTATATTTCACAAAACATCCTTATAAAATATTGGTGTGTCTTATACACCAGCAAGTACGCCAAAAGGAACAAGGGCGAATGGATGGGTTACCTTCCCCCCGTAGTGTCATCTCACATGAAGAGAAAAAGGCAATAATCTGCATTTTGTTGTGTGCCACCACACTTGTTTGGGAGAAAGCCGGCTGTATGAAGAAAAACATGCATAGTACATACACACAGTAGTATTGTGGTTAGTATCCTGCCTCATGTGGGAAACCAGGGGTTTATTCCCAGTGGGAGAGAAATCCTGTGAGCTCTATAATAGCGGCCTAGTGATGTAGTGGTTGGCGCCTTGGCTCACGACAGAGAGGTTTGTTATGTCTGAGAGGATGTGGGTTCAAATCACTTAGGTAGGATCTTCAAATCCTATGGGTAATATTGATGTCCACCTAATACGGTGTACCACTAGTCACTTGACTCAGAGGATGCAGAAACTCTTACCCATGGTGTAGAGGATGCAGGCTAGATTTCAAAGTCTGATATAAAGGGGAGGGGAAACTGTGTCTTAGAAGCACGGAAATGCCTTGTATACGTAGTGTATATATAGTGTTATATACTCGTGTTCTCATTTTTTCAATTTGAAATGACGCATATCACTCATCTATAAATGTTCTTTAAATACAACAGTAACACCATGTTGTGGTGCAGTGCAAGGCGCTGTACTCACAATGTCCAGCCGTCACACCACTCGCCATGCTATTGCCTCCGCTTCTTGCTCACCCAGAACAACTTCATGTGTTCACCATGGCAGGCAAGAGTTCAGTAATGAACAGTTCAAATCCTAATGCTCATAAACGTGCAGTGACGTAGGTAAGCCTGCAAAAAAAATACTTCAAGTATTGAGTGGTTATGACAGAGGGTAAAGGGGGGAAGGTAAAGCTGGCCACCCTAAGTGCATGGCGGGGGCAATCCCATGGTGGCAGCCTGCAGGGGAGTGGCATTCATTGAGACTACAATTGCATTTTTTGTTGAGCAGGAAAGGGTGCATAAGGAGGTGGGAGATGAGACTCAGACTCATGGGGGTAGAGCGTGTTATTCCAGCAGTAACCTCCTAACGTGATGGCTATTTACTCACCTTTCCAAGTGAGGGCACAGCTTCCGTGAAGTATGAAGTATTCTATGCAGTTGTGCCTGGTCGCAGTTGTACATTAAGTAGATTTTTCTTAGTTGGTCATTACTACGTTCCTTTTGTATCAATATTAACTTCTTAAATTGTTATTCAAGTTTTAAACTTCTATTATTGAATGTGGAGGTGACTCCATGAAGGGTCAAGCACACTCTCAGGACCAATTTTGTGCAAATTTTACTTTGCATTTTTATTATTATTTAATTCTCTTTGGTAAAAAGAATTGTAGAACAATTTAAGAATTGTATGGTAACGTTTATTAGTGTATACACAGAAAGTCAGACAACTCAAGAGTGTATGTATGAGTAATAGATGTGCTGTGAACCAGAAGATGACCCTCTGTGAAATGGGAGGACAGAGTGATCGCGTGTGGGAGTGAAAGGGGCGAGGGTAGAATGAGAGGATTAGAGCGTGCAAAGAAGGAATGCAAGGACAGGAATCGAAAGAGACACTTCCTTGACAAGGCCATTCCCTTGGGGGAGTTGTTAGTGTATCGCCCGTAATGTTTGTTTTGTGTGTCGTTGTGCCGCTTGAACACTTCCATTTTACCTCTTCTACTCTTTCTCTCTTCTGTTGTCGTGATGTTACTCTGAAGGGGATGCCGAAGGGGGAGCTGCAGCCCTCATGACTAGAATGGGAACTGACTTTTTCATGGAGGCTGAGACAGGGAACTAATTTAATCTTCCATAGGGTATAGCGACAGAGCGCTACATTGCCCTGGGCTCTATTATCCCTTTTGAATCCCGTCTGGAGAATCTTTTCACAGACGCACTTACAGGGTAACAATAGCGATTCGGGGAATAAATCTTATCTCCCATTATTATATATTGATCTTGGTGAGGACTCGAACCCACACTGTTTAGACACCGCCCTCCGACGAAACCACAGTCAGCCGATGGTACCGATTAGACCAGTGGTTCTTAACCTGGGTTCAACCGCGTGAGCCAATCTCAGGGGTTCGGCGGAGGCCCTCCGTAACACATTGTAATGCCCGATTATTCACCAAAGTAAATTTAACGTGAAATTAACAAATTCAAGCAGTGTGGTGGAAGGAGAGTTATGTGTGTATGTGTGTTTGCCCGCTTCTCCCTTCCAAGCAGTGACGTATATAGGGGGGGAAAGGGGGGGGGCACTCTGCTATGCCCCCCCCCTTGTCCCAAAGGGATGAAAATTGTTTTGTCATTGAATATCAAATTAATGTAATATATCCCCTCTGAGGCCTCATAATGCCCCTAAAAATTCTTGATTTTCAAAAAAATGTCCTGCCCCCTCAAAGCCCCAACTGTAGAGGCTTGCTTCCCCCCCTCCCCCCCTTTTTTTTTTTTTTTTTAACAATCCTTGATTCACCTCAGTGCCCTCCCCCCCATTTCCAAGGACCTTCATACGCCACTGCTTCTGAGTCCTTCCTTCTTAATATTCAAATATACTCTTGAAATTTGAGGCAAATTTTCTTACATTATTGTATCAATCAAAATGGAATTTATTTTTCTTATCCAAATACTATACATACTCTTGAATTTTGAAGCAATAAAAAAAAAAAATGTTACTTTTTTTCCCGCATATCTGAGGGGTTCGGCTAGTGTGCGGAGGTTTTGGTTAGGGTTTGGTGCCTCTGAAAAGGTTAAGAACCACTGGATTAGACCAAACTGATATACCCTTAGGGAGAGGAAGAACACAAAGGAAACAAGATATCGTTGTTTTTCTAGCAGAAAAATTAGCAAATGAAACAAATGAAATTTGTACAGGAAGAAGAAATAAATAAAAGAGAAGGGGGTACCTTCTATTGGGCGAGAAGGTTTTAGAAGCTTAACTTTGCTAGATCAGGGAGGGGGGTATTTCAAAAGTTTGAGGGGAGGGGGAGCAGGAACACAGGTTGATAAATTTAAAATATTTAGATGTTATATTTTATTTACTATGAGCTTCCCAAACGGGGCACAAAACAGTAGGCATCAGTTACCTGCTGCAAATGAAAGAAAAATTAATTAAATATTTTCTGTTATATGCATGTTATTTAGGATTTTTTTTTTTTTTTTTTTTTTTTCAAACAATGCAAGAAAGGGAGGAAATGACATTGTCATATGTTGAAAAGGGTGCACATGGCTTTAAAGGTTGGGAACCAGGGGGCTAGACAGATGTAGAGGGGGGAAAAGCCCGTCCCTTGTCATGATAAACCCCCTTTCCTTTGATGCTGTAATCTTGATCCTCAGGAGGGAGATAGCCAAGAGCTGTATGGAAAGGCATAAGAAAATAGTATTCAAATACTGTACCGTTGAATTTTTTTTTTTTTTTTTTTTTATATATAATATATATATATATATATATATATATATATATATATATATATTATATATATATATATATATATATATATATATATATATATATATTTACGTGAAGTTAGGTTCCTGGAAAGTGCACGTAATGTAGATCTCGCTTATTTGAATATAATGTTTACATTAATTTGTAATAAAGATATGGTACTTTCTGCGAAGTGTAAACATCACACGATAAGATTTCAACAGTACGAAACAATACAAAATGTTCATATACAGTGGGGATGGAAATATCACAAGGGTTATGTACTGAACCCTCCGTGGATAAGTCCCCCCGCCGCCCCCGCCCCCGCCCAAGGCACCGAAACTCAAAACTCCCATAAAAAGGTTTTACTTCGTCCGCGCGGGCGGCTGTATGTAAACAAACAGCTAGGATGGATCCAGATGGGGGGATGGGGAGATCCATATCCATCCCACCGGCCAAGTATAGTATAGGACTAAGTGTCCTATAAGTACTTGAAGGATGGTGTCTGGTCAATTGTCTGTCCAAACCCAACTGTCCCCCCCACCCTCCACACACACACATACACACACACAGTGGCCCTCACACACCGGAAATTCCTGGATCCACCCCTGTCGGATAGACTCGGACTCCAAATATTCCTCACTGAGAGTAATTTTTACTCTACACCATAATGCGTTGGTGGTTAAAACTTATATTTCAGTGTCTTTATGTGTCGGACGAAAGTCACCGAAAGCAACGACGGAAATACGCCTAGATAATACTAAACCCATGTTTTAATCTCCTATTCTGATCAAACCTAAGCCTAATCCAACGTTTTAACCTCCTAACCTAACCCAGTCCCATATAACTGTTTATGGCATGGGAAAACAGAAGCAATGTAGGTCACAAATAGAGTTAGGCGTAAGGTATCACGACGCTATCCACTTTCAGAGATATGTATAGAACATCTATTTTGGAAGGAGAGAGTGTCATGTTTACTTATGCCTTACTCCTCTTCTTGTGACCTGCATCGCTTTTGTCTTCCCTTTGCCGCGAACACTTTCAAGGAGCCGGGACTGGGTTAGGTTAGGAGGTTAAAACGTAGGGTTAGGTTTAGGTTTGGTTAGAAGGTTAAGCATGGGGTTGGGTAACTTAGGTTGGTTAGGCCCAACTTAAACCTAGCTCTGCGTTTTGGCCTTCTAACCTAACCTAGCCCCATAAAAGGGTCCTTAGCACGGGAAAAAAAAAGCGATGAAGGTCACAAGAAGAGTACCAAGTAAACACAACCATCTCTCCCTCCTAAAAGAGAGATTCTATGTCTCCGAAAGTTGTGATTTGTGATGGAAACGCAGAAAGTTTCTTAGAAGGTTCTACTGCAGTTTATTGCATACAAGGCACGTAGTTATAACCTTCCTCAACTTGTAGATCTGACAATTTGCAGCATTTCTTACCCCTACAACACCCGTCGGAAATGAAAAATTACATAAGGGGGGGTCTGGGGGGGGGGCCAGTTATGTCAGGAGAGTATTGGTGAATAGGGAGTATTGTACTTTACTGCAGTTTTACATCTTAGAATCCAGGTAATCTTAGGTAAACAGAAGCCATATTTCCAAATATGTAGAGTATTATGGTGCAGCAGTAAAGGAATACCACCACAGACACCTGCGTTCCCTCGGAGCGGAGGAACCGCTAAGTCCCCTACTTACCGAACCAATCATAGGTGCGAAAACTTGTTGTAGGTCTATGCTTGGGGCCTGGCCTTTGCTGGGCCCTCAGGATACGGAGAAACAAGACATGAAGGCAAATGCAGTACACTAGGAACAGCTTCTCAGGCAAAAGATTAGAGGCGCGTTTTCGAGAGCAAGCCGGCTTGCCTCGGCTCTGTTTTCTGTTCTGTGTGGCACGATTAGCAAGCTGGCTTGCCAAACCAGACAAATCAAAGCAGGCGGGGTTCTGGCGTCGCTTGCTTCCGCTTGAGGTCGTGACGTCAAAGATAAACATCAATATGGTGGAGACCATTGAGTATTGTCGTAAAAATAATTAGTAATTACAGATAACAGGACACAAGTAAACACATAAATGTACAATTGTACATTCAAAAGCACGGACTTAACCTTTAGACCACGAAAAAGAATATACAGTGCAAATGTCACTTTCACCTGTATGTGCCAAAATGCCTCTAGCTCCAAAATGTTTATCATAAGAGAAAATCTTATTAATGAGAACTACAAGACTTACTATAATTAAAGAGATCATTTTCACTTACGTATGTATGAAAACAAGTTTTCAAAATTTCTGGCTGCTAGAATTGCCAAATTGCGTCCTGACAGTCACCCAAGAGGCTTGCTCACGCTTGCTCACGAAGACGCGCCGTAGAGCAAATGTCTATGCTACACGTAATGCCTTGGACAAGCATCTTAACACTACCAAAACTTGTTCAGTAGCAGAAATAAGAAATTAGGCCTGAAAAGGGAATCAGCTGATGGTGGGAAAAATTTACCACCCAGAGGCTAGCGAGAAATCTGGCAGGGTTAATACTGATTGTCGGAGAAAAAAAAATTGGAAAAAGCCCAACAAATATTCCTGGATGCGCCCCTGGACTATAATGATGCTGACAAAAAAATTCACGCACCTTATCACAGAAACACAGGCTCTTATCACAAAGACAGCAGTCTATGCTTGCCTTGCCAATTTTATATCAAGCTAATGAGTCATTTTCTCATATTTAATTAGTAGTAATAGCATATCGTACACTGCCACCGAAGTAGATCTCATTTTAAGATTTATAAAAATTACCAATACGGGGCTGTTCAAAAATTATGTAACGCCTTAGGGGGGAGGGGGATGCAGCTGTAACGCTTAGGGGGGAGGGGATGCAGCTGTAACGCCTTAGAGGGGAGGGGATGCAGCTGTAACGCTTGGGGGGGGGGATGCAGCTGTAACGCCTTAGAGGGGAGGGGGATGCAGCTGTAACGCCTTAGGGGGGAGGGGGGATGCAGCTGTAACGCCTTAGGGGGAGGGGGATGCAGCTGTAACGCCTTAGGGGGGAGGGGGGATGCAGCTGTAACGCCTTAGGGGGGGAGGGGGGATGCAGCTGTAACGCCTTAGGGGGAAGGGGGATGCAGCGGTAACGCCTTAGAGGGGAGGGGATGCAGCTGTAACGCCTTAGAGGGGGGGGGATGCAGCTGTAACGCCTTAGAGGGGAGGGGAGGGGGGCTGTTAACGCCTTAGGGGGGGGGGGGGATGCAGCTGTAATGCCTTAGGGGGGAGGGGGATGCAGCTGTAACGCCTTAGGGGGGAAGGGGGGGAATGCAGCTGTAACGCCTTAGGGGGGGGGGGATGCAGTTTTTAACGCCTTAAGGGGGAGGGGGATGCAGTTGTAACGCCTTAGGGGGAGGGGGATGCAGTTGTAACGCATTAGGGGGGAGGGGGATGCAGCTGTAACGCATTAGGGGGGAGTGGGGATGCAGTTGTAACGCCTTAGGGGGGGGGGGGGGGATGCAGTTTGTAACGCCTTAGGAGGGAGGGGGGATGCAGTTGTAACGCATTAGGGGGGAGGGGGGGGATGCAGCTGTAACCCCTTAGGGGAGGGGGATGCAGTTGTAACGCTTAGGGGGAGGGGGATGCAGCTGTAACGCCTTAGGGGGGAGGGGGGATGCAGCTGTAACGCCTTGGGGGGAGGGGGGATGCAGCTGTAAACGCCTTAGGGGGGGGGGGGGAAATGCAGCTGTAACCCCTTGGGGGGGGGAGGGGGATGCAGCTGTAACGCCTTAGGGGGAGGGGGGGGGAGCAGCTGTAAACGCATTAGGGGGGAGGGGGGATGCAGCTGTAACGCCTTGGGGGGAGGGGGATGCAGTTGTAACGCATTAGGGGGGAGGGGGGATGCAGGTAACGCCTTGGGGGGAGGGGGATGCAGTTGTAACGCAGTAGGGGGAGGGGGGGGGATGCAGTTTGTAACGCCTTATGGGGGAGGGGGGATGCAGCTTGTAACGCTGTAGGGGGAGGGGATTGAAAGCTGTAACGCCTTAGGGGGGAGGGGGATGCAGCTGTAACGCATTAGGGGGGAGGGGGATGCAGTTGTAACGCCTTAGGGGGAGGGGGATGCAGTTGTAACGCAGTAGGGGGGAGGGGGATGCAGCTGTAACGCCTTATGGGGGAGGGGGATGCAGCTGTAACGCATTAGGGGGGAGGGGGATGCAGCTGTAACGCATTAGGGGGGAGAGGGATGCAGCTGTAACGCCTTAGGGGGGAGGGGGATTCAGCTGTAACGCCTTAGGTGGGAGGGGGGATGCAGCTGTAACGCCTTAAGGGGGAAGGGGGATGCAGCTGTGACTGCCGTGACGAACCACTTGAACACTTCACTCTTCTTCTGTTCTCGCTTCTGTCGTTGTGATGTTATTCTGAAGGGGACGCTTAAGGGGGAGCTGCAGCCCTCATGACAAGGGCTGATGAGGATGTAATCACAGGTCATGGAGGCTGGGACAGGGAACTAATGTCATCATCCATAGGGGGAAAAGATAAGACAGACAGAGCGTTACACTGCTCTGGGCCCACAATTATCCCTTATGAATTCCGTCAGAAGAATACTTTCACAGACCAATTGACAGGGTAACAATCAGGGTTAATGTTTTTTATTAAAATCGGATTAATTTTTTTTTTTATTAAAATATTATTTAGGTATATAAGTTTTTTATTTTTTATTTTTTTTATTTATTAATTTACTTTTTGGTGGGAATAATTTTCTTCATTCTGTTAAGAACCCCTTTATTTCTTTTTTGAAGCTCTTGCACTTAGCACGATAACCTTTTGCCTTTGAAATTCTCTCAAATAAAATCCATATTGAGTCTTTTTCTGCCAACTGCAGACATGATCATGAATGATGTCCAAGTAGTGTAGGCCTACCGGTACTTGCTTGCTCACAAGTCACTACTGGACCTGGGCGACCACTCACACAAAGCGGTGTTGGGCTACTGTTATGGCTTTGGGAATAGTTGCCAACTAGAACTTATGTTAAAAGATGTACTGTATAAGTAAAACCACAGTAACCCGTTATCAATACACTAGATTTAGTTAGCTAATAACGAATTATGCAGGCTGAGTATAAACAATCTTTATCAGAGATATGTATAGATTTATAGAATGACAAGAAGTATATTCAAACATAAAATATACCAAGCTGACATTCCCACTGAGTGATAAGCTCTGGGACAGGTTCAGTACACGTCATATCTGAATAGCCGGGAATAAATACTGAAATTTCCAGTGTATTGTGACTGATTTATGTCTGTAATTTGTTAGGTAATGGTGAAAGGTAGTAGGCTATGCATATTATTAGAATTATAACTTTAGCTTGATGCCATATCTTTAGTCAGCAAGTGGGTTTTTATGCCCATTCTGTGTTACTGCTATGGTAAAGAAGGACCTCTCACTGTTTTCTGTCATGACTGTCGTTCTGACGGTTATGCAGTACAAACAGTGTTGGTCAGATCCCGAGAGTTGGTGCCCATGTTTGTCGTAGGTGCCGTAGTATGGGATCACACAGATTATATTATTTACTATTCTTTTTTAAACCACCAACCCTCCCCACTGTTCATGCCCCCCAAGGGCGTCTTGCTTCAGGGGCCTCCGGGGCGCGGCAAGACCCTCATAGCCAAGGCCATCGCCAAACAGATTCAAGCTTACTTCCTCCTTAAGACCAAAAATCACTTCCCAACCATGTCATAAAATGCAATTATGAATAAGAATATGAATATAATATAAGTTTTAGGAAACCGTAGCCCCAACTGTTTTGTATGGCTGAGAGGCATGGGCGGTGAAAGTAAGATTAAGGAAAAGAAAAGAAGTGCAGAAAAATTTAGGTTATGGGGTTTGAGAGGGAGGAAAAACAGGGTTAACGGGAAGTGTGACAACTAGAAATGTTGCCAGGCTGAGTAGGCTAGGGAGTGCTGAAGTGGTGTGTTATAGGGAAAGAATGGAGGAGAGAAGGATTAATCAATCAATCATTGGGGACATTCGGCGACGACGCCACTCCCGGGGGTAACCACGCGCGAGTCCCCATGCAGGCTCCCTTCCCATACCAAGCAACTCTCAACAGGGCTGCGTTCAGTAGGGTTCCCCCGCGCAATACGTATTGTCACCTCCCTACAGAACGATTGACAAAACATGTTGCTACTAAAATAGCAGCTGTCGAAATGTATCGCTGTGGCTATTTTTATTCTCGCAGAATAACTTGTTGATGCCCCTGTATTTGATGCAGCAAAAGTTATAGCAGCAGCGAATTAAATATTAAGGAGGCAAGAAGAGGAAAGGCTTTCTTTGGCCTTTGTTTACATACCCTTATTGTGGCGCGAGCTTGCAACCCAGCGGCAAACCAACTCCTCGAGTCGGTGTGTGGGAGAGCAATACGTATCGTAATACGTATTGCGAGATCACAATACGTAGCGTACGTATTGCCCTACTAAACGCACCCCAGGAAGCATCAACTTGCCCCAGCCACGAGCCTTGTGGGCGCCCCCTTGGCCTCCTCCACGCCGGAGTGACAAGGATCGGTTTCAGGGTAGCGCGCCACATGTCCATATAGCCACATGCCACATACCCTACCTGACTCAGTCGTCAACTGCGTCAGGTAGTAAATGAGGAGTCATTAGGGAGCTTTAAAAGGAGGCTAGATAATTTCATGGATGGGGATGAAAGGTGGATGTAGGTAGTATTAAATAACGGGAACTACCACGTGTAGGTCTCGCGGCCTCTTGTAGCTTCCTTATTTTCTTATGTTCTTATTATTATTTTATATTAATATTATTATATTGTTATTATATTGTTATTATATTAAAAACAAAAATAATAATAAAATAAAACATTTTAATCATTGATTTTTTGGTGTGATTATAATCGATTATAATCACTTGATTAAAATCATTTGATTTTAATCATGCCAACTCTAGTAACAATCACAATTCATGGAATAAATCTTATTTCACCAATATTATATATTGACCTTGGTGAGGCTCGAACTCGCGGCATAGACATCACGCCACCACAGGCGGCGCGGCGCGGTGCCATTATTTGTATACGTAGACCAAACTGATATCCTGCTTGTCTGGGCCATTTGACCATCACACAGCCATGGGTTACATCACTTTCAGATATTTTAAAGAAAAACCTGAAGATAATATAATTTGTCATGTAAAAAAAAAAAAAGAAGTATTTAGGTTATACCTAGGCCTATATTATTGTAGTTTTAAAAAATCGAAGCCTATTGATTGGGGGGGGGGGGGCTGTACTGGCTGGTGCTACAACATTTCCTAGCGGGGTCTGAACATGTGTTACGACGCGTGGGAGGGGAGTGGGGGTAAAAAATTAACTAAAAAAAGGGTTCATTTTTTAATGGCCCCTACCGTAGATAACACTAAAGTCGCCAGGACAACGATTTTTTCGATTTACAGACGTCTGGTGGCGTGAATACTTACATTTCTACATCCATGATTTCAGGAAAGTTAGAAGGGGCTATCCGGATAGTCTGTGTCATTTTGTGTCTTCATCTGTGTCATATTATGGCTATAAATGAACAAATTACAAAAATACCAACCGAGTGGCGACCTACACTAAGGTCGCCATCTAGTGTTTATGTTTAGAGTGTCCTCCCGCCGTCGTCGTCGCCCGAAGAAAAAAAAACGGAAATTTGAAACCGTATATACTTGCAGATACAAAGCATAAAACAACGCTGAAACAGGGTAGATTATACAGTCATGATATAGACTACTGTGTATCCTCTTCAGTGGCACATACAATTCAGTAGTGATGCTATAATTCGTAATATATGGCGCCTGGCGACATTAGTGCACCGTGGCGACTATAGTGTTAATTACGGTAATGTAAACATTTAAACAAGGCACATGTAACTTGGAAACAGCTTGTGTCCAGGCACCCACACACCAAAACATGGGTATGACTTATAAGTCAGCCACTCATAATCTTGCACAGGGTGTACCGCCTGTTGTGCTTACAAATCACTGATGATGAAGTGATGATCCTGAGGCAACAACCATCTGTTTGCACTGCCACGCAGCAGCTCGCACCATGTTTATTTTATGATGTATCGTATCGCCGCAACGAACGACTGCAATATAATTTCGATATAACAAACAAACAAACATGATAAAACACCACTTATTGCTTGCTCCCACATATCATGCCCAAATATTTTTTGGGCGTGATATGTTTAGGCAAAATAGGCAAAGGCAATTTTGGCAAAGTCCGTTGGGTAGTGTTGGCAAAAACTATCCACGCACACTCTTTGGTCCCACAGTATACTGTATGGAAGATTAGCGAAGTTACACCCGGCCAAAAAGAAAATGGGTGCGTGGCAGGAGGGGTGATGAAGTCTGCGGTCATTAGGCCGAAACTTTCACACCCGGAACGAATTATTCTAAAGACCTATGCTTCTATGTATCCGACCTTGAAAAATAGTTTTATGACCATCCTCCATCATCATAAACCATTTTCAAATAATTTGTCAAATGTCAAATATTGACGAAGAATACCCGGCTAGGGGGAAACATTTTTCTGAAAGTTTCCAGCAGTGAACGGGTTAACAGATGATAGCGTTTTAATATGTGGAGAATACTGCAGTTTAAAGCATTACAAGGCACGTAGTTATAACCATCCTCAACTTGTAGATCTGGGGGGAGATGTTCGAAAGAGTTACGGGTCCGTAAGTATTACCCAGGGCCGGATTATGACCTTTTGGGGCCCCTAGGCTAATTAAATTGTGGGCCCCCTCAGACGGAGCCACCCTCTAACTCGCCCGCACCCGAATTTTGTTTACATTGTACAGCAAAATAAGTGAGCTGAAAAACAATATATACGCTACATTCACAAATAAGTGTTTTACTGTGTTTAGCACGATGATAAACAAACATGGACTGGGGCCCCATGATTTACAGCTAGGGTCCCAAACAGGGGCCCTTTATCTCAAATAAAGGCCTCAAACAGAGGCCCTTTATCTCAAATAAAGGGCCTCAATCAGGGGCCCTTTATCTCAAATTATTTGTAATTTTATCTGCAGTTAAATGAATTATTCAGCAATGCAAAATATCATTTTTCAAAAAAAAATATATGTGGAAATCTTTTAGCAGGGACCCCAGGTTTGGGGCCCCCAAGCTTGAGGGGCCCTAGGCTGCAGTCTATACTAGCCTATAGGATAATCCGGCCCTGGTATTACCCTACGAGGCTTTTACCTCGGAGCGCCTCTACGGGTGACGCTCAAACCGTTTTCTCCCTTGCTACGGGACCGCGAAGCTAAGGGTGGTCGGCACCACCCTTAGCTCCCTACGGGAGTGAGATTTGAAGCGACTAGACATCAACAAACTACAAAATACAAGTTTTATCACTATATTTTATGTTTATTGTGTATTATAGAGCCATTTCATACTTGCCTGTTTGAAATGTGATGTGTTTATTGCATCATTGACTCCATATATATCATATTTAACATACAATACCTATACTTGTAATACATTCATATTTGGGCAAACCTAATATATTAAATATATATATCGGTCGACTTCTTGAATCAAAACGTATAGTTCATCATACAAGTTTGGCCGCTATAATGATGCGGTGGTGGTGGTGTCAAATGTCTGACGTACACACGCACACACACACTGTAACAGTCTGGCGGCATTTGAAGTGTCTCTTTAAATTTATTTCTCGGGCTCCCTGACAGCTGAGAGCAAGGTGATTGGCCAGATAAGGCCGCGTTCATGCGAGGCGCTGCTCTGTGATTGGTGAGCAGAATTTCCCACCCATATCCCTAGAATATCCCTAATATTCCCCACCCAGAGGCCACCGATCACCGTCAAAGCCGTCTGTATGTAAAAGCCTGCGCCTGGGAGAGCGAGATGGACGTGACGTCAGTAGCAGAGTCTGCTATGCGAGTCAGTAGGAGCCGAGCTTTCTGCGTGTGAGGATGTACGGGCGGTACGGCTCTCATTGCACCCACCTTTCACCCACTGTTAACTCTTCGCCATTTAATATTTTGCTCAAAAACATTTTACATGGAGAATATCAATAGAAGCGGAATTTAATTAGCTTTCCATTGCTATATTTCGTTTTCTGATAAATGAATTAGAACCATACATAAATTAGCGTTAACTAACTAAAAGGATCATGAAATCGGGTAATTTTTCCCGATTCATTTATCAGAAAACAAAATATATCAATGGAAAGCTAATTAAATTCAGCTTTTATTGATATTCTCCATGTAAAATATTTTCGAGCAAAATATTAAATGGCGAAGAGTTTAAGTTCATGCATATTTCTTGAGTCTCATAATGGCATTTCTTTAGTGTGTTTTACGGTTTTTTATTTGATAATATTATAGAACAAACATTTCCAAAGATAACAGTATATCTTTTATACTGATAAACATATATTAGATAGGAAATTACCCGATTTCATGATGTTATGTATTTAGCTAACGCTAATTTATGCATGCTGCCAATTCATTTATCAGTAAACGAAATATATCAATGGAAAGCGAATTAAATTCCGCTTCTATTCATATTCTCCATGTAAAATGTTTTTGAGCAAAATATTAAATGGCGAAGAGTTAAAGTTCATGCATATTTTTTGAGAGTCTCATAATGGCATTTCTTTAGTCTGTTTTACGGTTTTTTATTTGATAATATTATAGAACAAACATTTCCGAAGATAACAATATATCTTTTATACTGATAAACATATAATTAGGTAGGTAAACTTGTCATCTCGGTGGCCTCGTACAGACTCAGTCCGTGACGTCATAAATCTCAGGCGCAGGCCTTTATAGATTGAGACGGCCTTGTCACCGTACGGGAGTGACGGCTCGGTACGAGCATCAACCTCACCCACCCTCGTAAGGTTATTGTAGCCATACACTCATAAGTTGTCCCTTACGAGGGATTTTCGAGCATCCCTGCCCTGACCATTTGCAACATTTCTAACCTATATATACATCACCCGTCGGAAATTGAAAATAACACAAGGGGGGTCTGAGGGGGGCAAATTCCCCCCATCGAGGTTAGGTTACGTGTTCAATGCCCAGGCTAGGTTAGTTAACTAGCGGGGGGGTCTGTGGGAGCGCAGCCCCCTCCCCCCCAAGTTATGTCAGGAGAGTATTGGTCGATAGGGAGTACTGTACTAAACTGCAGTTTTATCAATCTGTGAACTCCATTTTCTCAAAACAACTGCTCTGGGGTTTGATAATACACTTTCTATAGTAGAATGTATCCTATTGCTATGATTAGTGTAACGAGCGTAATTACTTGTTGTTACCATTTATAACGATGTCCCTGCCGTTATCTACAACTATGCTGCCACGATTAGGCACAATTGGGGCGTGATGTTATGATCGCCGACTCCGCTAAAGTTTATCTACCGATCCTCACAACACCATTACCAACACAACGCTGCCTTCTCATTCCACTACCAAGGGACGCCTTATCTCCCTTTCCGAAGCTCCCACAGGGCAGGTGTCGAGGGGCTGATGTCCTGGGCCTCACGATCCCACTTACCCGTCAGGGTGGCTCGGTTGGTATTGGTAGAGCTGTCGGCTCGCGTGTAGCGTCCCTGCATTGGGTCAGCGGTTCGATTGATTTAATGCTTAAAAAAAAGGGAAAATGTGCCAGACATCGGAGGTCATATGGCACTATGGCAAAGCATAATGAAGGAAAGGGTTATAGAGAAAGAGTGAAACGGTGAGGGAAGGGGAAAGGAACGGAACGTTATAGTAGTAGGGTTAGATCAGAGGAAGGATGTGTATGTGTTGGGGGAAGGAGATCATAAATTCGGAATTGGGACGGGGGTGAGTAAGGAAAGTTACTGCGAGGCAGATATCTTGAGGCTTATAACAAGAAATCAGGAGACAAAGGTCTTGTCTGTGGGATCGGAAGTCGTGAATGTTCCAATGAAGAACAGACAGAGTGTAGAGGTTAGCGGGTGATAGTTGGAATGGTCGCGTCAGTAGAGGGGTTAGCAGGATCAGCGATAACAGGTGGGGGATCAAGTGTAGAAGGTGAAGTACAGTCAGTAGGGTCAGGGGGGCGAGGGGACAGGGATAGGAATAGGGATTGTTGAGACAAAAGGGAGTCTCTTGTACACCCAGGAGGGAGGGGTAAGTTAAGAATAGACTTAACAGCGGGACGGTTAGAGGTAGGAGAAGAAGAGGGAGAGGACAGAAGGTGATCAGAGGGAAGGGGGGAAGGGTGCAGCGGGGAGAATGATGGAGAAGGCGGGGAAGAGGGGGAAGTTGGGAGGCAGAAGGAGGAAGAGAGGTAGGCGGAAGAGAGGATGGAATAGGATGTATCTCAGCTGAGACTTTGAGGGTTGAGAATGAAGGTGGGGATGATGAGGCGGTTTGTGAAGAGGGCAGAGGGGACATGTCTTGAGGCTGAGCGAGATACTCCTCGATCATAGCCATGGTCTCAACAGGAGAGTCAGGACGGGAGACCTGGGAGGCACAGGGTTTCTTAGTAGGAGGAGACGTAGAAAGTGGGGTGTGAGGAACTGAGAAGGGAGAGACAGTGGAAGGTTTCGGGGGGGAGGAAGGGGAAGAACGTTTAGGTCGTCTGGCAAAAGTAGGCCGAGTAGGGGAGCGTTGAGGAAGAGGTGTGGGGATCGAGGAAGGGGTAGAGGTCGGAGTATCTGGGCTGAGGACGGCAAAGGGGTTACTTATGGAGAGAAAGGGGGCAGCAGGAGGAGCAAATGAAGGACGAGTAGTGGGAGGGGGAACAGGGAAAGAGAGGGTAGGAGAGGTTGTTGTAGGAGGATCCGGAAGAGTGGGATTGGAAATAAGCTGGGAGACGGGGGTAGGCGAAAAGCCTAGGCGGCGAGCTTCCTGGCGGGCTTCCCATAAAGTGAAGCCCTTTTTAAATCTGATGGATGCCACTTCTGATTCGAAGTGGTAGACAGGGCAACCCCTGTAGAAGACGTTGTGGGAACCACCACAGTTCGCACAAGTGGGAGATGTTGCAGGATACGTGGAACGAGCATGGCCAGGTTGAGCACAAAATGGACAGCGGGCAGAGGATCGGCAGTGCTTGGCAGGGTGGCCAAAACGCCAGCAGGACTGGCACTGACGTGGAGTAGGGCGGTAAGGTTTAACAGAGTAGTGGACCCCGGCAACATAAATGCTATCAGGGAGATCTTGCCTTTTGAAGGTGACTTTGGCAATGTTGGTAGGGGACTTACGGCGGCCCCGGGGTGGGATGGTGTAGCAGTAAACTGCAACGGCATCATAATCCTCTGTTAAAAGGTCGAGGAGGACATCCGCGCACTCACATTCGGTGTCATCGTCTGGGCAAGAACGCGGGGGGATGGAAACTGTTTCAGTGCAGGTGTTAAGAGCAATGTCAGGCATGATGTCGAATGGGTTGCCGTCGAGGTCTTTAAGGTTGAGCAGTGCATGAGTTTGGGCCTCGGTGTCAACAGTCACCAGGCGGGTACGGAAAGCAACCGTGCCAACTTGCCGTTGGAGGCATGCCGTGAAACGTAGGGCGTTAGCAGAGTAAGGGGCAGTGCTAGGGACGATGAAGAAACGGTCCCACTTTGCAGGACCAAAAAGAGTGTCGAAGGAGGGGTGAGGGAGAGAAGTAGATCGGCGTGGGCGTGAGGAAGAGGAGACCGTGGGGACTAGTTCTCCCGGCGGGAGAAGGGTTGTAGGGTGCAAGAGTAGCTACACAGAATGAGGAGGAGGACAAAGAAGAATGGGGAGGAGGAAGGGTAGGGGAAGGATCTGGAGGGGTAGAGCAGGGAGGCAGGGAAGGAGAAGGTATGGAAGAAGTAGTAGGATTGTGGACTGGAGTGTCTGGTGCTGAGGATGGATTCTTGATCTGGCTAGGGGGCTCAGGAGCACTAAGTGACCCTGAGGGTTGAGTTTGGGGTACGGGCATATCAGTATTCCGGGCCGTAGTCAAAAGAGGAGCAGGGGTCGGTAAACCAGTAGGGCCATTTGGTAGAGGGGCTGGCCCTGAAGCCCCTATAAAGGTTCAAATATCATCATTGGCCATGGTGAGCCTGAAGTAAAGAGGGGAAAATAAACAGTCAGCCCCTCGTAACTCCAAGAGGGGTAAGGGCAAAATTACAAGGGTATACCGTGCCCGTAGCACCCTGAGGCCGTTCGTGACTGACCCGAAGCCAGCCTCATATCCCATCAGCACGGCACTCACACCTTAGGAGGAAAGGGGGATAGGAGGAGGTACAAGAGGAGAGATAGAGGGAAGAAAGGGAAAAAGGAGAGAGACAGGAAAGGCCAGGCAAAATTAGTCAGACCGAGGACGGGCCCAAAGCCAAGGGAGTAACCAGGAGGTCGTCCCCCGGGCGTCAAGCCCCAATCCCCGGGCCCGAAGCCCCCCCACGATGACAGCGGGCCTGGGAACGGGGGGGGGGGGTGTCAGCGGTCGAGCCCACCAGGGCAGACATTCAGAGAGAGTTAAAGGGCGCGGTGTTTAGCTTAACTAACTTCCTCTATTTGTACAACCCGGAAGTCGCGGGGATTCTGGTACGAGATACGGGAGTGGCGCTACGGTGTCACTATGGGCTTCGATAGCTGATTGGCTGAGCGAGTACAATTACGTCACAGCCTCGTCAGCGAATCACATAG
Organism: Chionoecetes opilio; assembly: GCA_016584305.1. Classification (NCBI taxonomy): domain Eukaryota; kingdom Metazoa; phylum Arthropoda; class Malacostraca; order Decapoda; family Majidae; genus Chionoecetes; species Chionoecetes opilio. The sequence continues at coordinate 628,294 of JACEEZ010005761.1, read as the reverse complement.
TATTTCTCAAAAAGTTTCAGCCAATCACAAGGCTTCCACGCTCTCAGCTGTGTTTATAAACAAATTTATCATCCACACCAAAATGCTCCACTCTTCTACCTCCTCCTCCTCCTCCTCTACCTCCTAGCTTCTCCTTCTCCTCCTCCTCTTCCTCCTCCTAACCTTTTCTTATAGCAGTTGGTAGTAGTAGTAGTAGGAGCTACTATAACTAGCTCCTTTACAGGAGCTACCACGTGTAGGCCTCGCGGCCTCTTGTAGCTTCCTTATTTTCTTATGTTCTTATGTAGCAGCAGTAATAAGCCGTGTTTTTATCGTCCCAGCACCGTCTTGGATTACGAAGACTACTCCAATAACACTTGCTGAAATGTGTGTTATACTGCTTTGTGATATTGTTTGCAATGTTTTAGACTGATTATTATTTCGGCCCCTACCAAGCTTGTTGTGTTGTTGTCGCAGAGACCAATCCGTTTTCAATTGCGAGAAAAAACGGTCTTCGTACCAAGACGATGCTTGGACGACAAAAGCACGGCTATAGTAGTAGTAGCAGCAGTAATAGTAGTGGTTGTGGTAGTAGTAGTAGTAGTAGTAGTAGTAGTAGTAGTAGTGTGGTGATGAAGGAGGAGGAATTAGGGAAGAATAAAGGGTAAGAGAAAGAAGGAGGAGGAGGAAAATACCTTGTCTGTCGCAGAGCCGTGTGGTGAGTCATGGTCAGATGCCATCGTTTGCCACTCGGCTCATCACCTCATAACAAACTCATCACGAGCGGATGGCATTGTAATATGGCCTAATTTCATTTGTATACTTGCCCTGTTCAGTTCTTGAGTCAGAAAACATCATATATACTCAATTTATGAGTATTTTTATGTATATTGCGTGCTCTACAACTGCCTAGAGGCAGTTGCTGGTTTTGACAGCTCAACGTCTTTAAATACGTCATCAATGTGCCTGCAGAATGCCAAAAGTTGCCCAGGGGCTACATTCAGAGAGGCTTACTTCCGGTCTGCACGACCTAGCGACTTCCAACAGCTGTTCTGGGCAACTTTTGGCATTCTGCAGGCACATTGATGACGTATTTAAAGACGTTGAGCTGTCAAAACCAGCAACTGCCTCTAGGCAGTTGTAGAGCCTAACTCTAGTGTTAAGCTCTAGTGTTCTCCACAGCCAAGCCAAGACAATTATATACAACGTAAATAAATCATTCTTAGACGTGAAGGCAAATAGAGGACCTTTAGTAGCGAGGAGAGGAGGGGGGAAGGGAGATCGGGTGAGAGAGGAGTATTGTTTTTAGTAAGTGGCGGGGATGAAGTGGCAACACAGACATACGTCATACGCCTCAGGCGGCCACATCTAAAGTGACTTAATAAATTGGACAGACTATAGATTGATAGTGTGAGGATGAGGCCGTGATGGGGGGTGGCGCGCTTTGGAGCCACGTGGGAGGTGCGAGGGTGCCTCGTGAAGGGCCGTCTCACTCGCCACTGACAAGTAGAAACATTATTTTACACTCGCTCACTCGGCAAGTGAGTACTTTATTTTTACCCGCCATGTAATTTATTTACTCGCAACTTTCAGGCCTGACTATAAATATTTACTAAGTACCCGTACCACAAGCTTGGGTCCATAACTCATAACAATATACAACAACAATATTCAAGTTATCTCATCACTTTATCACCTCCACACTATATCTTTGACCTTCAACCGAAGGTATGTAGAAACAACCAGTCGGTGGTTGACTCAGCTGAGTCAGAGACCCCTGCTCCTTCCCGGCTGCAAGCACCCACTGCCCTCACCATACCTTCAGTGAGGCTCAGTCCCTCTCTAGCCTGCCATCACCTACCGCGCCAACCACTAGTTCAATAATTCATCCGCCCCTTCCACCACCATTTCATGATGTGAGAATAAACCGAACCACCTACCTTGCTCATTGTTCGTTTACCACTAATTTACCACTAATTTCTCCCCCCGTTACATTAGTACTTGCTTATGAGCAGTGACTCGTACACTGTTAGCTTGGGAAGTAAAAGTTGCACCTACAGGTTAGCTTAAATGGTCTTTTAAAAACAAGCTTAAAATTATTTAGTGTGGCCTAAAATAAGTAAAGATAGTCCTTAAAGTGGTGTCACTCACCTTGCGGGCAGCCACGTGAAGAAGACAATGGCATCGGGCGTTGGCACAAGGGCCAGGCTGTCTGTGTGCTCCAGAGTATCCACACTGGCCACCACTCTTCCTTATACCCATTAGCACTTTGTTTATTTAATTATTCTCTCTCTCTCTCTCTCTCTCTCTCTCTCTCTCTCTCTCTCTCTCTCTCTCTCTCTCTCTCTCTCTCTCTCTCTCTCTCTCTCTCTCTCTCTCTCTCTCTCTCACACACACACAAAGCTCTTAATTCAGTTTATATTTCTTTAATACCACCTCGGCCTTCAAAACCTTAGCCAACGGGCTAAGGTAGGGACGGTTTTGTTGGGCTCCACCTTGAGGGTGCCAGACGCCAAAAAAATGTCTGGATCCAGGAATAATACATTTGGAGATAAACTCCAAAAAGTATTCACTTCTAAGTTGAGCCTTACCCAAGCCTCATCTCTGGTTAAATTTTCATGCAAGTCCAGTCCGTTAACTTTTTGCATAATCCTGCTAACAAACAAACACAAATTAACCGAGTTGATCATATAACCTCCTTGATGGATATGAAAATAGAAGTGAGTCTTATGCACCAGACTACAACATGTCACACATTTATCCTTCTATGTAACCCTAGTATATGCCCTCACGCTGTAGTTGTGTAGGCATGGTGCTCAAGCCAGCAACGCCCCTAGCTGCCCTGACTGTCATTGGGTGTAGGCCTGTGCATAAAGTGACCTGGCAATGTGACAAGAGTGAGGAAAGGCACCGTCTGAAACATTTGTGTGTTCCAGACTCAGGCTGTGACACAAGGATAAAAGGCCTTGCTAAGGCTATGCTACCTTGGCTTGTGTGTCACACAACTCACCTGCCTTGTAGTAAATCATTGTAGTAATAGAATGTATTTTGCAATGGATAGTGTGTTCTCAAATATCCAAAGAAGATTTTGGAATATAGCCCAAAGGTACGAATACTATCGTAATGTACCACTGACAAGATATGCTGCAGTTACTCCATAAATCTGAGAAAACATTCGTTCGCTGGGAAAGAATATCAGTTAGGCCCCACTTTGACAGTAGGATATTCTGTCCGTTTTCATCTGAATGCGTGCAGGCAAGGAAATCCATGGTGTAAACGAAGCTGTCCTATCACCACCGTTGTCTTTTGGTTGGTCAAAGTCTAGTAACTGAAAAGTCTGCCATCCATGACTAGGCTGTGATCAAGAAAAAAAGGCAGCGGTGGTGATGCGACAGACTCGTCTACACCATGGATTCAGGATGTTGCATGTAAGCTGTCCGAAGAATACTAACAGAAAAGAAAATCTATGTCTATGGGGGCCTATAAGAAAACCTAGACAATTGCGAATGGAACCAGGGCTCCTGTGATCAAATGCGTGGGAATTTCTTGTCGATATCTATGAAAACAAATGATTGGTTGGCCTTCCCGACAGCTCTTGGCTGTCTCACCACCCCTTGGATCAACAAGGTGATAGCATAAAAGGAAAGGGGGTTCATTGTGACCAGAGATGGGGCTACATTTCCCCTCAGATTATTTCTAACCATTTATGAATGTAAAACTCTTGGGAGGAGGAAAGGAACTAGTTTTAATTATAAACCAGTTCACAGGAACTACCGCGCGTAGGTCTTGCGGCCTCTTGTAGCTTCCTTATTTTCTTATGTTCTTAAAACCCGCCAATCTCACAGAAGGTACCCTCTTCTCTCCTTCCTCCTGTGCAGGTTTCATTTTCTTCCTTTGCTCCTTTTTTTATCTGGGAAATCAGTCATTTATTGATTCCTTGTGCGTCTTTCCTCTCGCCAAGGGTTATCAGCGCGTGGGGAGGGGAGGTATCTTCCCCTCCCCCAATGGTTATCAGCGCGTGGGGAGGGGGGTATCCCCCCCCCAATGGGGGTATCCCCCCCCCCCCCCATGGTTATCAGCGCGTGGGGAGGGGAGGGAGCAGAAAGCGATAACGCTTCTGACCACAAGGCAGCTACAATTTAATTTAAAAATGCTACCATACTATACTTCTATGGGTCTTGAAGATTTTTTTTAGCAAGAAATGAATAATAATAATACTGAAATAAAATCAATATAATCGACAAAGCGAGAATTTTTTTTTCGAGTGTGCTCGACTTTTATGGTTAATTTGCATTTCTGAATCAAATTTGGTGTACTCTTTCATTTACTAAGAGAAAATTCAATTTGATTTTTTTTCCGCTACATGTTTATGCAGTGGAGTAGCTTGTCACATCCCTGGCTGTCAGAGTGGCTCCGTGGTTGTGACTTGCGTGTGTGTGCAGCGGCCCTGCATTTGAACCCGCTCACTGCTGCGTGAGCTCTAGCATTGTGGTACATGATTTGTATCGTGAGTAACTCGCTGATGGTACATACGTGTAAATCGTCTTGATGGGGCTCCAGCACCTTGTCGCCATATCACAAAGCTGCACTTCACAGCCTTATTTTGGCACTTCACTTCCACCTTAGAAGTAGTTGGTACTTGCAAAGTGTCTAGATAGGATCAAAGTATCTTATCTTATTATCCACCTTAGAAACGAATTATTTTTTCCTTTTATTTCTCGATACATATCAATGCCATATTTGTCTCAAATTTCACAATGAAAAACCTTTATCCTATCTTCAGTAACTACTTTCTTCAATAAACTGAGCACGGCATGTTACCTTTTAGGTCATGTACTAGCAAATTGCCCTTCTAATGGCCACATGGTATTATGTCTAGTCTAGCGTAGACTGACGCCTGTGCCTTGGAGGGGATGGCCACGGCAGAAGAGTCCATTTGCACCTCTCCATGCACCTCATCTTCTCTTCTTCCAATCCACTCACTGTTACATCCCCTCTCTTACTCTCTCACTCACACACTCCATGGTATTATATGAAATATATAATAAATTGGGACAGATAATCACAAATTTGTAGAGAGGAGCAAATGCCCACATTGTTTGCTTTGCTTGAAAATCCGCAGGGCGAATCAAAGCATCAAATGAAAACACAGCGGCCGCTCGATGAACTAATACAAAACCGGCCACATCAAAAAGTTGTCTTGTCAAAATCATCTGGATTCCCATAAGTTCTAATTTTCAAATATCTGGATAAGGGATGCCTTACCTGTAGTGAAAATGTTAGTGGGCAGACCAAGACAGATGTTGGATGAGGTCATGAAGGACCTAGAAACTAAAGGACTCAAGTAGCACATAACTCCATCTTCCTTCCTTCCCCTTCATCATCTTGGGTCCAGAATATTCAGAATAGTGTTGGTGCTAAGCCAGCGAAGCGGTGGGAACGCTGTGATACTGGAGGATAGAAAATGTAGTTAACAGGTTTGAGTGCTGTGGCTAAGATAAAGACTATCAGTGGCAACATCTATACAAAGGTTTGCTGGGGTTAGTAACTGCCATTCTGACAACTTATGAGGGAAAACAGTGCCAGTAGCCACCGGCCGTTTTTTCTTCTTCCTTCTGTTTAACGTCAGTTTTTCCCATCATATTTTATGAGGATAGACGGCCGATGATACGCTTCCAACTATCTCTATCCGTTACCTCAACTTCTTCAATGCCCAATGCTGCCAGATCCTCTTCAACACACTGCCTCCATGTCTTCCTTGGCTTGCCCGGTGGACGGCGACCTGGAACTTTAACTCTAAACAGCTCTCCCCAATTCCTCACCACCTTCTCAGCACTGTACTCAGCTTCTTCAATCCACATTTTCTTGCCACTTCTTCACTGGACACTTCATCTCCATGTGATCCCAGCCATATATCTCAACATTCTCCGATCACACCCAACCAACACATAATCCCACTTCGTCAAAGCCCATGTCTCAGAACCATACAGTAAAACTGATCTTATACATGCTTCAAATACTCTTCCTCTGTTTTTCAGTGGAATACTCTTGTTTATCAGCAGTCCCACTATCTCTCTCCACTTCATCCATGTAGTTGCTACTCTTGCTCTTACTGCTCTCTCCACTCCACCCTCGCTATCTAACATGTCACCAAGATAACAAAACTGTTTCAGTTCTATTACATCACCATTCACTTCTATAGATTCTTCCTCTTCTGGCGGGCCCCTCTGTTGATTCTTTTTATACACACTGGACAACAAAAATCTACCACCCTATTTAGGTTTCCTAGTCCCGAACATCTTTTATGGCACCACTTGTCACAGTAGCCACTGGCCTCTTTATTACTACAGTATCAGTTTTTGAAGAAAATTGTAATTATTTGAGTTTTATATTCATACTCTGGCAACAGCAATCCAAGTGCTTTGGCATTGTTTTCCATCGTTACGACTTCCAAATATGAGACAAGCTTGACTTGTTAAGCTAAGTCTCACTTGAAGTCGACTTGCGTTAGCTTGGATGACGTCACATGTAAACTGATATGGCAGAATCAGTGTTAACTTGTACTCCAATTATGCAATACATATATGAATAGGGACCAGTGCAAGGTCATGAATAAATGGAGACTATTGTCGCGGCCATTCCCTTGGGAGAGATCTTAGGACTGGATGTCAGGGATAGATAGGTAGACCAGACAGATAAAGGGAAAACAAATGTACGAAAAAAAAGGGAAAACAAATGTACGAAAAAAAATAGTTCATCAAAATGGCTATTTGATATTAGGCTAACATGAAAGTATGGAAGGAGAAGGCCTCACACAGGCATGCATAATGAGAGGTAGTATGATAAGTGTGGCGATCCTTATGATGCTTTGTGCTAGCATGATATGTAGCACCAACACTGAGTATGTGAGTGAGACTGGGATGTAGAACAACGTCAAAGCTCTAAAATGCTTGACCTTGTAACTTTAAAGTTAAACAAAGGTTTACAGGCTCTAGGATTAGAGAAAGCATGTGGAATGTATGCCTCTAAGCCATACCTGTGTTATGTGATTGCACAAAAACGTGTCTTTGACACGCAGGCAATTATCATTCCATGGAGAAATCAGAGCAGTACCTCCTTAGGTCCTCGCACAGCTGAGCTGTTATGCCAGAATTGAATGACCAAAGATGATAACCAAAACTGGTGGTGAACAGTGAAATCCCCAGGAATGGAGATTTCTGCAAAAGGAAAAGAAGTCTAGATGTGCTCCACTTTGGAAGTTAGCTAGTCATAGAATTGCATATTCTGGGGAGTTGGTGAGATATGCAGCACAGATAAATTTAGTAAAGAATGTCATGGAGGTTGAAGTTTGATGGTTGAAAATTTTGAAAATTCTAGGCCGAGGGCATAAGAGTAAGTAATAATGTTGTTTACACACAAAAGCCACAAAGGGATTAAAATGTGTCTTATCCTCTTTGTAAATCTTTTAATTACAATTTAAAGGAAACTTGATCAATTATTTATCTTGAAATATGCAGGATACGCATACAAAATATAAATGGACTGGACACCGAGTTCAGTTGTTCATTGATTCATAATGGGAAGAGTTGGTGATAGAACGACGCCCTGAAGAACACCAGTGTTAGAAATATGAGAATGACTGTGGCATGTCTCCCACAGCAGGAACAGAAGGGAAAGAAAACTAGGATTCAAACTACAGAGTGATGGATAAAACCTACAATGGTAGTTTGGAAACTAATGATTTGTGCCCAGCCTCTTATTAAAGTAATCGTCCAGACCCATTTTTTCTTTACATAAATATGTTGAATGATCATTCAAAACACCTAATCCACAAAAAATAATTCATTTCCACGCCTTATTTCCGTAAAAACACGACTTTTGTAAAAAGCGCGGGAAAAAAAGTTTCATCCTCTCAACAGGCCCGCGAATATTATTGATGACGTCATTGTAGGTGTTCACCGAGAGAGAGAGAGAGAGAGAGGGGGGGGGGGATGCTGGAGTCCTTCAAGAATCTGCTATTATTCACTCTACTTCATCCCCAACACCCACCCACATCCCACAACACCCACCCCTGTTCCCACCCACATCCCCACTTCCAACACCCATCCCCTTCCCCTACCCACATCCCCCAACACCCACCCCCGTTCCCACCCACATCTCCACTCCCAACACCCATCCCCTTCCCCCTTCCCCCTTCTCCAACATCCATCCCCTTCCCCCACCACCAACATCCCCCCCTTCCCCCACCACCAACACCCATCCCCTTCCCCCACTACCAATATTCATCCACTTCCCCCACCACCAACATCCACCCC
>JACEEZ010005761.1:492500-615000 GCA_016584305.1 Chionoecetes opilio | reverse complement strand
ACAATAATGTATATAGAAATTTATATGAATGTTGACTATTGTGATGTCTTATCTTGAATGTCATACTCATGGCAGCCTAGGAAGATCACCTACTACTAATACCAGAAGATTAATGAATTTGACCTGAATAGCAGTCAGCCAGCTTACTCTCTTGTTAGCTGCCAGTGTGATATGTTTGTAGTATGATGATTAGACCCATTAAAGGTGAGAACAACCACTTTGGTATAATTTTCCTTCGTATAGTAGCCTTGTGCATCCGTGCATGCGATACTGATAAGGAAGCAATTGGAATGAAACAATACATTAAATCAGGATGACTCACTGTGGAAATATTTTGAATTATTTTTTGTAGTTTGCTTGCCAATGATTTAATTTATTTTTTATTTTTTTATGTTTATTTATTTTTGTCAGTTCAAGTTGATATTTAGTTGAGCGTGATTTTCTGAGTCTTAGTAGTCTTTTTAAGTGCTGGTTTTAATTACTTTCAGGTGGTCATCCTGTATTTAATGAATTGTTGTGCGGTGACGGTGGGTACGGGGGGAAGAAGGCCGTGCCCACGCCTTGTCCCGTGTGCGCCAAAGTGCTCTCCAACGCATACAATATGCGTGTTCACCTGGAGACTCACCAGAACATCACATACAAGTGTATCATCTGCGGCATCATTACACGTACACGCGACACCATGAGAAAACATCTCTCCAACGTACACAAGCTGCGTAATGTGGAATTGAAGAATTCTTTCAAGAAGATCACGGGCAAGCAGCAGTCAAGTGCTGCCGATACCACCACGCCCACCTCCACCACACCCACCAAAGCCAGCATTACCAAGTTAGCTTCCCCTTCCTCTGATTTGACATGCACAGGAATTGCAAGTCCTCACTCAGAGGCAGATTCAGCCTTCCCAATATCTATGGACTCCCTTGGTGCCCTTAATTTAGCCAAGGGCAACAATCTTGCATCCATAGTGAGCAAGCTGACCCAGAAACAATGAGTATAGACGAGGGTGGCGGCTGAGCGTGTCGTGTAGTGTTGGGCGCCTTGCACAAGTAATCCAAAGAGTTGTCTAATCTAGCGTCGTGTTGTCAAGCCGGCGCTGCTTCACACGACCACCTTGATCAGCTAGTCCAAACATGATGAATCAGTTGTAGGGAGATATCTTGTGGCAACTATGCACATGTGTCAGGAAACGTGGAAGTCAATGCATGGGTTGCATATCAAATAGTGCCATACACCACTATGATAGAATGAAAAACCAGCTTAACCAAAGGAAAGAAGTTAATGTTGCAATATACATTAACTACTAATGGCCAGTTTTTGTTATGTGATATAATCTTCCCTGTTACCACGCTTTGTTATTTTAGTCATTTGTTTCCAAGTTTATGGCAAATGCAAGATAAATCTCTGCTGCAAAGTGCTCTGTTTATCACTCATGAAAGGTGCTATTGGTTTCCTTAGTCTGTAGGCTGTTGTAGATTAAGTCTTACTTTAAGTGTTGTGATTCTTTTCCTTGCATTTTATTTTATTGAGTATTTATATTTTATGCTATCCATTACTCTTTGCTACAGTAAGCCCTTACTTACAAATCAGGTACGTTTATGTTTGCCGGAAGTATGCGCAATAAGCAACAAGCCAAGCAGAAAGAAGCGTTTTTTCTTTTTTTAATTATTTGCAGGCAAGCCTTCAGGTTTGTCCAATTGGTTTTAAAATTCTTCAAATTTCATTCAGACTTTTATAGCTCTTTTTTTTTCCATTCACAACACTCCATTTAAAGCATGAATGGAAGTGCTTCAAACAAATTTAAATGGATCCATCAAAGGACAAGTCTTGCAAACCTGTCAAAGAAGCGTCTCATGATTTGCTGTCCTGTAAACACACCGCGTGGAGGCTGGCTTTGTTGCTGCATTGTGGCACAATATAATATCTTTGATAAAGTAATGAAGAGCACAACTTTTATGAATTGTTTTTAGCTATTATATATTGGATGCTTTCAAAGCATGTTGTTTGACAGCTGATGATTTGGGCTTTGAAGTAGTATTCCTATTATATTTATTTCCTATCTGTATTTATTGTTATGTATTAGGTTTTAATATATTTAAGTCTACAGTAAATCAAAATTCATGTGGCTGCCTGTAACCGAGTGTTGGCCGTAGTGAAGTGTGTCGAGTGTTTATTTGATAACAGTAAGGTGCTAGTCTAAGCCGCCCTCCCTGCCCGAGGGATGCTATCTACAGTTTTGTACATTTCTGCATTATAGCCTTCCAATTACTCAACATGAAATACCTTTTTTATCTCTATGAATTTTTATCATAGTATAAAGTTTTCAATAACATTGTTTGGCTAGTCAAAAGTTTTATAAAATTGAAACCTGCTTATATGTATGTGTGTGGTGCGTGCACACACACACACACACACGCGCGTGCCCACACCTTACATTGAGTAGACATGTTCCCTTCCCTGTTTTAACCTTGGACACTGGTTATAGAACAAGCATATTTTATGCCACTGTTTGAAGTCCAGTCCAGGAAGTCATTGAAAAATTTGGGTTAAGGCTCATGATGTGTACACACACACACACCACGCCACGCTACGCCACGCCACGCCACACACAAACTCCACACACCACACTACACTATACCACCACACCACACCACACCACACCACACCACACCACACCACACCACACCACACACACACTCCACACCACACACAAACTCCACACACTACACTATACCACCATACACACACACTCCACACCACACACACACACCACACCACACACACACCTCCACACCACACCACACCACACTACACACCCACACCACACCACACACACACCACACCACACACACACCACACACACCACACCAACCAACCACACACACACTCCACACCACACCACACCACACCACACCACACCATACACCACACACACTCCACACACACTCCACACTACACCACACCATACCACACACACACATCACATCACATCACATCACATCACATCACATCACACCACCCCACACCACACCACACCACACCACACACATATACAAGCATAATACATGTGTACATTCATACATGACATTTTTAACACACGCATACACGGTCTAAGTCTTCGTCTTTTTTTTCTCGAGGTGCCAGTAAATACTGCCAAATAATGTTTATAGCCCTCCTATAACAAGTCAGTATTTTTCTATTGTAGGTTGAATTTTATAAACATATATACTGTTGTTATAATAAGAAACTTAAGTGCCTAGGAGAATACATTTTAGTGCCTTCACATACATAAGTCATTACATAAAGTGTTCCTTGTTATATATCCATAGGAAGAGCGTACGGCATACTCATCCTATGCTTATTATTGATGAAACTAGAGAATATATCTTATAGTGCAGTCATTAGAAGAAAGTATTGATGAAGTTTTCAGTCAGTTGCTCTCTCTCTCTCTCTCTCTCTCTCTCTCTCTCTCTCTCTCTCTCTCTCTCTCTCTCTCTCTCCTCTCTCTCTCTCTCTCTCTCTTCTCTCTCTCTCTCTCTCTCTCTCTCTCTCTCTCTCTCTCTCTCGGTATATTGATCATTTGGTATTATGTTGCGTGAAAAGACTTAGTGATTCTGGTTTGCGACTCCTTTAAGCCGGATAAGCTAGTGAACAGGTTGGAGTCGGCAAGCCCATAGTCAGTGAGTAGCAGACGGGCTCAGGTGACGCGAGTAGCTAGGGTAAAGATTTGATCGTCTGGCCTTGAAAATGTTGAGAGTTTAATGCTGCCTCCCTATCAAAAGCTGCCAAATTACATTGAAATTTAAGATTGAAAACCTTCGTTGCTATTTGTTTTCTATAATGAAATTATTAGTTTTAGTTCAATTAGCTGCTTCACGACTTTTCCTTGTATGTCAACTTATTACTTTTAGTGAAAACCAGTTAGTTTTAAAATAGGAAATCTTTTTCTTTATAAGTGTTATAGTAGTTTTTGAAGTTTTTCCCTAGTTTCTTGATCCCTTTATCCTGCCTGGAATGGTCCAATGGCTGGAGCGGAACAGTGCCAAAATGTTGACTCAATTACTCATTTACATTATTTTCTTCTCTCCCTAGACATTAAATGAAGTTATATTCATAAAAAATTACTGATCATTTGCATGTTAGGTGCATTACAGAAATATGTGGACCAGCGATTGAAAGACTAGAATAGAGATTGATGGCTGAAGTGGAATGAGTATTGCTACAAACAATTCATATATATTTTTATACATGAAACAAAAACATTTAATCTTCCATATACAAGTGTGTAAACGTATCTACACACACCAAATTTTGTACCTAGGTTTCAAATAAGGATATACATGTGTAGTGTGTACTGCAGCCTTGTAGCATAGAGTCGATGTGGGGTTGTCTAGGACGAAAAACATGTTCTGATGTTTCATATAGAAATCACTTGTTAAGAAATGGTGCTGTATAATATATATATATACTGTATATATATATTATTCTCTCTCTCTCTCTCTCTCTCTCTCTCTCTCTCTCTCTCTCTCTCTCTCTCTCTCTCTCTCTCTCTCTCTCTCTCTCTCTCTCGTTGCAACCCTGAGACACATTATATGAATAGTTTCTTCAAAGGCCTTTGTTTTGTAAGTTGAAAAGCTTGTTTAGGTTTTTCACACCACGTTTCAAGCAGAGAAAACCAAGATGCATAGAAAAAAATAATTGGGTTTAGTATAGGTTGTTATGGAAGGCCATCCTTGGGTAGTCTCCTCGTGGGGATTGGTGTAAGGGACCCGCTCAATGAATCAAAGATGCTAAAGAACAATTTAAAAGATAGTGATGGAAACATGATAATCACAGTCATGTATAGTTGTCAATCCTTGCTTGGTCGTGGCATCCTAGCTCATGGCTATTTAGTGCTGTTCTATAAAGCACGGGGTTTTTTCATGAAATATTTCCCATATTTTATATTAACCTTGATAACTATTGTTAACCCTGATAACTACTGTCAGGATATTCAGTGAAGCTCGTAAGGCATTAAAGCAATTCATGCTTCTTAGTCTTCTCCAAAATATTTCATTAAGATAGCTTGAATGTTGAAGTGCAGTGGATTCTTTTCTTTGGTGGTTTAAAAAATGCTCATTTTGAAGATTATATCCCCTAATATAATGTTTATCACTGAAAGTTATAGTTCTTAAGAGAAGAGAATCACTTGCTGAATCTATTGACCCAAGTCAGTAATGCTGATGATGAAGTAATTCATCTCAGTAACAGTGAGGGGAAAAGTTGTCCCACAAGAGAATCCCGGAGCACCACACTGTTGACGGTTGACCCAAAAGTGGCACCAAAAGTCTTTTGCCACTAGCTTTGTCTAGATCTTGAGCAGGAGTGTGCCATATGGAAGGCTGCAGCTGACCTCATTTATTATGACAGATTGCCTTTATAATGTGTATATCTATATATATATATATATAATCACTAGGATATTTAGATTGTTTGATTGACTTTTCATCTAAAAGAATGCAGCCATTTCTTTACTTTAGGTTGGCTTCAGTTCAATCAGTTAACATTTTGTGATTAAGTATTCCCTTGTCAGCTAGTTTAGGTCTCAAACATTTGTACACACTTCCGATTTGAGCACAAAATATTTTTATGATTATGCAAATGGAGGCAGCCTCTCCAGGAAAGCTGTATAGTGTGGTGTGTGTGTGTGTGTGTGTCCTGCTCTTGTGTGTGTGTGTGTGTGTGTGTGTGTGCGTGCGTGTGTGTGTGTGTGTGTGTGTGTGTGTGTGTGTGTGTGTGTGTGTGTGTGTGTGTGTGTGTGTGTGGTGTGTGTGTGTGTGTCCTGCTCCTGGAAACTTGAAATGGGAAGGGCTGACAAAAGAAATGACCTGCCTGTCTTTTTGTTCGCACATTTGGACTTTCATAACACTTTCATCTTTTCCATCCATGGGGGGCCAAGGGGGCTGTACTATTATAGGAACATTCTTCAAAATAGCTATTCATTCCCTGAGAAGTTATTTTACTCGTCTGCAGTACTAGTTTCAGGTGGCAATTTCTTTAGACAACTTAGCTACATAGAAATTGCGAAGGCAGAAACTACACTGAATTCAGCCATTTCAGCACTGCGTAAATAACCCAAGAAAATGTTTACTCACAACCCAAGGAACAAAATTGCAATGCGAGTATCCTTAACTGATTTTTTTTATTTGAGAAGTAAAAGTAAAAGATAAATCAGCACGTAATGGCTACCTGATGTAACAAATCTGCTACATATAAAACTACAATATGCACTATGGCGGTGTGGTTCCTCGTCATAAGATTGAACCCTCCATATCTTACGGGTCAGATCCTTGCCATAGGAACAGACGATGAAAGAATACCCTCGTGGGTTTGTGCATCAGCCATATTTACCTCACACACTCCCATCTCTTGCATCATCCTGCTGTACCAATCCGTTCCTTTCCCCTTCCCTCACTGATTCCCTTGTTCTCTAACCCCTTCCCTGTTTGCATGCGCACCCTTCTCTCCCACTTCTCCTTTCCTACTCTTAATCTTCTCCCTTTCTACGTTCATTCCTTCCCTCCGTGGCTTATACCTTCCCCCCATATCTGTTCTTCTGTCCCCACTACCTCTCCCAAGTCTACCATTCCTTCTATTGTCCTCCGCTCTCACTTTCTTGAACACCTTTCCACTCATTCCTCTAGCACCCACGTCTACACTGACGGTTCTAAATCCCACTCTGGTTCTGGCTCTGCTGTCCTCTTCCCCTCTCTTCATTATCAATACCAACTACCTACAGAATCCACTGTTCTTACAACGGAATTGTACGCCATCCTCTTCGCCTTGAAATGCATACTTTTCTACCCATCCTGTTCCTTCACTATCTTCACTGATTCCTGCAATTTCCTTTCTCTTATACAATCTCTTCGCTCACTTCACCCTCTTGTTCGGGAGATCCAAGACTGGTTATTCCGACTATCCATACACCACAAAACAATTTGCTTCTGCTGGGTACCGAGTCATGTGGGTATCTCGGGCAACGAACACGTTGATTCTTAGGCGCGCTCGGCCACTATGTCCCATTGCCCCCGTTTCTCAGACTTGCCAGCCTCCGACTACTACCCTTCCTTTAAATCTTTCCTATTCGACCGCTGGCAATCCTCCTGGACCACTTTCTCTGCCAATAAACTTCGCCTGATCAAACCCTCTATATCTCCATGGTCAAATCCTTACCACTCTAATAGACGTTGGGAGACTGCTCTCGCACGCTTACGCATAGGCCATACCAACCTCACACACTCCTATCTCATGTCACGCTCCTCCCCAACCCTCTGCGCACCCTGTCAAGCTCCTTTCACTGTCCAACATGTCCTAATATCTTGCCCGTTCCAGTTCCTTCCCTCATTTGTCCTCCCTTTCCCGACCTCCCTGTCTTGCGGACATTCTCCCGGAATCCCCCTCCTTCTCCCTGGAAAATGTAACCTCCTTCCTCCAACAAATCCACATCCTACATCTGATCTAACCATCCTGCTGTAACATTCCATTCTTTCCCCTTCTTTCATTGTTTCACTATAATTCTTTAACCCCCCCCCCCCCCCCCTTATATGCTTTGCCATAGTGCCATATGACCTCTGATGTCTGGCACATTCACCTTTTTTGGCATTAAATCAATCAATCAACCCTCCCATTGTTTATGCTTTGCCGTACTGCCATATGACCTCTGATGTCTGGCACATTTCCCCCTTTTTGGCATTAAATCAATCAATCTTGCCGTGCTCTCCCCCGACCTTCTGTCTGTCCTTAGTGTTCCTTTCACTGGTCACCGAGTCCTTCTGTTCTGCCCCCATATTGCTGTTGCCCATGCCAATACTTTTCCTCATCTGTCCTCCCTCTCCTGAAAGCCCTGCCTTCCAGGTGTCCTCGCAGAACTCCTGTTTCACCCATCACAGTTTAATATCCTCCCCCACTATATATCTCCTTCATCCAACAAATACACATCCTTCATTTCATCTAGCCATCCTCCTGTAACAATCCATGCCTTTCCCCATCCCTCACCGTTTCACTATCTCTCTAACGGTCTAACCCCTCACTTTGTTATGTTTTGCCATAGTGCCATATGACCTCTGCTGTCTGGCACATTTTCCCTTTTTTTTGGCATTACAATCCATCAATCCTCCAACAGATAAACGTCCTTCATAGGGTTTAACCAGCCTGTTCTAACGTCCTGTTCCTTTTCTCATCCCCTGCTGGCTCACTTTTTCTTTCTCCCCCCTTCGCTTCTCTGCTCTTCCCACAGTGCCTTATGACCTGTGATGTCTGGCATAGCTCAAACTGCCTTGGCATTTCAATCAATCAATCTTAGGACGCTCCATAGTTGGCCACTCCTGCATTAGGCCACAAAGTCTGATACATGATTAGTACCACAAAGTTGTATAGAATCCAAAATGTATGATTAGATTGAGGAGTTACAAAATCGTATCGAATCTAAATTTCATTGGATATACGAAATTGTGACTGGCTCCGACGTCTCACTGAGTTTACCTATCTTCCAACTTCTGACATATATTTTGATGGAAGAGGAATATGATTTACGTTGCCTCGTGCCTGAATTGATAATGATAATAATAATAAATGGTTTCTTAACATGCCAGTAAAAGGCTTGCCAAGGATTGATTGATACTAACGCGCCCCTTGTGACGGGCCATCAGTATCGCTCCATTAGCCTTTGCATGTTACAACTTACATATGATTGTGATGATTCATATGGATGCCCCTCAACATTATATAAAGAACTTTAACCTGTGTGGTCATTGATGAGATGAAGCAAAGTATGTTTCATTGAGTTGTGACGAGACAGTAGCTCATAACAGGAAAGTCGTGAGGTTACAACAGCCTCTGTACCCAAGCAAGGGTTGGTAGCAGCTATATTGGAGATTTCTGTGACTATTAGAGAAAACACAGATGGGAAACGCGGTAGACATTGATTAGACAAAATATATAACTTTCATATACCATATATGTATTAGGTTCTACTGCACTAATTATTACATTCTGATTTATGAAGTGCCTGACAAAATATAGAGAAAAGCGCGCTATGCATTAATCGCACATTTACAAGCTAAATAGGTGAGACATTTACTTGCATAAGCAGATATAAGACATTTTGTTACCAATTTACATGTTAGAACTATATATATATTTATCCATACTGAGAGGAAACAGATATATTTGCTGCATATATTTTAACCTTGATATAAGCAATAATCTGAATGATGAAAGACTATGTATCTGTAGAAGTACAAGTGACGGCTTTGCATCACTTCTGTAAGCAATAGTGAATTTCCTTGTTGATAAGCTTGAGTTGAAGGGTTAGAAGGACAAGGTATGATGTGTATGCCCTATTATTGTACACTTATATTCTTCTACGCCAAAATCAGTATCCATGTTTCTGAATTGTGTTGCCTTATGATTAATTTCTTTGCCCACCACCACTGTAATACTCTATAAGGGAAAGGGACTGACTTTGTTGTTGTGTAAGAAAACGTAGCCTTCCATGCAATATTTAACGACAGGGAATATGAAGCAATCCTTAGTTTGTTTGATGAAGCATCTTGTTTTTTTCTGTAATTTGTATTGTCAGCAAAATAATTCTAGTCACGGCTTTGACTTGTAAGACTGTGACTTGTTATTCTGCTGTACTCATGATTTGCTCTTCTCTTTCCTTAATTTGTCTTTTTTATGTATGGGATATTCTTGCAACTGATGAAATGGCATTGCAGCTTTAGTGTACTAGCCTTGACTATTGGATCAAGTGACTGTGAAGGGTTTGAAGGAAATCCACCCCATCAAGTGCCTAGAAACGTGGTACCTGAAGTACAATATTGTTGCCATATTGTTTAGTGTTAGTGAATGTACCTCACCTGCACATCTCCAGCCATGGGTTCCAACCCTAAGAAGGAGACTCAGTGTGGGGCTGCCGTAGCTATAGTGTTATATGAACAGAGTTTGAGGTTCATTAGTTACATTTCATGGTATGTAGCTTTTTTATAGATAATGTTTTGTGTGTTGAAATGTAGCTCTTATGCCTTCTTTAATAAATCTATGAAGTATGTCTTGTTTTAAGGTTTTTAAGCATTTACTGATTTTCTGTCCATCAGTTCAGAACATTATAAGACAGCATGATTTACTGTTATTTTTATTATATAGTCTCCTGAAAATGGAAATGACGACAAAATATACTTTCATCTGAGAAAATGTCAGGGGGTTCGGTTTCCGTGCTGTACAGTAGGCAATTGATAGTATTTTGTATCGATGAACCAGTCCCATTGTTAGCTGGTGCTTTCCCAGGTTAACCCCTTCATGCCCAGATCTTTCCTTTGCTATATAAAATTGTGTTAACTATGAAACTACAAAAACTAACTGAATATACCAAGTTAGCTAATGGACAAGGATGATACTAAACAGGTCATTATCTATAAAATATTGCTTATATTAATTAAAATCGTCTAATGGTATCCAAATTACAATGGAAATTACGTTCTGGGCCTCAAGGGGTTAAGCATGTGAAAACACGGGATACCATTTCACACAGTAGTGAGCATTGAGTATACTGTACCTATAGATACACAAATCTCCCCACAGTAGATGATATAGCACCAAAACCTAGATTTCACTAGAAACTGTAGCTGCAAGGTTACTTTATTGCTGTTGTGCCTCGGTCCCCTAGCATCAGTGTGGCCAGTCACTGGATGCACTGTAGCCTAACTTTACAGAGTGAGAGTTGATGTGAATGTTGTTGTTTTATGCAAGTCATACTGCAGGCAGGATATTTATGAAGGTGGAGGGGGGCGGTAAGGGTTAGGAGGGACGTGTTATAGAGGAAAGATAGGGTGAGAAGGACACTTAAGGAGCAGAGTGTGTGAGGGTTGTGCTTGAAGGATGGGGTACAGGAGTGCAGGGCAGGGCAATGGTGCCTGCAGTGGTGAGGCATCGGGGAAGCAGGGCAGGGCAATGGTGCCTGCAGTGGTGAGGCATCGGGGAAGCAGGGCGCCGCCCGGGCTGCATGTGTTATGGGAATATGAAAAACATATCTTGAAGTCATAGTAGTACATATAGATACATGTAGTAGATTTTCCTGAGTAGAAAATTATTGATCATACTGAAATAAGTTATCACGTATTGTGGTCGTTCATTATAAAGTAGTGGAGTGGAAGGCGTCAGACGTGTGACTACTCACTCCCAGCCTCCACTCTGAGCCACCCGGCATGCTGGCCTGCAGGAATGTTCTGTCTGTATCAGACACTTAATGATGCGTTCACAAGATCATCAAGGTCAACTTTAAGAAATAAGAAAAAAAGACAACTAGAAATTTTTTATTTGGCTCATTTAGGGTAATTTCCCCCTGTTGTCTGACCTCCATCCTAGATGAATCAAAAGTAAGATAGACTTCCCTTGAACAATTGACCTACTTTCCGGTAAAAAAGAAAACATATTTTAATTACAAGCTTAGAGAGAGGAACAAATAGAAGGAAACCTATTGTGTAGTAATAAGAGAATGGTGGTATAACCCGCACCGTGGCAGCACCCATGCATGCCCTGCACTGCACCTTTACCACCAGCAGACTGGGTGTAGGAAGGGGACCACACAACACTACACAGCACTACTTTCTGCATTCCATTCCTATCACCTATTCCGCTATTTCATTCTTACTTCCAACTTTGCCTCCCTTTATATACGTACTACTTTATGCCATCAGAACCAGCTTCACTTTATGCTGTGATTTCCCAGAGTCCACTTTGGCACCCCCGCCTGAAGCCCTGACTTCTATGCCTTGCTTGTCTATTCTGAGTTATTGCTTGATTGAGTGATTTACTGGTCCTTGTGGTGCTTGATGATGTAGTGGTCAGACTCTTGGGAGCATATGAGACAGTTGATACACATGATGTGGAGATATGTCCATGATAGTTAGTAATAGTCGCCGCATGTTAAGTTGGCGAAAATGGGGTCCCTTCACTTCCCCCTTCCGAACGCACGGGATTGGCTGAGGTGTTGGGTGAGAATGCCTTACTCCATGTTCCGCCCTAAAGCCTCAACACCCAACACCTCAGCCAATCCAGTGCGTTTGGAAGGGGGGAGTGAGGGGCCCAATTTTTGCCAGCTTAACATGCAGCGACTAGTCCTCTGGGATTTTAACACCAGTGCGAAGGCTGTGGCTCCATGGGTCTGCAGAAAGGCGACAGACAGCCTTGTGATATGCTCGAAGAGGAACCTTATCAGAAACCTTAGGCACAAAATTTATCATAAGTTAATGTCATGTTAAATATGACTGAAACAAGGAGGCTTTTGCATTGCGTTCATTATTGCTTCAGATCAATTATCAGATTCAATTATTCCGATCAATTATTGTTTAAGACCATAGCATTAATCAGGTTCATGTCCAGGTGACAATTTAATGTGTGTGTATGAGTCATAAATCCGTTACTATTAAAACACTGATTTAGGTCAAATAAAATAAGATTAGAAAAAAATCACCTGGTGTACCTTGAAATCATGAAGTACATGTGTGAAATCATGTACATAGTTAGAAAAACATTAATTAATATTTCCTTAATTGACTTGACAAATATTCTTAGCCCTATAGTAATCAAAAAGTATTTTAATGATGTACAGTAAACCCTCGATACACCGAACTAATTGGGGGGAAGGGTCGATTGCAATATCCGATAGTTCAGTTTATAGGATGATTAGTTGTCTGCCTCATAAACCAGAGTTCGGTTTATGGCGGGGCGTCGTTCGGTCATATGTGTTCAAACAAAGTTAACTGTACAGTACTGTAGAGTAAAATATAATTTTGTACAAGGTACTGCAATGGAGTGAGTAGTCCACACACACACAATGAGGGTCGAGTGTAAACTGAGACGCACGGGCCGGCCAACATGTTCAGGTGGCTCACCAATCGCCGCATATGCCTAACTAGAGTTCGGTATATCAGAGGCTTGTTCGAAGGCAACACGGCATTCGGTTTAACGAGGTTTGGTTTATCGAGGGTGTACTGTATACTAAAACTGATACTTATTTTTTTTGGTTTTAGAATTCATCATTAAATGACTGATTACTAGTTTGCTGAGACTTTCTGTGAAGAGATGCGAGAGAAGTGCGGAGATGTTCTTGCTCCTCGTTAATCCTGGAATTGTGACGAGAAGGTTTTGTAGATCTTGACCAAACATACATATTTTTGCTAAAACCACAGTTCATTGTATGATTTCCACTTTCATAGTGGGAGGGGAGGGGAGGGGATAAGATTTTGAGTTTTAGGGGTATCAAAATGTGCTTAGATTGCATAAGATAAACTCAATGAGCAGAAGTCTCCTCAGGTACACAAATGTCTCTTGGTTCTTTCCACAAGGAATGGACAGAATTTGGGGGTGAATGTTGGTTCCCATCATTATTGTTTCCGGGTATCCGGGACCTGTGTTCTTGTCCCCGTCACCATTGTTGTTCAGATTGTCATACCTGAATGTCAAATACATACTCTATACTTATGATTTTATGACGTTCACAAGGCAGATCGCTTGCCTCCGTGGTGTAGTGGCTAGCGCGCCTGGCTACAAATCTGTGGGCCCTGGATCGAATCCGGGCCAGGGCAAGTTGGCGACCAGCCCTAAAGCTGTTCATCCCCCCTTTCGGGGTTGAAAAATGGGTACTTGGGGAAGGTAACTGGCAACCCGGGTGTCACACTAGCCCCGTGTCCCGGGGTAACGGGTTCTCACCCACCACAGGCTCAAAAGCTGATGAGACAGAGATGAGCACCGAGGCCATGCGCAGCATTGCGTATGCCCCCACCTTTACTTTACCTTACAAGACAGACTCGGACTTGAAGCATGTAAGAATGGTAGTGATGAGTTACATCTGAGGTTAGTGTAAACCCATGCCAAACTTGATGTTATACAGATAGTTATCCCCTCACTTGGTAGTGGCAAGCATTTTTAGTAATGTTGGTGATATGCAGTGTTGGTCTTGGAGGTGGTGAGCTGTAACCTCTCGTCATGGGATTATAATTTTCTATCAAAACTGGATAGCTTTTTGCAACATTAGTGGTTGAAATTATTGGAATTTTAGTTACATATTTTCAGCAACATAACGCTGGCAGTCTTCAGATGGGCCAGTGAGGAAAGCCTGGGTGGGAGGTTTCTGGCAGCAGCCAAGATGCATTTGAGTCACATTGGCAGTCAGTACACTTAGGACTATCCCTAAAGAGGGATATTCCTCAGAGGGATTCATGATTCCTCAGAGGGATCATGACTTTGTCCCCTCTCAAAATATGAATTCTGTCACATTTGTTGTCTGTGGATCTATATCAAAGCACTAGCAGTCATGGGAGTGGACAAAGCAATCACAAGACAAGGAGAAAACATCAGATAAAATTATGCATCAAAGTTTTCACGCTGTAGATTAGAAAAAAAAAATTAAATTGCTGGTAATGCAATAGCGTTCATATGTGTATTTTGCTTAGGGTATATAATATTCTTTGATCCTATCTAGACACTTTGCAAGTACCAACGACAAGGTTATTGACTATACAAAGCGCCACCACGCCAGGACGAACCTGGTGAGCTCGAACCGCTGACCGAATGCAGGGACGCTGCACGCGAGCCCACAGCTCTACCAACCGAGCCACCCTGACGGGTTTGCATAGGGTAAACAAAATTTATGTTGTATTTGAGACATTGGTTGAAATAAAGATTCCGTATGTATTTTTAGTTTTCAATGTTTGTATTGAAAGCAGCTAAACTGACTACTAGTGGTACTAGTAATACTAAATGTATATATTGAAATTATAGTCTTATATTTTTTTTAAAGTTCTATATTTAGCAATGGAGCTAAAAAGTTTTATTCAAAAGTTTATCCCAATTATAAAAGTCATGAATAGCAGATCTTGCTTTCAAGTTACATCACTTTATCCAATGACTGATATCAAGAGGTGTACAATAACCCAGACACCCTTGCCACTCCTGCCTGCCATGGGGGAGACCCGCCACCCATGCTCCATACAGGTGTACAGGGACACACAGAACAAGTGTTGACCTGTTCACAACAGAACACTCCATGACTGGAATTTTATCATCTGGAATAACCTTATAACTGGAGGTTTTGCATGATAGGAAAAAGCTTTTAGAAATTGTTTGTGAATCATAAGAAATTATAGAAATTGTAAGCCTTTGAATTGACATTTAGTACTCGAGTTGGCTCCCCGGCAGCCGGATGCCTGCCACCTAAACAGCCCCCACGCGGGGCCTTGTGACAGTGCGTTTGTCATAATGGACATGAACAATTCTTGTGTTTGGACGATAGTTTGATTGCATCTTTCTTAACAGCACAAAATTTAAAGAAAAGCAATTTAGGCATATTTTATGTTCTTTATGCCATTTGACTCAGAAGGATCGTTGACAGTTTAGAATGAAGGGTTGATGGGGGGGACCTGGGGTGATAAATATCAACAGTTACTACTAAAGCAGGCCGGGGGGGGGGGGGGGGTAAGGTTGAGAAGCACTCATTGTAAACCATGTTACCAGCAGTATAGAGTGTTACAATGTATCATATAATACATGAAACATTAACAGTTCAAAGGGGAACCACAGGGAAGAAGTGCAAGTACAGTACAACATTTGTGATGAGCACAACCTTCCTGAAGTGTGAGCCTAGAGACCCATCCTGGTGGTGATGGGGACTAGGCGTGTGAGGATGGTTGTATGATGAAGTGATACTGCCAAGTTTGCTTCAGTATTCATGTTGACATGAATGATTTGGAAAGGATTACACTAAAGGAAGGTGGAGCATTATGGTGTTTTGGATACTCAAAAGAAGAATGGCATTATCTTTTTGTTTGGCATTTGGTATTAGTACACATTGCTTTGGCAAGGATTTTATATTTGCAATGGAAAGTATCCCACCAAGCACGGAATGACTTTCTAAAAAAATTGCTACCAAGCTTTATTGGAATGGTGTCTGGCTTTAGGCTTTAGGCTTACAATATTGTATTGCCTCGGAAATACTTCAGTTAGGGAAAGGATGCTTGGCCATATCACTGATTGTAATTAGGGTTCTGGTTGGCTGGCAGATTTTCATTGTCAGCAGTGATGTTCAGACAAACTGTCTTACAGAAATATTCTTAGATATAGGAGACTATGTGTACAGAATACTAAAATTAACTCCATCAATTTTGCATTGCTGTTTATGGTACAATAATTTTTTATAGTAGAGAAATAATTGTCAATGTTAAATGGCTAAGACAGAGAGAGGGAGAAACACATGCGTACGTGTGCCTACCTACATGTGCCCACGTGCGCATGGGTGAAAATAATAGAAAATGCGACAATGTTAAAGCTTTCTTCAACAGTTTAAAATCCTAAGGTGCTAAGGTTGTATAATGTATGTGCGAAAGAAGCATGCTTTCATGTATTTATATATTCCATCCTTGGTCCTGTCTGAATGTTGATACACTGATGTATGGATGGAACCATGTCAGTCTGTATGAGGTAGTCCTGTTTGCTGTAGCATCTACAATCACACTCACTTTCTGCCAATCACATCCTCGGGATTTAATTTATCTTTTTGATATTCCGAATTTGACTTTAGATTTCTATCAGGCTGAAACACATGCAATGTATCTGCTAAAGCTTGGGTGATTTTATTCACTTACATTCATAAGCTTTGCAATGAACACCCTAGTATAGTCACAGCCTTCAGTGCACGGCTCACCGGCCTACGAGCCCCTCAGCCAGCCTCAGGACATGCCCTTGCCACACTCTTGTTTGCATTGAACCACCACCACCTCTCTCCCCCCCTCCCCCCCTTATCTCTCTCTCTCTCTCTCTCTCTCTCTCTCTCTCTCTCTCTCTCTCTCTCTCTCTCTCTCTCTCTCTCTCTCTCTCTCTCTCTCTCTCTCTCTCTCTCTCTCTCTCTCTCTCTCTCTCTCTCTCTCTCTCTCTCTCACACACACACACAGTGTAATAAATTAACTTCAGTCAAAACTTCATTTTGTCATTTTTATAAAGTCTTCAATGTAATGATTTTCTTTAATGTCTTGAGTAATTCAAATGCATAAGATTTTTCCTTTCATATAATTCCCTACTGTGTACTTGTGTCCTTATTTCTCCCTTACCACATATCCTCATCACTCCATTAGTCATAAAATTATATTTTCTTTCTTTTTTCTTGTCCACTGTGTAATTGTGTCCTTGTTTGTCCCTTGTGATCCCTGCCCTTCACTCCTCTAGGCGAGTTGTGCCCAGGCTGGGAGAGGCTGCACCCTAGAAGCAAGGCCCCTGGCCGGCCTGTTACACTTTTTCAATGGCTTGTTGACTTAATTCAATTGATATCTGGAAAAAGTTTAATCGGTTGAAATCATTGAAGTCTTGATTAAAATGGAAAATTATTTAAATTTATAAAAGTTGCCCAAAAATGAGGCCACAACTTGCATTATTATTGAAACAGGTAGTGACAGGCATTTGATTAGAATAAAGTCATGCAAACCTTTGGCTGCCATTCACAGCATCAGTCACTCAAGCAATTAGAACGATCAGCTGTCATATGCCTGTCACTGCATGCCTTGATATAGAAAGCATCTGTTTAAAGTTAGTACTGTAATTGGTAAAATTGGGAATGATGAAATGACTGACAGTGTCCTTTTCCGTTCTTTTTCCAGATTATCAATTGCTTCAAAAATTACAATTTATCAGCGCCTCCCACCAATACATGCACTGGCCATCGCGTCGCCCCGCTGTCTGTCCAGGATGTGGCAAGTTCTTTAAATTCAAGTACAATATGAAGATCCATCTGAAAAAATGTATGCAGGCACAGAGTCACCTTGGTGGTGGGCTGTTGGGGAGCGGTGTGACTGAGGAAGTGGCTCCACATCCCTCCCTTCCACCTCCTCCACCGCCGCCACCTCACCCTCATGGCACTCACTCCACGTCCTGACTGGCAGCACTGAGCCAGGATGCCCCGTCCACCAATCATTTCAAAGCTCCTCCATCTCCACCTCCACCACTGCTGCCACTATCACACAATTCACCACACTCTCCATCATTCTTAGCAACGTTAGCCGCGAGACGTCAGGCTACTGCCGGGGAGAGAAAGTGGTTTCCTTATTAGTGCATTCTGGATAATATGCCTAAGGAGTGTCAAGCTGAACTCATCAATGGCCTCTCATGAACTAAGTTTTTGGCTCCAGAGGAGAGAACCCCGGTGTGACAAGAGTCACCCTGCAGCCTTCCTGGTACCCCGCACTAGTAGAGCTTATATTTCACAATGTGATTGTTGATGTAGAGAAAGAGAAGGCTGACATGTGTGACATGATAATGTATGAATCAGGGGTTGAAACAGGGTTGACGTTGTCTTCCAGCATCCTGTCATGTGCTGCACTCTGCTCATGAAAGATCAGCTGAGACTGTATTCCATGTGGTGAAAATCTGAACACCAAGATTTTAGCAGCTTAGGTGTGGCAGCATAGCTGCCCTGTTATGTAATTGAAGGTTAATGGTTTAGTTGTAATAAGTGAGTTAATGAGTTAAGGAAGTCAAGATGTTAATTATTAAGTACTGGGAGCTTGATTTTGTGAACTGTACAGCAGCAGCAGCAGCTTTCAAAAGATAGACGTGCCAAATGCGGGGTGAAATCCATACCTTGCTGGTCCAGTGAATACAGTAGAAGTATAACAGGGCCAGCCTCCCGCACAGTTCATATGATGGCCAACAGTGACTGCAGTAGCTGGCATGGCCTCATTCACAGCAACACTAACAGCAAACAGGCATCAGTCAGCCAGGTTCAGCATCGCAAATCATTCTGGCAGCAATTTGCAGCAGCAGCAGCAGCAGCAACAACAGTCAGGCTCAGTACAAATAATACGGGTTACATTGCTCGTTCCGTTGCTGCCCTGCACATGGGCGCAGCTCGTCAGATAAAACAATCAATGTGTGACCTCAGAGACACTTGCTCACTCTATGGCAGGGATCAGTACCTCATAGGGATGATGATGACTAGATTTTATCTCCTGTTGCTGGCAGCAGCGAGAAGTTTTATTATTCTGGCAGCATGGGAGATAAAAATGGTGTCATCATTCTCGCAACAATATTACCTCATTATGCGCTTTAAACAGAGTGGATTCTGGCACATGGCCTTGCTTTTGTTAGGCATCATGATGCATTGTTCGCTCTGCCACATAAATTATTTTCCTATAGTACCTCATACTATTGTCAGGGTTACAAGGACCTGACAACATCCAAATTAGTCGGTAATGCATTTATACAGTGTAAACATTATCTACAATGTTCCTCAGGTATTTTTTATGACTTCTCTGTGGTCCACAGGTCTGAATCCCATGGGAGAGTGTGTGACACCCAATCTCAGTTGTAGTTTGCTGAGCACTGAGTCAGGGCAGGCAGACCAGGCTACCTAACACTACTTGTTGCCCATTGTTTGTAGTATTATTGTTGTTGTTGAGATTGAAGAACTATTATTTAAGTGGTAGTGTGGTGGTTCTGTCTGTCCTGGCACAGTTGATTAGGTCTTGCTCAGCAACCACAGCAGCAACAGCAGCAGCAAAGTAATATCTTTGCAGCTGTTTTTACGTACAATCAGGGTGGCACCTTCTCCCTGGGCACAATCTACCTCACAGTGCAAACCTATTGTTTCCTGTTAATATAATAGGAGCACGTTGTATTGTAGCTACTGACCGACCTACCTACTTTCCAGTCCCCACCTGGTGATCAAAGTGACAATGTTAAATATCACAGTCCCACAGCAGTTTCATGACCAGCCAGTAGGTTTGTGCTGTAGACTATCAAGCAGGAATCTGCATCAATATTCTGCTGTAGTTTCTTGCTTGGCTGTCATTCTAATGCACTCATTGGTGGGTGGATCATCACCCTTAGTGCACTAGTGCTTCAATTTGACTAAACATTACACTGGTACAGCGGCAGGTCATGGGAAGCAGCCACTTTTCTGTGTTCATAAAATTGGCGATATGTAAAACTCTTTATTAGTCATTAAGTAGCAATTTCCCTCTCAATGAATGTTCCATCTGAAATCTTGTCAAGCCTTCTGTTTTATGTAAAAGCACTGACCATTTATATGATATATATATATATATAATATATATATATATATATATATATATATATATATATATATATATATATATATATATATATATATATATATATATATATATATATATATATATATATATATATATATATATATAACATATACACACACACACACACACACTGATCCAAAGTTGTATTATATGCAGTCAGTGTTTGAGCTTGCCCACCAAATGCTGGTTTCCTGTGTTCTGCTTTAAGTGAAAAGAAAGGAAATTTTTACTTTACAGTTCTGTGAAGTTTAAGGACGTTTAAGAATTTTTGCATACTCTCCCACATCCTCTGAAGCTAGAAGTGCCTGCTCTTTTGTGGCAGTGCAGAGAGGAGTGGGGGGCAGCACTGGTGGGTCGTGGTGCTCCACGCTAAAGCAAGAGAGGGCTCTAAATTGTATCTCACATTCATTGAAAGGGAAATTGTGTTATGGTGTGGAAGCATGACTATAAATCTTGTCACTTTGACTGATAGTCATTGGGTCTATTACTAAGGACTTGAGATTTATGACCATATTCTGAAAAAAATATATGACAGACGTAGGTCTATAATGTTACTAATTCTGTGCAGTGCAAAGGTGCTCCCTATTTACTTCTAAACAAAAAATTTATAGTCATGATTATGATATGATTTTGATTGAAGAAGCCGAGTAGTGAGCACACTTGTTCCGTTCACACACGCAGTGTTGTGGTCCTGGAGGCGCCGCCATCATGTTGTCACTCAGTCTTGTTGTCTTGGTTTGGTTATATGTATTGTCACTCCTTCACTAGATGCCTTCTTATTGATTTTTCTTTTCATCATTATTCAGCGTCACGGTATTCAAAGTAAATAGCAATTGCAGGCTGTTGCCTGATTGTTTTTAGTTTAGTAACTTTAAATTTTTCATTTGTATTTGACGCATTCTCAATGAGTTACTAATAGTGTTGGTTTTATATTTATCAATAACCAGTAGAGCCACACAAAGTGTGTGCTGTGTTGGTTTTGTAATGTCACGATGGAGCTCTCCAGGTTAACGCGCACACACACACACACACACACACACACACGCACACGCACACGCACACGCACACACACACACACACACACACACACACACACACACACACACACACACACACACACACACACACACACACACACACACACACACAAACAAACAATCACACACACAATCAGCAACAAAGATGCTTATTAACAAAGTCCATCCCAGAGTAGGTTTTGTCTGTCCTTGTGAAGGATCTCCAAAGAGCCACAGGTGAAGTAATTCTTATCAGTGATTGAAGTCCTGCTCTCCAGTCATTACTGGAAGCAGGTTTTCACTTAGAATAAAAATCTGGTCTTGAAACATTTGAGACAAAAAAAAAAAAAAAAAAAAAAATCCTGTGGTGTAAACTTTACAGATCTGATAGTCGCGATGTGATGGAGTGGCGCTGTGAGACAGCACGCATCCCCTTCCATGTGTGTTGGGGAGTAAAACAGCACCCAGTGCGTCCCAGTCAGTAATGTAGCCAGGTGTGGAATGGCTTGGATGGACTTTGAATGTAGCGTCAGCTTGTTGTTCATTTAACTGTATCCATGTGGGGCAGAACTACGGCTGGCTCAGGTTGTCAGACACTTTGTGTCCAGAATTATGATTCCAAAACTTTGTAGTCTGCTTCCCCTCCTTCTCTACTGTAAAGCTATTAGGTAGACACTTTCGTGGCCAGAGTTAATATTATTTCTCTAGGATTTAGTTCTGATAAGTATATCATTAAATTCTTTTCATGTAACTGTGGCAGATAGCTACATAGTTAATGGAATTTTTATTGAAATTTAAAATAGTTGAGTTTGCCATGAAGATGTGCTATCGTCAGTGGTGCTAAACATTTAAGCACGGCTCTAATATCAGTGAATTTCTGGCACACGGGCACATCAGACATGGCCAGCGAGTGATTGTTTGTGTCCCTTTCATCTCCATACTCTCTGTTTGGTTCAACCTCTTCCATGAATCATCACGATGGTCAAACCTCACCTTGTAACATTAAGGAATAGATATTCATTCTTAAATCCCTTGTTTTCTACTTCATGCTGTGAAACTCATTATAATCCAAAGACTATGGCATTATGAACACTTCTTGACTTATTGTATAAGCATCTAAATATCTGTAGATTGCTTCTATTCTCTTTGCTTCTGATTTTGAGAAAATCCATAGAAATTTGCTGTGCATTATTACAGACCCATCCTTCATAGAAATGGTTTGCATCCTGCCTAGGAGGATACGGGTCTTGTGTTCTTGTTGTGTCTGATCACTAGGAAGGATGCAAAAGTCTATTTATGAACGATGTGTTTCCTCAGACCCTTCCACAGAATATATAATGAAAGTCCTAGAGTATTATTTAGCTATATTGTACATACATTACCTATTTATATAACTATCAGTTATGCCATGCGGCATATGCAGAGTTCAATCCGATATAATTTTAAGAGATACTGTTCTATATAAGTATTTGTCAGGCAGCACAATATACTTCTATCACGTTAAACAATGAACTGTGATATACACAAATATCACATTAAATGAAGACTTATCAAAAGTGTTATGATATTTATTTCTATTATTATTACATTTTTTTATATTATTATTATTTAGCCTTTGGATTATCCATTTTCATCCTATGAACTTTTTTTTTCTTCTTTTTTTTCCCCACCCCCAAGGCAACATAGATATGCATATTAACATAAGCCCGTTACCCCCACGCAGTACCGGAGTTCCTAATCTTTCTCTTGTTTTCTTCACCCCTTCATGAAAGATTGAATGATGAATGCTTGATAGAGATGCTTTTACATGAAAGGGTTTACATCAATCAGGTCCTTATGTGCTCAAGGGAAGACTGGCACCAGCCTGTATCCCCATTTTATAGTTAATGTGTTTGTAGTCACTTGTTAGGTTGCTTTGGAATGAATGTTTACCAAGTATTAAAATATATGGTTATCTTGGCCTTGGTGTGCCTGTGAGCCAATCCAATGACGGGAGTGCTGGTGGGTCCCTGAGTTACCGGCAGCAGACTTGTGTAGGACAACTGTGCCATCTCTTTCCTGATTCTGTGGTCGCATGTTGTCCCTACCGGCAAGTTCTCTGCGTTATAATGTGACAGGGTCTTGTTGAGAAGTCCGTGTTTGTAGAGCGAGTGTCATCCATGATAAATCCATGTGTCATGTTGTCTTCAAAAACACAGTTTTTGTATCAAATATCCCATTAGTATGAAAATATATTTGGGATTATTTTGTCATACTTTATACAATTAAGGAAAACCCAGATACATATTCTGATAAATGAATTAAAAATGTTTTTATCATGGAAAAGGATACTGAATCAGAAATTGCACAAGGTTTTTGGAAGAAATGCCCACGACCTGATGCAATGGTCTCTTGCTGATCCTCAGATAAATGCAATGAAAGTAGTAGTTATAGCGTTCTCATTAAATGAAAAAAGTACAAGTTATAAGGACATTATTTCAAATTTAGATGACCTTGAATTACCAAACCTGCCACAAAAAGTATTGGCTTTATGCTTTTAAGAATTTGGGATAGCGTAAGTCCTTTTAAGGAATCACTTGCCAACCGTGCTCTCAGTCCGGCACCCTCAAGCTGCTGCCTTATGGACAGCGTACAACGTTGCACCGGCAAATATCCGGGCGTGTCCGTGCCACCCCACTTGTCTGGGAGAAGGCCTTGGGCATGAACCAAGAATATCCTAAACATATGTAATTAAGTTTGTCGGTACACTAGACAAATAAACTATCACTTGAGTACAATTTGAAGAATGTGATTGATGATATCTGAGGACCAGCAATCATGGGTGAGAGAGACCAGTGTATATAGTTTTGATCAGAAAATCTTTGCTTCTCCTTCATCTTGTCACAGCTCAGACCAACTTGTAACACATATCAGTTCTCTCGCTACTCCTGTGTGATTTTATATGATAATAAAAAATCATAGTTTTTAATATTCTGATTTTCCTATAAAAATAAGTTTACTGTAAAAAGACTATTGTGACAAGGGGAACACTGTTTATACTGGTGCTCAATTATGTATGTACATCATCCATACATTTCATGGTAACGGTAACTCCATAACCCTGTTTATGAATTGTCGGAAAATGTGTGTGTTTTTTACAAGTTGACAATTGTACATAGCACATATTTATATATAGAAACATACAAAGACTTGACCCACGGCATGTGTTAACACTTGCTTTTTATTACTTGCTAATGATAAACATTTAATTATTTCCTTTATATTATTTCTCTAACATGTGTATGGATTCTACTATTCTCAGCTTTTATTCCCACTGACAGGGTTCAAGAGTTTATAAAGATACTAACTTCCTTAATGGCATCTTGCCTTCTCATGATCGGAGTTTGGTTTACATTTTGCTTTCTGTTTTAGTAAAACTTTGATGGCGTGTGGGTGGCTTTACACTGAGCTTTTTTGGTGATAAATTCCACAGACATTACTGTTAAGAGTGGTTGGGTTGGATGGCACTAGCAGCACACTGACCCTGAAAGTGGGAATAAACTGAGGTTTGTTGTTTCTCATCTCTTTCAGACAGTCATGGGCCTCTTTCATCTCTGCACTCCTCCCCCGTCTCTCTGTTCTTCCCCCCGCGTACCTGGTCAACCTCGACGGCTGGCTTACGTCCCCAGCTCTCTCTTCCCCCATTGGCCCCTCTCACCTTCCCTCCATCTTCCCCTTCTCACGGCTCCTCGGCGTTGGCGGTGGCAGCCGTGGCCGCCCAGTTCTCTCCTCTGCGTCCTAGAACTCTCCGGCCATCGCACCGACCAGCCCACTGTCCTGCATGTGGTCGATATTTCACTTTTGGACATAATATGAAGGCTCATCTGAAACGTTGCCCCAAAAATGCTCACCGACCTCCAATGGTTACCTCAGTCACTTCCGTCATCTCAACTCCTGCCACTACAACTTCCATCAAACCAGAACTGGACAGCAACCATACCTCTCCGTCCGTCTCACCCTCCATTCTGGCGGAGAAACTCACTGCTGATAGTGGTGGAGAAAGTCTTAGGGCAGCCTCGAATTAACACAAAAGACTTCCGTTCTTAGTCTAGACTCTAGAGGAAGAGTAATTCACAAAGGTACTTGTAGATCTCCAAAGTAAGGGGATCTGCTTCTGAATGAAAACTTCTAGATTTATAGATTAGTCAGGAATGGAAAATTTGACAAATATAACTATATGAAATGGATTGTCCCATGAATATTTAGAATGCCCCACATGTTAACAAGTTTGCAATATAGACTGAAATTGTGTATTGGTGGTTGTGCTGTACTATAGCTTATGCCAGGTAATTTTGCTCATGTGTGTGCCAACAGTTTTTACCTGGGAAGAATGCCATCCCGGTTCAACATACATGTTCCTACGAACCATGACAAAGCCAAGTTACTTTAGAATGGATGAAGCAACAACCCCTTTATCATGTCACATTTCAACAAATATATAGATGAAATGTATAGATTATTTAATTTGGGAGGTTATAGCTACCATGCTAAAGTGACTATTTGGCATTTAGTCTGCAGAAAAAAAGCAGCTTTATCTATCCATGACAAGTTGGAGACAATTTTTTTTAAGGGTTACTAGTACTTAAGATGAGTTAGGTTAAACTGTAAGAGTGATTTTAACTAACGAGGAATCTCCTTAACATTGTGCCATATAACATGCTAAGTCACACATAGTTTCTAAGGTGCTGCGAGCATAATCATTAATACTCACGAATGAATTTGTTGAGAGAATTTGCTGGATTTGGTAATTTAGTTGTAGATTGCTTAGTTTGTTGTTTTAGCTTTTGTACTAGTTTGAGTAGCCATAGTAATCTGTAGTACTCTATTATTGTTTTGACGACTTTAAATTATTCTATCACAACACTCAGGAAAGTAAGCCTAGCAAATTTTCTCATCATTCTAGGGCAAATGCAGCTAATGCAAGCTTCAATTTTCATCCTCATATTGTGTAATTCCGATGGTCCACAAACGTGTCAGTGCTCTCTTCAGAATCCTTATCCTTGAACCTTTCTGGATTGCAAAATGTGTTCTTCATTAAGCAGTGGCCTATATAAAACACACACACTTACACAAGACAAGATGCTTCAAACACATTAAGAAGTACAGCTTTCCTTATCAGAGTATTGGTATGTGAAATAACCTCGGCAATGAAATGGTAAATGTCAATAGTATCTATGATTCTTAAGTCAAGATTAGCGAAATTTGATTTGGAGACGGGACCCCACGTATGACACAACGCATATCAGTAAACACACTCTCACACACACACACACAGGGGGTGATTGATTTGAATTTATCAAGATCACTAACCTTCTATATTGTACCCTAGTGAATTGTTTTGCATAAATATAGCTTCATGAGGCTTGTTAGAAGTGTCCTCCATTCTAAATTTGTGCATCTATCTCATCTTGATGAGTTTCAACCCTAATGCCATCAAGCACAGTCATTGCTTTCACTCCCGGCTGCTGTGTGGTCGCAGGGTTACTCTTCTGTGCAAAATCACGGCAATCTCCATACAGAAAGTTGGAAGATTTGCAGGTGTATCGTAATGGTGAACATTTTTTTGCTATACACGTATCATATTCCTTCTCATGATCATACAGCAAACATCACATGATATGGTGTAGGCTATTTCAGCATCATTCTTTGTTATTTAAAAAAATATTCATAATTTTTTATTCAACATGCACTGCATCCCATTTTCTTAGTGATGCAAGGATACTCCCTGGAAAAGAAGGGACGTCAGTAAAGTCATGCGTTTAGCAACTAATTGGTGCCAGAGGTAGTTCGCCAAATGGGAACTATTAGAACAATGGAAGAAAAAAAACTTAAAATATTCTTCTTTCTAGTACTAGAATCCTCAGTCAACTCTTTTACATATACTATACTTCTTCTTTTTCTTCAATTTTTACTTATTTTTATTTTTTGCTTTTATTTTAAGTTTCTTTAATCTTCAGCCTCTATTAGTAATGTGTGGGTGCAGTGAGTGTTGACCTCCTAGTGTCAGAGTCAAGCCTCTGCCTCTACTGAAGACACTCACCTGCACCACCACTCGCCCTGCCACGTGCCCACCCATCCCCTCCCTCCACCCTCACTCCTCTCTTTCTACAAGTGACAAAAAGTCAGACATTAATTATGCTGGTGGCCACATTGTCAACATCATCCATTACCTACTCTTCTCTATCAATTATCAGATACATGAGAAAAACTACATGAAACCAGCCTGTGCATGTGTTGGGGAGTCTTGATTCGTGTCACAAAATGCCAATTCGCCTCATCTGAACACAACAAATGCAAGATTTTACTGTAGTATCCAAGTCTGACTGGTGAATTTATTAGTCACTGACAATGCAAACTTCATTATCAATATCACTGCAGATGAAACCTCGACCATCCATGATATCGTCATCTCCATCCCATCTGGAAATTTAAGTTAGTGCAATTCATGCACATGAGAAAATATCAGATCTGGAAAGCATTGCGGTCAACCAGATCTCTAAATCTAACTTGTTGTTGAAGTTTACTCTTGAGATAATGTACAAACACAGTCCTAGGATCACACGGCTGAAAATTGACACTGGAAATTAAGTGTTGGTTTTAAAGAATAATATGTATCAAAGAGAAAGACAGTGCATACGCTTCTTGAAATTGAAGTGCCTTATTTCCATCATTATCAAACACTTTATTGTGTACTTTTTAGTAGAATCCATAATAGTATTGAGGATCGATGTAAATGGACACTCGCATTTGTGTGTGTGTGTGTGTGGTAAGAATTGATGTGTTCAGAGAGAGGGAGACCGTAAGCATGTGTGCATTGACTGAAACAAAATTATCATGAAACTTTGAAGCTATTGTCACTACATAACACAATACATTCACATACAGAAATGCTGCTGATCAAACTCAATTCTTCATTCTAAAAATAATGTGAAGAGTCAGTGGAACTCAGTAAATTATTTATTACATACATACTATAATTTTTCAAGACGTGTTTTGCATCTTTAGAATCTGATCCGAATCTTTCTTCATGTTAGCAAATCCGAGAAAAGGTTCAAGATAAAGGCATAAATTGCTTGTAGGCCTATTCTCTCCCTTCAGGCTGTGGCGTGAGTATTGTGCTGCCGCTGTAGTATTCTTCCACCACTTACGGCTGTTGGCGTCATTAGTTATTTATTGCACAGAGCCAGTCGGTACCTTAAAACATTCATCACTGCAGGGAGGGAGGGAAAATTCTCCTGAGTTTGACCTCCCAAATATATATACTGTAGGCTGAATATTTGAAATAGGAAGGATATATAATTTATGCAGTCAATATTCTAGAACGCTTGTTGCAAGTAGCTGTTATTGAAATATGCAGATTTTATTCAATGAATACAGTAGTTGAGAATAGGTGATTTTAATATATTTTATATTTGTTTTCACAGAGATTACTAGTTTTGATGTATACCATTATTATTTTATATATTTTCTTGTTTGTATCCTGCTTGTGAGCCATCGGGGTTACTTTTGTTGCTCATAACCCCCGTAACTATAGGGTAGAGGTGCTTTCTACGGTTCATATTAATGCAAGGTGCTGTGATCTGGGGATAGTCTGTGAAACAGGGCAGCTGCCAGTGTGGGCTGGAAAGACTTAAGACTTGTTATGGGCTACCCTCCATCAGTCTCAACCATGTGCATGTTCACCAAGCAATATACATAAAATACATTTATGCCTTTATATGATAGTTAATTTACTAGATAACTGGCCAGAATATAGTCTCTCTCTCTCTCTCTCTCTCTCTCTCTCTCTCTCTCTCTCTCTCTCTCTCTCTCTCTCTCTCTCTCTCTCTCTCTCTCTCTCTCTCTCTCTCTCTCTCTCTCTCTCTCTCTCTCTCTCTCTCTCTCTCTCTCTCTCTCTCTCTCTCTCTCTCTCTCTCTCTCTCTCTCTCTCTCTCTCTCTCTCTCTCTCTCTCTCTCTCTCTCTCTCTTCATTTTTTGAAAATTTTGTTTATATAAGATTTTCAAAGTGCCAAATTAGCTTAACAAGAATAACATATATTATAAATGTGAAAAAGCTTGTTCCATCAAGCACAAACTATCATTGTGTTCACTTAATTTGGAATGCCGGGCATACATGCATATATTTATACTGTTTATACATGTGTCTTTAAAGGCAAGGGCACATTAAAGTGTAGGTAGAGAATCAAAAGACTGTTATGTATTGAATTTATTTGAATTATTTTGATTTGTGATTGCTAACAAATTACGGGGGAACGCCCGTATTACTAACACTTTATAGGTCATTGCTGTGAGTGTGCCAGTGACTCACACAATGAACTATAAACAAAACACTGATTATCAAGTCTTGTGAAGTAGTTGAAGGCCAAACATTACAGGGAGTGGAGGTGAGGGTGTGGAGGAGAGGTGACTTATTCGCCGCCCGACTCACAGGGTTTCATCTTCATTGTGCAGGGTTGGTTGTGTCATTTTTTTCATATGAATTTTGTTTTACTTTCTTACATAGGAAGTTATGCAGAGTATGAATTATTTCTTTTAGAATTAATGCTGTTATTTTTTTCACGTGTGTATGCAGTAATATTCTTCATGAATATATATAGAAAATTCTAAGTAATTTAAGTTACTGTCACAAACATGGTTAAATGCCTTCCTGTGCATTTCCTTTACAATGCATTTGAAGAAAACACTGGGTTACTTATGCTCTCTAAGTAGTGTAGAATTTATTTAACATACATCCCAGTGTAAGAAGTTATGTATTTTGTTTAGTGCGCTGACAAGGACAGTCTTGGCATTGCAACCTCCATATGATATTTTAATTTGCTCACCAAAGCTATGGTATGGTCTTCCATTTTCTACTACGTACTTGTAAACTAATACAGAACCTTATTTATGATCCCGTCCTCACGTCTGACTCCAAGGGCAGAAACCTTGAGGCGTGACGGATGCTGCTTCCCTCACATACCATGCTTGTTGTCTCACCTAGTACATGTAATCCACGCTACACACACACACACACACACACACATATATACAAACACACACATACACACTAACACTAATACACACACACACACACACACACAGACACACACACACACTCTCAATGCATTTAATCTTTGTTTTTTCATCAATCTTCTTTACTCTTTACACCTCAAAGTACAAGCTTTTGATGCCTGGGCTAGCTAGGTTTGGTTATTTTTCAGGAAATTTCATTCTAAATACATTGAATATTTTTTGTATGTCAGTTCTTCATTATGTGTCTTGATTGACCAAAGTAGTGGTCAAGATATTTTAAGAGCTTATTCCTGTTTTCCTCTTAGAAGATGGGTGAGTTGCTGAAAGTATTCCTAAATTCCCTATCATACCATAGT
This sequence comes from Chionoecetes opilio, assembly GCA_016584305.1. NCBI lineage: Eukaryota > Metazoa > Arthropoda > Malacostraca > Decapoda > Majidae > Chionoecetes > Chionoecetes opilio. The sequence goes on along the minus strand of JACEEZ010005761.1, from coordinate 584,442 downwards.
GCTTTTTTTTCTCTTTTTTTCCTTATTATGATTCATATACTGTACTATATTTTTTCATGAATGAGTTTCCTCTTATTTTCCAAGCTTCCATGCTGACCTGTACCCTTACTGGAGATGTACACGTGATATGATTTTATAATTTGCTGTACTTTTATGTTAACTCTTTAGAATTCTTGTTTGAGAATGTTAGAGGAGAGTATAATGTGTGTTTCAACCTGGAATTGTTTCCTTCCTTGTGCAAATCCCTCATGAGTCACAGTCATGAGGCATAGAATGTGGCCTTTTCTTTGCATAGTTCATTAACGATCCAAAGTAATGACTGCTTAGAAACGAGACGGTGGCTGTCGTAATGCAATTCTGTCACAGTCAATGATCAAAATTTGACTAAGAGAATACATTAAGTAAGCGACGGTCATGCACCTCAAAGTAACAGCATGAGCACTTCTGAATTATGGTGAAAAATTGAAATAGGGCGTCTTATCAAAATTAAAATATCCTCGTACAGTAAGCCTTTCAGTTTGTACAGTTATTACTACAACTAAAAAGTTACTCCTAACTCAGAATCGCCAAACCGTAACACTCAATCGATACAAATCAACAGCAACAATTGATAATGGGAGGCAACTCAGTGTCCTTCCCTCCCTTGTCATGCTAACATGCATCTCGTGAAAGAGAGTGGATACCAGTTGTTCATCACAAACAAACTCGGCTATTGTTCCAATCAATTCCAATCAATGTGTGTTGTTTGCATGTTAGTTCAATGCACACTAAATTGGGAAAAGAAATTTCAAAAAAAGAAAAAGGACATTCTTTTTCCATCTCAATCGTCCAAGTTGTCCGGCCCCTCAGAAGGCCGTCCGCCGCCCCCGATAGTTTCTGCACCTCGTCTTGACACATTTGAAGCCACTCTCGCTCATGGGGAATTGTCGCCAATCGTGAAGGTTTGGTCACCGAGCTGGAGGCTTAAATGTTGCCAGTGTTAACGCCACCCTTGAAAACACCCAATCAGAAGCTGCCATAATGGAGGATTTACTTACTCCTTGCTCCTTGTGAATGCATTGAATGTCTTTGAATATCTAAGCAGTTATTTAGAGTAAACATGAAAGGCCTTTATGCAACACTATGGCCTGAATTAATCATTATAGAAAAAACGAGATTGTAGGCTGATATATACTAAGTATGACATGCCATTAAGATTACAAAAAAAGGAAATGAAAGATTTTTACAGAGATATTGTTAAACAAAATTTGAACCTATAAAAGCACCTGCGTTTTTTAATGAGAATGTGTAGATGATATCTTAAACAAAACTAGACATTGAATAAGTTGTTTTTGTGTTTATTTGTAGTAATATTTTTTTCTAACTTGAAGGATTGTTATTACGTTAAGGATTTACAAAGATTGAGTTGTTTGGTTATGCACTGTCATGTGAGTCTCATAGCTTGTTCAATGCAAAATTCCTTTGCAAATTTTGAAACTGTGTGGATCAGTCACTTATGGCTATGATGGGAGGCATATTAATTCCTCATTCTTCATATTGTGTTCACTGTCTTGAAGTAATAAACTATTGCAGCATGAAGCAATGAAGCATCTTAAGATGTATGAATAGTCAAAGCATCACAATCAAAATACGTACAGGAATTAGAGAATTCCTGGAAAGTGGAACCTTTGCCCCCATCACTCCACCCGCCGTGTCACTATTTGTTTGGGAATTTTGATGACTTTACTGGCACAAACTTTCCTTTTTGAAACTTTTTTTTCTCAATCTTTATATAAATACAGGAAGGAGCTACTTAAATCAGTCCAAGGAACCTGATAATCTAACAATAATGTAATAAACAATAGCACTGGATTGATTGCAGCCACTGCTGTTTACTCTAGTAAAGGGAAAAAGTATAAATCACTTTGGTTTGCTAGTCATTCTCTGAAATGAAGACGAATTATCTGTGAACATTAGTAGAGCCTTATTACTGGTGCAACATAAAATGTTGTTTATATATTTGTTTAATTGTATAGAATACATATATACCAAGACAGCTATAGCTAAATATTTTGTTACCAGTAGATAGTTTTTTACTAAGATTATCCAGGGTAAGGATAGAAAAGCAGAGGCGAGGCACTTCATCACGGCAATCATGTCACACATGTCTCAACACTTGCAACTCATCTCATTCAAATGGAACGCCATGGAAGAATTTGTTGCATTTGTAAACATTAACACATTTTGTCTTAGTATGTACACATATTTAGAATATGAAAATTCATTTACATAAGCATTTGTACACGCTGCATGATAGTCTCATCCTTTCCTTCTTGTAGTGAGTCATAGTTGATATTTCATTGGCTATGTTTTCAAGTATCTTAATTAATGGCCAGGCCTACGTTGCAGAATTATCATAATTTATAATAATTAGTCGGTTCAGCGGTCATTATATAGGAAATTAGGCCTCAGAGTAATAGAAATGAAGTACATAAATTACATACATAGACTATTGCAAGGTCTTATAGAAATCAAGATTTTTTTATCATCATTCTGTCTACATAAAAAGTAACTCCAATGAAGTCCCTGTTTTCTCTCCTTCAACAGAATGACGCTGCAATGTCAAGTGATAAAAGTAATGATAAAGTGATTTCCTTTAGTGGTATGCATACAGATAAAGCACAATGTATGTATGTACGAATAATGGAAAGGATATGCCTCATAGGTAATAAGCTTCAGGAAATATTAGACTCTACTTATAAACCCTTAAAGCAATACAGAATTTGCTACATTTTCTAAATTTTGTAACTCGTTCATGCTTTGCCGTCCATTCATGATGTATAGTCTCAGACAGCTATCACCTACACATTATTTGAACTTTAACATTTCACATAAATGTTCATACCAGGAGTAGCTACAAGCTGCTACATGTTACACGTGTACACTTCATGACTACAAGTTATTGGTGTTGTACAGTAAAACCTGCTTGATCCAGGAAACCACAATGCAATGAGCAAGCCACTCTGTGCTCTATCCACATTACTCAGTGCATAGTAAGCAAGTAATGTATGGAGGATAAAGGCCTGATGACTTATTACCAAACTTATAATGACATTGAAACCATGAATAAATACTTAGTATATTATTGTAAATCTTCAAACTCCCTTGGTCAACACACGGACACTTCCAAGAATCAACACAAGCACTTGGGGCCTTCACTCAACACTTCCCTTTCTTCGACATTATCACCAGTTGATTTCATATATTATATCCCAAACTTCTTTAATATTAATTAACACATGCGCTTGTACATAGGAGCTAACTAATACTGTTATGTGTTACTTGACTTTGAATGAATCACATGCCAATACATGTTAGGAGTGATGGCATTGTTGTGGTGAGTCTTGATGATGAACCATCCTGACAGACTGCCGCCAGAGATCACCACCATTATCTCAGTACAGTGGAGACAAGCACATTCATATTAGGTACATGTATACTTGTTTATCTGACTGCATACAGGAAATTTTTGTCAGGAACTACCTCGTGTAGGTCTCACGGCCTCTTGTAGCTTCCTTATTTTCTTATGTTCTTATACACTACCATCAATATTCATGCACGTCATTTGCATTGTTAGCTGTAATGCAGAACAAACACCGAAGAAACGTTATTTTTGATTGAATTTACCTTAGTGTGAAAGATAAGTCCAGCCTCAATCATGTACACACCAGGACACGCAGGCCGTAACACGTGGCCATGACAGAAGCCGGGCTTGAGGAAGGTGTGGGTGGCTGATGCGCGTGTGTGTGACCCTGACGATACTTAAACCTGACAGACTGCTCATACACAAATATTTGTAGGCTTTATCTGGAGACCATTTTGTTCAGAAAATTGGCTGATATATAGTGGCTTCCTTCACAGTACAGTGGCTGAAGCTGATATTTCTGTACTTGTCTGTTACAGAACAATGACATTGATCATAACTCAAGACATCTCTGGATATACTTTTCATGATGTCCATAATAACTAGGGAAAAATCTAACACTGTGATGGGAGGATTTTTTTGTCATTTGTAGCTCTATTTTGGTGCACTTTAAACAAAAGATATTTTTTTCTTGGAGCTTTCAATAATTCACATAACTCTTATGATGATTTATTTGCCATGAATATATGTTTCGAGCTGAGTGATTACATAATTGTTATATGAAAAAAACTACTGAAGCGACTAAAGTGGAGAGAGTTCTGACGTGTACAATCATATAACACATCATTTTATTTGTGTGTGTCTAGTAAAACTAAATACGTTGATCCTTTAAAACAAATAACACAAAGTTGATCAGTAATCAGTGGTAAATTCATTTTGTATTCCCATGCAGTATGATCGCAGAATTCAAAAGTGACAAAGCAACAAACACTCCAGTATGCAGGATCCTCCCTAAAATACCATATTTTACAAATCAATCCCTGAACTTCAAATTTCTTTAACTTTGTCCATATTGAGTAATTCTAACTATGATAGATTTTCTCTGTCAGGATTTATTTTACTTCTTTATGTTATGATAGAAGAAATGTCTTCCAGTGACAGGAAGCCGAATACATTGAGTTTCATCATAAGTGTACTAACTTATTAATCAAATTAAATAAACAATAAATTGTCTTGCCAAATGTGCACGAGGTTGGGCAAAAACTTATTGTGTTTTATTTAACTGTCCCAGTTTCATATACAGTGAAGACAATGCTAAAGGTAGGACTACCACTCAAGCAGCTTATGTTATGCTCAATGAAGATAATACATGAAAAGATTTTATGCATCATATATATATATATATATATATATATATATATATATATATATATATATATATATATATATATATATATATATATATATATATATATATATATATATATTGTTCATGCTATTAGAAGAGAGGAGGCAGTATCTTCACTATCCTGTAGTCTCCATGTAGTTATTCATACAGTACTGTAGTGACATGTTGCGTGTTTGCTCCTTTCTCCCAACGCATTGTGTATCATTTGCTGTAGATAGAAATATGGAATGCCTATTTGTTTCACTAGTCTGGGTGGCAAATGCATGTGTATTAGAATGGTCATAGTGATACATCTGTGGAACACTCAGAGTGTCCGATGTATTGTGTGATCACCCACAAACCACGTCCCACTTTGGCTGCCGTCTGTGTGAGTGTCGTGAGTAACATCCGTGGCGCCACACAGTGAGGCTTTGGACTCCTTCATGCATGTTATGGTCTTGGCATGTTACAAATACTATACTGATGTAGTATTGTGTCACCTTTATAGTATGTACATTGGTAGCTTTTGATTTGAATCCAAGCAAGTTTTCAGGTTGAATTACTGTTTTTCTGAATCTAATGTTTGAAATATGTTAAGCCACCAGAAATGCATGTGTTTGATTAGCTTATTGAACACATACAGAAAAGTAGATAAAGTAAGAACCAGAAATATATATATATATATATATATATATATATATATATATATATATATATATATATATATATATATATATATATATATATATATATATATATTACTCTTGCTTTTATTTTCTAGAACTCCACAGACAGTGGAAAGCTGTACTTAACACCATAGTCAATTGATGAACTGAATATTCTTCAATCCATATAACGTACAGTATACTCAAGTTATACAAGCATTCGTTATACGAGGAACTAATTATTATCAAATTCGAGTTATACGAATATATTAATACCTTCGTTATGCGAGAATTTGCTATACGAGCAGACTCCGTGTAACGCATTGCTCCTAGCATGGCGAGTATATTGTAAAGATATAAAATATTTGAGTTACACGGTGTATACTGCGGATTAACACAGTGAGTGGTATATGTACATGAAAGTGTACGACTTATGAAAGTGTTTACAAATAGTACATTGCATAAGGCGTATCATGCAAAAAGTGCCTCGTCTCTGTCCTTCCTTCTAATTCAGCTTTGATCAAGTTGTCGAGTAGATTAGTGAATGACATACATGTGAATGTCAGGCTGCTGACGGTAATTCACGGACTCACCTCAGACTCATGGAGATAGAATCTGTCTGGCAGAGGTTGATCTCATAGCTTTACTGCTTGTATCTTCCCTAGTGTAAGTTGTAAGGATTGTTGACACAAGTACAATAAACTTGAGGAACTTTTATATTCTATTTATCTTTTACTTTTACCCCAGATTTACAAAGTGTTGTATAAATATGTACTGTATTGTATATATTTTCTGTTGAAAGAGAAAATATATCGCAAGAAATATTTCTTACCAATGTCTTAGTGGTAATGATGTGTCATGTGAAATACATTTGCATTTATATTTAAACTTTGTCATGTTGTGAGTTGTTCATGAAGTACTGGCCTAACCACAATCTGTATTTCAGTTGATTATATAAATTTCAAAATACACAAATCATGTAATCATATGGAGGGGCAGACAGGCCGCAGGGCATGCGAGGCTGTGCCCTGATCACTGTGTATGTCACCACTAGATGAAACAGCATGTGTGGCTTACTAATCAAATATCTGTCCAGTCATCCTTTTATTACATATCTCTCTCTCTCTCTCTCTCTCTCTCTCTCTCTCTCTCTCTCTCTCTCTCTCTCTCTCTCTCCTCTCTCTCCTCTCTCTCTCTCTCTCTCTCTCTCTCTCTCTCTCTCTCTCTCTCTCTCTCTCTCTCTCTCTCTCTCTCTCCTCTCTCTCTCTCTCTCTCTCTCTCTCTCTCTCTCTCTCTCTCTCTCTCTCTCTCTCTCTCTCTCTCTCTCTCTCTCTCTCTCTCTCTCTCTCTCTCTCTCTCTCTCTCTCTCCTCTCTCTCTCTCTCTCTCTCCCCTCTCTCCTCTCTCTCTCTCTCTCTCTCTCTCTCTCTCTCTCTCTCTCTCCTCTCTCTCTCTCTCTCTCTCTCTCTCTCTCTCTCCTCTCTCTCTCTCTCTCTCTCTCTCTCTCTCTCTCTCTCTCTCTCTCTCTCTCTCTCTCTCTCTCTCTCTCTCTCTCTCTCTCTCTTCTCTCTCTCTCCGGAAATATACTTTTTTATGCCTGTGGCCATGATGTTTGCATTGTAGAACATAAGAAAATAAGGAAGCTGCAGCCTACAAGAGGCCGTGAGACCTACACGAGGTAGTTCCTGTTACTTAACACTACCTACATCCACCTTCCATCCCCATCCATGAATTTATCTAGCCTCCCTTTATAGCTCTCTAATGACTCCGCACTAACTCCCTGTCTACTGAGTCCATTCCAATCATTTACCACCCTATTTGTGAACCAGTTTTTCCCTATTTCTTTTTTAAATTACGCTTTTCCAGCTTGAATCCGTTACTTCTTGTTCTACCCTGGTTAATAGCCGTAAGAACTTTTATTGTAGCCCTTGAACCACTTAAAAACTTCTGGCTCTGTAGGGCCAGTAAAAGTTTATCATACACTGACTTGGGGACTTTATTATGGATACGTATTTATGTTTAAGCTAACCACATCATTCCTTACTAACTACTGGTACCACCTGGTGTGTGGTCGGCTAATGAGGCATGCTGTACAGGTGGTGAGGGACTAACCCGGCTCTCCCCTACAGGCGGCAGCACCATGTCAGCTCTGGAGAGTCTTGTCGGCTCATTAGGGGGAGCTGCAGACGAGAGCAACGGGGACATGCTCGCCCCGGGTGTGACGACCGGCGGAACGACGTGCTACAACCACGCTGTCTCGGACGACCTGGCCGCCCATGACACAGGTGACCCAGCTGACCTCTGGACCACTAACCCTTGCACCTCTCTGCTTGCTGCCTCTGACCTCACTAACCCCCTGTTGACAAATCACCACCTGGTTCCCACAGTATCTCTCCAGCAGGTGAATGCCGTGGCAGGCAAAGGAAGCACTAGTAGCACTTGCACCTCGCCTTCCCGCCAAAGTTGTTCTTGCCCACTGTGTGGACGTCACATTGCTCAGAGAAGGAGCTTGAAGCAACATCTCATGTCTAATTTTCACAGACTAACACCAGGCAAAGCAGACAGTGTTGTCAAAGAATATTTAGCTGTTGTTACTAGATAAGATTAGAGGATATCTTCTTTTCCTTTTCCTTCTTTACAAATTACAAGTAGATATTTCTCAGTGACATTATGTTAAAGGATCTCTGCTTCTATTGCTCAGGCTACTCCATAGTAATGATATTATTATGACTATTGATAAGTCATGTTTACAAATATGACCTTCGTATGTCTTGTTTATTATTATGAAAGATTTTTTCATTTTTTTCAAGTACGTAGTTTTTTATTCCTTTGAAGTCATTCCATCTTCTACTTTAGACAGTTTTATAGCTTTGACTAGTTGCAATATACATGTACATGGTTTAAGATATTGCTTTTGAATCTTATATTTCTAAGTAATTTATATATTTATAAGTGTGTAAGAGACTTGTACTTTTCTTTGATAAGAGGAAGCACTAGATAACCATAGTCTTGATTTTCTATATTTTATACAGATGATTTTTATGCATTAAGGTATTTCATTCCAGAATAAAGTCACACACACACACACACACACACCCACACACACACACATACATACATGTATGTAAAATACGACTAGATGAATACACGCACACACACACACACACACACACACACACACACACATACATACATGTATGTAAAATACGACTAGATGAATACACGCACACCACACACACACACACACACACACACACACACACACCCACACACACATACATACATACATGTATGTAAAATACGACTAGATGAATACACGCGCACACAACACACACACACACACACACACACACACACACACACACACACACACATACACACACACACATACACACACACACACACACACACACACACACACACACACACACACACACACAACACACACACACACACACACACACACACACACACACACACACACACACACACACACACACACACACACACACACACACACGAAAAGAAGAGAAACACACACATGAAAAGAAGAGAAAGGGGAGATTTTATAGCAGTGTATAGAGCATCAATGGGTCTGGAAAAAATTGATAGAGAAGATCTGTTTGTGTGGGACGATAGAAGTGCAAGAGGTCATGAGAAGAAATTGAAAAGGACAACATGCAAGAGGGACAAAAAAAAATACAGCTTCCCGTATAGAAGCATAGAAGCCTGGAACAACCTTGATGCAAAAGTGATTAATGCAAGAAGTATTCAGGACTTCAAAGGCAAGCTGGATAATAGTAGATTTGGAGACGGGACAGTACGAGCATATCTCTTTTCCTGTATGTTACAACTAGCTAAATACACACACACTCAATTTAAGGAAAAACTAGACGAATATAGATACAGACAGGATCACATGCGTATAGCCCAGGCCCTTGTATGGTTATGTCAGGAATGGAGGGAAAAGACAAAGAGGACATGTATGTACGGGCAGGAGCCACAAGAGGTCATACAAAGAAACTCGAGAAGACAAGGTGCTTGAAGGACATCAAGAAGTACAGCTTTCCCTATCAGTGCATTGATATGTGGAATAGCCTGGACAGTGAAATTATAGATGCCAAAAGTATTCATGTTTTTAAAGCTAAGATTGACCAATTGAGACAAGGAGACGGGGCCCCACGAGTGTAGCTCATTTCCCGTATATCACAACTAGGTAAATATACACACACACACACATAGTGTTTCCAGTCTGATAGGCTCACCCTATAAGGAGAAATTTGAGGAATTAGGTTTGACTTTGTTGGAGGCAAGGAGAAAAATAGGAGGCAAAATAGGCAATGATGAGAATGGAGATACTCCCAGGGAAGACCTGCTGGTAGGGGAGGCAGGAGTCACACGAGGATATAGAAAAAACTGAAGAGCACAAGATGTTTGAAGGATATTAAGGAGTACAGCCATCCTCATCAGTGTGCTGGGGATGGAATAACCTGGCCAACGAAATAGTATAAGTTTAAAGTATTCAAGAGTTTCAAGTTTAGATTGACCAACTGAGACATGGAGGAGGGACCTTACGAGTACAATACTGTCTTTGCGAGCGCATAAAATGCACTTTCTTTATTTCTGCATGTACCAAAAACTATCCCAGCGTCTGATGTGTCAGAGTTTCAATAAACTCTACAGTTTATGCGCGATTACTTTCACATATACCACACAGACGCACATGCACACACACACACGGCAGTTCTTTGCTACAATAGACATAACTCTGTGAGTAGTATTATCATATCTTACTGTTGCTTTAAGGTTTTCGAACCTGTTGCAACACATCTTGATATCCTGATAAAAAATCAACAGTGCAACAAAAGACTCATAACACTTACCTCAATACTCTGTCATATTTCTCTTTGATAAAAATCTGGAGCTGCTTGGGCATGCTGTCACTAAGTTTTCTAAGACAATCCAAGCTCACATTCTTCACCCACTACTTTCCTATGGTGCAATGCCAGCTCTTGAGGGACGAGGTGTCGCAGGACTGAGCTTCCTCTTCGTCTCATTGCATGTATTCTCGATGAGATCCGGGTCAGAACTATTGGCCGGCCATTGCGGTGTGTTGGTTTTGTGGTCAGCGAGTCAACATGACCACCTGACCACTAAAACATGCCTATGACATGACTGACTCTGGGTGCTCACCTGTGCCGGCCGTGTATGCAGGGTTGTACTTGCCAGCAGACGAAGACCTTTTCCCTTAGGCCGAGTGAATACACAGATTGTTCATTCATCTGACCTCAACATTTTATGCCAATAGTCAGATGTCCAGTGTCATATTTCCTGGCAAATTGTAATCTTCCCTACTTTATATGTGGTAATGTGTGTGTGTGTGTGTGTGTGTGTGTGTATATGTGTGTGTATGTCATTCACCCATGGTCTTGTCCACGTGCGTCGGACTCACGATCGCCAGTTTCACCCTCCCGGTGCGAGCTTGGAGCTCATTATTACCGATCTTTGGGTAATGCTGGGACCTCACACACCACACACCCCCATCCCCTTGCCCAAGGGGGAGAGTAACCGCCCGAATTTCTCAGTGGAAAAATCCCCGGGACTGAGCGGGGCCGGGGATCAAACGCCGGACCACATAATGGTGCCGGACGCCCTAACCCACCAAGCCATTCAGGCGGTGTAACATTGGCATTTGTGTTGTGTGTGCGTGTGTATATATATATATATATATATATATATATATATATATATATGTACACACAGGTATATATATTGCCCTTGATTTCCATCGACACATTCCAATACTAATCTGCAATGTATGTACTTATGAAAGTTTACTATTAATAACAAAACAAATATTGCTATAGAATAGGACTGCTTCCCACTCTTGATTTTATTTTTTCACTCAGTTCTTTTTTGTGGTTTATTTTTGTTTCATGGTTAATGTGATAGTCCTGTAGTGTTAGTCAAATAACTGTAATGAATGTATATTCTGTGATAATAAATGTACTATCAAAATTATGCATTTTTTGTAACCATATTAATATCTATTTGCATAATTTGTATTGGATATAATATTGATGGTTCTTATAAATCTTCCACATGAATATGCATTCATATACTTTGTAGCCTACTTGATTCTTTCATACTTTTAACATGACTCATATGTCAAAATTATCAGGTTGTGATTATATACATCAGTTCTATGAAAATGTTTCCTGTTGATTACTTTCATCTATATTTTCAAATGTTCTTTAATCGTTTACAACTTTTCAGTATTTTCATGAAAATGACACATTTTCAATGTGATGTCAGCATGTGCTGTAATTGTTCACAATATTATCATGGTCTTTAAATGCCAACAACATAATCACAAAAACATTGCACAGACCCCCCGCACCACCGCCTTCACCCTCACCTGGCAGCAAATGCATCTTTTTCTAAATCGTATCACCTAATTTTCATGAGAATACTCTTCATATACGAAAGTAGGGATGTATTTCTTTATGTTTTGAATATTTTCTAGTACTCCCATGACTGCCTTCCTTTCTGTCATTATTACTAGGCATGAAGATGTTCTAGGTTGGGTAGAAATATCTGCTGTATAAGTACTCATCCTTGTTCAAAGACGTATGCAGTAAGAAGTCATGACATAGATTAAATGAAGGTGCAACATGCAGCATGGCACTTCCACACCTCTGCAAAGAAATAAGTTTTCTTAATCATTGCCTTGATAGATGACGAATTCCTGCCTTGCCACATCCTGTAAGACTTCCAACACATTCCATTGATACAAAAGACATCTCAATACTTAAGCAAGTTTACGTTGTACTTACGTTTGGAGTACAGTATGAGAACAGGTCAGGGTTGATACGGTAAATATTAATGCTGTCTATTATAGTATATTGGAGTGTGATGCAGTTGGATTCATGCAATGCAGGCTGGTATTGAGTGTGGCTTTCATGATTTTATAAATATATATATATGATATTCAGAAAAAAAGTATATAACTTTGAAGTGCAGACATTTCTTTATTTGCATGTAGTTTCAACTTTTCATCAAATTTTTTGTATGAAACCATTGGATTTGCCTTCAGGAATTTCTTGCATTGTAGCTCAAATGTGTTACTGACAGTGGAGTGAAAGATGAAAGTATTTGTTCCGTGTAATACATGTAATAAGACAAAATCACGCACACAGACCTGTCGGAGGATGTGATGGGAATGTAATCTTAGAGCACATGATGGACCAGCAAACTGGTATTCAGTTATAAACAATTTGGAGATAAGACCACGATCAGAAGAGAGCAGTAATAGGGGATAGGAGCAGCAATGAGGCCATGTGGATTCTATATTTTTGCAAAAGGTCCTCTGCTCTCAATTGTATTGTCAATTTCACTCCCGAACATCTTTTCCACAAGGCATATAGTACTTTTACTATTTGTCTCATGTCAAGAAATCTGTACAAGATTGTTTGGGTGTGAATTTAGAAATCATGTCTTAAGGCAAGTCTCATGCCAGCATTTCCCATATGGAGAAGATGAGAATCTTACCAAATCACTATGGCATAAGATCAAAGGCAGCTTTACATGTACTGTACTACAAAAATATCTAACACAGACTATTTAGAGACTGACTGTAATCTATGTATGACAGCAAGAGGCTCAACATTCTATTCGTGGACAATGTTGGCAATGAAACAAATCATCACAATTTGGTATTGGCTATTTTTCTTCTTAGTTTACAAAATCCATTATGCTATGTTCAGACCTAGTGAGGAACAGTGTATTTTTTTAAGTGTACTATAATTCAGTGTGTGGTGAGGAAGGCCTATGCATACAGTGGCTGAGTGAGCAGACTGTCTATATGTCAGTTGATAACACTATTCCATGTATCAGCTGGGAACACTCTAGGAGATCACAGAGATAAAAAGAAAGAAAGTCAAGAAAGCTTTCCTTGCCTCCCTTAGATGCCTCCTCTTCCCTCATAGATGTCCCTCACATGCCGTTCTGTTTCACATGTCCATATTGTAGACGTCCTCACTCATATTAAGTACCTACTGAGTGTTGATATTTCTTTACATTGAATACCATTCTTTTCATCATCATACTGTAATGTTTTAAGTTCTGACTCTACTCTTCTTGAAAATCCCATTCATATTTCAAAAATATGGTTGACTCATTGTTATTTGATGATTTCATAATGGCTTTCTTTCATCTATTGATAATAATGCAAAACTGATGAAAATTTATGTATATTTTTCTTTCAAGATCACGCTTGAAAAATCACTACTTATATAAGATATCACATTACATTTTGTATCAAGATAACTACTACACATTAATGCTCAATCATGCACTTGATATTTCTATATATTGGTTCATACTGTTTTGCAGCAAACAATCAAGTTTTGTCATTTGAAAGAGAACAACAGATTCCACTTACAGCCTGTCATTCCATCTGGCAGATATTCAGCTTGCAGTGACAGGCGGTGGGGCGGGTGGTGAGGGCGCCTGTAGCTCTCCTTACACTCAGCCTTCCAGACAGCGGTGTTATTGTCCTACTTGTGGTCGCATGCTCAGTCAAAGAAGGTAATTTCATGTTGCACAGTGTCATGCACAACACTATTCACTAAGTCCATTTGGAACCATTCTTTGGTTTTATCCAGGTTATGGGAGGATAATGAGTTCAGTTATATCTCAAAATGGTCAGGATATTTCATTGGTTATTTGAAGCATTAGTATTGCGCTGTGTTATGCAGATCCATACTAAGAATGAACTAGTAATAATCTATCTATCTACATTTATCTCTAACACCAGTTCATAAGGGAACTCCCCCAAGGGGATGGCTGCAACACAAGTCTTCATTTATCCTGTCTTGCATTTCTCTTTGCATGCTTTAACCCTCTTATTTTTCTTTCGCCTCTTTATCTCTCATTCTATTTAACAAATTTTACATATTTCATAGCATATACATATTCTATGGGAGTGGGCAGCCAGACACCTGCCGCCGTGGTGAAGTACTCCCGGGGAGGCGCTTATGGGGGGGAGGGTGCTGCAGACCTGTTGTTGACACTCACTCCCCTTGTCCTCTCTGTCCCTATCCCTCAGTGTCTCAATGACACAAGAGAGCCGTTGTAGCCGGCACTCTAATGACAACTCCTTTTACTGCTTACACTACACGACATGTACCTCACTACACTCTTCATTAAAAACAAAAATTCAAATGATGGGTACACTAACCCTGCCTTGGCGTCCCCATCTGGGGAGGGAACCACCAATGTCTCCAGGGCGACCCCAAACACAGAGATGACACGATGTGTCTTAATTGTTCCTCTAACTTTGTCTATATAAACTTCTGCAATGTTCATCATCTAAGATCTAACTTCCAATCTGTAGAACATTACCTCTCCTCTTCGAGACCTCATCTTCTTTTCCTCTCTGAAACCCAGGTGTCTAATAGCCACTGACAGCAGTCCCTTTTCTGTCTCCTTACTCTCTCTATCCTCATTTTCAAACCAAACCTGGCTCTTGCGTATATGTACGCAACGACATTACTTGCTCTTGTGCACACAGACTTGAATCTTGAGAATTTTCTACCATCTGGCTTCGACTTCAATGTCACTCTCTTACTAGATGTATCTGTGCTGTATATCTCTCACCTAACTCCTCAGACTATGTAAAGTTTTTTGACGATTTAACTTCCAAAGTGGAGTGCATCTTGACTCATTTTCCTTTTGCAGAAATCTCCATCCTTGGGGATTTCGATGTTCACAACCAACTTTGGCTATCATCCTCTTTCACTGCCCAACCTGGTGAACAAGCCTTCAACTTTGCTATCCTCCACAACCCATAGCAGCTGGTGCAGCACCCTACCCGTATTTCTAACTGCCTTAAAGACACGGCCAACATTCTTGACCTTTTTCCGAGCTCTAACCCCTCAGCTTATTCTATTAAACTATTCTCTCAATTGGGCTCTGCCATTCATAATCTTATTTCCGTAACCTGTCCTATCGCTCCGGTGCAGCCTCGGGACCCACCTAAGCAGAGGTGCTTTTGGCATTACACTTCAGCTAAGTGGGAGGGCCTAAGACAGTACTACTCTGATTTTCCGGGGAATTATTATCGTTTCAATGTCAGAGACCCATCTCTTTGTGCAGAGCATATAACTCTGATCATTGTCTTTGGCATGTTCCACACACTTTTCCTAATCCTAAAGCCCGCAAACGTTGGTTTAACTGAGCCTGTTCTCGTGCTGCCCAATATAGAGAGGCGGGTCACAGACAGTATCTTAATGATTCATCCCCTTTATATTTTTGCCTATAATCATACCAAATCTATTATTCAACTTGCCAAAAACTCCTTTATCAATAGAAAAGGTCAAAACATTTCTGGATCCAACTCATCTCATGACTTCAAATACCTTGTCAAAAACATCTCTGCACAAGATTTTCTGCTTACTCTTATCCCTAGTCTGACCATCTTACTAATGCAAGAGTTATCCAGTATCTTTAACTCTTTGATCCCTTTCACTGGTAAACTCTGAAACTCTCTTCCTGGTTCTATTTTTCCATCATGCTACGACTTAAATTCTTTTAAGAGAGGAGTATCAAGACACCTTTCTAGACCGAACTAAATTGGCTCTTTCCCTGTGGATGTCTCTTGCTATCTGCCTGACGCAAACTGGCAATCAGGGGGCTTTTTGTTGACTTATTTCCTGCTCTTGGCCAGTTTCCTTTGGAAAAAAATCACTCTAGCACTGTCCTCCCATTTCACTGAGGGTTGTCCTCTAGTGCCCACCGCATTATTACTTCTACTAATAATAATCATGATAAAGAAAATGAATATTTGGCTTTGGGTTCCCAACCAACTCATTGGTCGGGTATACTCCACCCTGGCCTGCTCAAACATAGTGTGTGTCATAATCCAGCCTGAAACATATATAAGATCATAAAACATTATCTACAGGGTAAATTGAGCTGCATGCAATAGCAGGCGCTGGGAGTGATGGGAGGGTGGATGGCATGTCACGGCTCATTCTCTGACATATAATTCCTAACACTTGTTATCATTGCTTCTTTGGCAGCAAATCTGTACTGTAGTCTGCCTCTCTGATGTCTCCTGAATGCATTCTGCCTGCACTATACTTTCTACTTTGCCTGTAGAGGTAGCTTTAGGGATGGTATATTCCTAACACAGAGATATCACACCTTTCATAGACTCAAGCTGCTGCATGGCTTTTGAACTGAGTGGTGAGGGAGGTGGGAAAGAGATGCTGAACCAGTGTTCTTAGCTAAATGTGATGTCAAGAGTTTCACTATGTTGGGGTTGACCATCTCTACTTTAGGGTATGTCTGAAATACTTTTATTCACGTGCATTTGATAGCAATCTTCTCTAGGGATACAGTGTTTTAGGAGAAATGTATGTACACACAAACACACACACATCAAAGTTTATGAATGAAAAAAAAAAAAAAATTCCATGGTAGATGTAACATATAGATGTAAAATTACACATGATACATAAAATGCATATGAATTCACCTAGGTAATACAAATTTATCTAGAAACACACACCCACAAAGAAAATGCTAACCAATTAATAACAACTCATGCTTACAGGAACTTGAAACAACATTTGATAACCACACACAAGATGACACCGGATGAAGCCACTGTCATTGTGAAACGCTGCAACTTTGAGCTTTTTATTGATGAGCCAATCATGCAACCCCCCTTCCCTCCCCTGCCCCTGCTGCCCTCCCCTCCCCTCCCCATGTCCATCGTGACCACCCTCACCCCCGTCTCCCCGGCCTCTATGATGATGGCCACGAGAAGTCCCCTCTCCTCATAGCCTGAGATCATGTACATTTGTAGCTTGGTTCTAGTTTGAGTTAATGCTACCATATATATAGACTTATATTTTTATGTATATCACTATGTTCATTGGTAATATCTATCTTGTATGTATATATATATCTTAGTTTTCACCCCTGCCAAAGTATTAGCCAGAAAAGTTGTGCTGATTTATAGTTATTAGGATTACTATTTTTATGAATAAAGACTCTGAATATATCTGTGTTTATTCACTGACGTCCTGTGTCCCTGATGAACCAATCGTTAAGGGGAGAAACAGCTACTCATGAAAACTTTCCAAAACTTTCCCCTGAGATATAGATTAGATTAGATTAGATTAGATATTTTATTAACCACACCAATACAAAGAAAATTCGCATACAACCTATCCTATGGTCCAACAAAAGAATACATAATTATGATGAATAACTAAATTATAAATCTTCATTCAACCTAAAGTTTTACGCATATATCCGTAATATTTTGTATATAGCTGTACACACATCATCATCAGTTATTGTTTTTTAGAATTAGATACTTTTGATACAATAAACATTGCGAACATCACTAGACAAGGGACACTCAGCCATGACATGTTCTTTGGTCTGTACATAGTCTTTATTGATATTTCTTCTCTTTCTTAACCTTGTTTTTTTTCTCTTCTTCGCTCCCTCAGTTCTGTCCACACAAATATAATGTAGTTTTGTTTTCACATCCAAGCCTTCAATAACACAATTCAGTTCTCACGGACTTGAAGTTGGTTTGAATTTCACTCAGAACTTACACTTGTATGGTCCCGTCTCCATATCTACATTATATTTTGCGTCCTTAGTGTTTCTTGGTCGAAGCCAACAAGCCCCGGGAGGAGGGACACAATACCCGGCTAACACCCAATACCCATTCACTGCTGGGTGGACGGGGGGCTCAGGTTTTAAGGAGACCGCCTATCTTTCTCTGCTTCGCCCGGGGATCAAACCCAGGATTTCTCGTTTGTGAACTGAGCGTGCTAACCATTACACTACGAAGTACTAGTGTGTGTGTGTGTGTGCATGTATGTGTGCTGAGTTATTGCTCATCAGATAATTTGTAATGTGATGCAGAAAACTGCCTACATGAACAGCAAATAAAAAAAAAAAAAGGAGGCAGTTCCATTATAATTAAGATGATCACCAGAAATATGAACGATATATGAATATATGGGATGCCTATTCAAAGACCCTTTTTACCAGTAGCTACATATGTACATAGAAAGGGTATACAATGTGCTCGGAAAGGGTAGGTAATATGCTGAACTTCTTCCATTCCATGCAATATGTACCGTAGGTAGTCTGGGAATGGCTTGTGGAATGACCCTTCTATCGTTTTCCTCCATTCCACATTTTCTGGCAATGTTTTCAAAGCTCGCTGTCTCAGTAATGTTTCAGAAAGCGGCTTCATTTTACTTTTGACCTTTTTCTCTGTGTATAGCTTTGTAGGTTCTTCTATTCCAGCTCCTCCCTATGCTTCTATTTCAGCTGCTTCGTCCCCTTCTGTCCCAGCTCCTTTCTTCTATTCCTCCTCTTTCTTCTCATGTTTTATAGCTCCTTCTACTTCAGAGGCTTCTTCTATTCCAAATCCTTTTTCTTCTTCATTCCAGCCTCTCCTCCTTCTATTCCAAATCCTTTTTCTTCCTCCATTCCAGCCTCTCCTCCTCCTATTCCAACTCCTTTTTCTTCTTTCATTCCAGCCTCTCCTTCTATTCCAACTCCTTTTTCTTCTTTCATTCCAGCCTCTCCTTCTATTCCAACTCCTTTTTCTTCTTTCATTCCAACCTCTCCTCCTTCTATTCCAACTCCTTTTTCTTCTTTCATTCCAGCCTCTCCTCCTTCTATTCCAACTCCTTTTTCTTCTTTCAATCCACCCTAACTCCTTTTTCTTCTTTCAATCCAGTATTTCCTCCTTCTATTCCAACTCCTTTTTCTTATTCCATTCTAGCCCCTCCTCCTTCTATTTCAACTCCTTCTTTTAATCCAAATAGCTACCCTTCTATTCCAGCTCCTACCTCTATTCCAGCTCCCTCTTTTATTCCGCCTCCTACTCCTTCTACCTCTATTCCAGCCCCGCACTGCCCTGTCCCGCTTGTGGCTCATCCCCCTCTTACTCCTAGACTCCATTTATTCCTAGACAAGTATTATCCTTGAAAGAGACCAAGGATGCCACTCCTTGGGATTTTTCCAAAGAGCTTGGAATTTGGGCCATGGCCTTGGGATATTTTTTGTCTTATCTCGGGATTTTTGAGGGGATTATTCAAGTATTTCTCCAGTAGTTATCTCAAGGTAAGCACACGTACCGTATTTAGGATTCAGTTTCAATGTTTTTTCAAAGACCTTGGGATATATTTGTCTATCTTGGGATTTTTTTGGGGGGGCCGTCTTGGGATTTCTGAAAATTTAGAGTGGCATCCCGGAAAGAGACCCTGCTGCTGCAGCCGCTCAGGCTCAGGCTCAGGCGTGTCAGCTGTGTTAATCAAAACAACAGTCGCCCCTTGGAGCCTCGAGGTGTGGGGAGAGGACGCTGCAACATGAAGCTTGATGATCTAGTGTACGTGGGGCTGCTGGGGGCGTCCATAGGGTTCGGCCAGGTGTACAGGAGGATACAGAACCTGGAGGTGAGGCAGTGGACGGGCACCGTGCTGGGCCTGGCGATGACAGCGGCGGTTTCCGGCTGGCACACCCTCCATCCCATATTCCTCACCGGTGTCAATGTACTCATTCTGAACTACGTGTCCAAAAGGTAAGGTTGAGACTGGTGTGGGATTAACCTTGGCTTTAAAAAGCACCCAAAAATATTGTATTATTGGAGCGTTTGTCTTATCCTGTGACGGGTACCTGGAACTCTCGCCGCCGTCGGCGAGAGTTCCAATTTTTTCACGTCGGCGAGTGTCCCTATTCCCGACGACGGGTTAATGAAATGCCGTGGGGTCACATGGGTATTTGCAGATTTCCTTTTTTTTTTTTTTTTATTTATTTACTTGTGGGTGGCTCGTGTTAGCAGCAGGCATGGGTGCAATAGTTTACATGGCCAATTACTGGGTATTATTCCAGAGGAACACCGAATTCACTTTGGTGGACGAAACTATTTTTTTCTGGTGAGTTTTGCTGTATTTTGAATCTGTTAACCGTTTCTGCTGCAAATCTTCTTTTTTTTCTTTTCTTAGGTAAAGGTTATTTATTTTATTTTTTTCTAGTTAGGTATAGGTAAAGGTTAGGTTCGGTTAGGTTCAATTTGTTTTTTTGTTGTCATTTTTGCAAAAAAAAAAAAAATATTTGCAACAGAAACCGTTACCGTAGATAACAGTCAAGTCGCCACCTGCAGTCAGGTCGCCAGGCACCATATATTACGAATTATAGCATTACTACTGATTTTTATGTGCCACTGAAGATAATACACAGTAGTTTATATCATGACTGTATAATCTACCCTGTTTCAGCGTTGTGTTATGCTTTGTAGCTGCAAGTATAGACGGTTGCAAATTTCACTACGCATTTTTTTTTCGGGCGACGACGACAGCGGTACGACACTCAGTAAATAAACTTTAGATGGCGACTTGACTATTGGTAGCCACTTTGTAGATATTTTTGTAATTTGTTCATTTATAGCCATACTATGACACAGATGAAGACACAAAATGACACAGACTCTCCAGATAGCCCCTTCTAACTTTCCTGAAATCATGGATGTAGAAATGTAAGTATTATCGTCACCACACGTCTGTAAACAGAAAAAGAAGTTGTCCTGGCGACTTTACTGTTATCTACGGGTGCAGATTAATTCAAAACGCATCAAAACTCACCAGAAAAAAATAGTTTCGTCCACCAAAGGAAGTTCGGTGTTCATCTGAAAATTTACCAATTACTTTGTTGCCATAAATTTCAACTCTGGCTCTGCAGCTTCTATTCCATCATTCGTCATATTCACAAGACATAACACTATGTCCTAACACCGGACCCTGAGGCTGAGATACCAACTCTTCCCGTCTCCCGGGCTCTGGTC
Organism: Chionoecetes opilio; assembly: GCA_016584305.1. NCBI lineage: Eukaryota > Metazoa > Arthropoda > Malacostraca > Decapoda > Majidae > Chionoecetes > Chionoecetes opilio. Next base: position 563,102 of record JACEEZ010005761.1, on the reverse strand, counting down.
AGGGGACTGTTTCAGCACTGTTGAAGTTTTATGTGTAGACCAGACTTGAAATATAGAAAAGATGAGTAACTAATAGAAAATATAGGAATGATTTATAAATGCCTTATATAATACTTGTTTTCATTTTGACATGGTAAAGTACCAAGTAGAATTATTTCTCCCCTCAGGCTGTGTCACGTCGTGAGCTTTTGGTTCAGCTTTGGATATTTGTTGTTCTTCCGGCTGAGTCACTACGCTGGCCTGGAATGGTTCCTTCGCACACTAATGCTGTGCAGATGATGATTACTCTGAAGGTATGTATTTATATTTGTTTATTTTACTTTTACATGAAGTTGAATTTAAGAATACATTAATATACTGTATGTATATACTATATTGCTTTGTAGTAAAATGCTTATCACTGAAAGGACAATTACTGGTAAGGAAAATTAGCACTTAGTAATTAATGCGATCACAGTGTGGTAGGCATCATTATAATTTTGAACTTCAAGTTCCATGATTACATAGGTGATTCTTTGGTTAATTGTTAAGCTGATTTTGTTTTATTTCAATAATCATTGGTTTATAATGTGAAGTTTCATTTTTCAGCTTATTGGAATCTGTTTTGAAGTTCATGACACTTGGAGGAAGCAGGGAGACCTCAAGAAAGAAGATGATGAGGACAAAAAAGCTCAGCTGCAGCTAGAATTACGGCATGAGGCAGTGCATCCGTCCGCCCTGGATGTTTTCCACTACGCATTTTGCTATATTGGTGTTCTTACAGGTTAGTTCATGTCTATGTACACCTTGCAATCAAAGTGTTCCTGGAGTGTATCAACAGTAAGATAGCGTTATGCAAACATTACTTGAGAAGTCAATGCCGTGAGATAAGTGAATTTGTACCCTGATATGCGATGTCAGCATCACTTACTCAATGATGGGAGTATGGGAACGGTGATACCGGCATATTTGATTTCCATTGATTTGTTCCCTGCAGGCTGTAGGTGACTGAGAGGGACAAGGGGCAGGGTTCCCTTTCCCTGTGTGTCATTTTCCAAGAAAACAAAAAGCAGATATATTATATAAATCTGCTTTTTATAGGAATTAGGATATATACCGCTAGGAATAGCATTTCATATACCGTATATAGTAAATAACTTTTGTTGGAAAAAATATTCTGCTCATCATGATAAAGAAGTTGGAGCTCATTGATCCAGTACTTTTCAGTCATGATATTTATTCTTCAGGTCCTTACTATAAATACAAGGTGTACCACGACATGCTGCAAGGTGCCCCACAGAAGAATGGTTTGGACTGTCTGCAAGCCATGCTAAACAGGATCTGGGTGGTGCCACTCTATGCCGTGGCCTTCCTGGCCTCCGACTACTTCTTCCCTCTCTCTGTAAGTAACGGCCACATTGTTCTTCCCTCTCTCTGTAAGTAACGGCCACATTGTTCTTCCCTCTCTGTAAGTAACGGCCACATTGTTCTTCCCTCTCTCTGTAAGTAACGGCCACATTGTTCTTCCCTCTCTCTGTAAGTAACGGCCACATTGTTCTTCCCTCTCTCTGTAAGTAACGGCCACATTGTTCTTCCCTCTCTCTGTAAGTAACGGCCACATTGTTCTTCCCTCTCTCTGTAAGTAACGGCCACATTGTTCTTCCCTCTCTGTAAGTAACGGCCACATTGTTCTTCCCTCTCTCTGTAAGTAACGGCCACATTGTTCTTCCCTCTTTCTGTAAGTAACGGCCACATTGTTCTTCCCTCTTTCTGTAAGTAACGGCCACATTGTTCTTCCCTCTCTCTGTAAGTAACGGCCACATTGTTCTTCCCTCTCTCTGTAAGTAACGGCCACATTGTTCTTCCCTCTTTCTGTAAGTAACGGCCACATTGTTCTTCCCTCTCTCTGTAAGTAACGGCCACATTGTTCTTCCCCCTCTCTGTAAGTAACGGCCACATTGTTCTTCCCTCTCTCTGTAAGTAACGGCCACATTGTTCTTCCCTCTCTCTGTAAGTAACGGCCACATTGTTCTTCCCTCTCTCTGTAAGTAACGGCCACATTGTTCTTCCCTCTCTCTGTAAGTAACGGCCACATTGTTCTTCCCTCTCTCTGTAAGTAACGGCCACATTGTTCTGAAATTACTTTATAAACTTATTGTTAGATAGTTTTAGATATATATCATGAAAATGGTCTGGATTAAGACATGTCACAAACTCGAGAAAAACAATGTAATGTAAACCCTATTTGAAGGCATGGAAGTGTCTACATGAAGGCATGCTCATGAAGGACTAATGTCAGGTAGGTACAAGCAGGGTTGAAAAAGAAGTAACGGATTCAAACTGGAAAAGCGTAGATTTAAAAAAGAAATAAGGAAAAACTGGTTCACAAATAGGGTGGTAAATGATTGGAATGGACTCAGTCATCAGATAGTTAGTGCAGAGTCAATAGAGAGTTTTAAAAGGAGGGTAGAAAATTTCATGGATGGAGACGAAAGGTGGATTTAGGTAGTGTTAAGTAACAGGAACTACCACCTGTAGGTCTCGCGGCCTCTTGTAACTTCCTTATTTTCTTATGTTCTTATGTACAGAACGTAAGCCAAGGAGTTGTTACTTGTAGTCTGACAGGAAGTGAAGGCTAGTAACCCTGCCATCCTGTATGTGTGTGTGTGTGTGTTGCATTATATTAGAAATGGTCTGTGCCATGTTATCAAATGTGGTAAATGACCTACATATGAAAAAACTTATTTTTTGAGGCAAAGTAAGCATGAGCAAGTAGCATGATTGATTCACTCCGTATCATCATCATGCATAGCTAGATACCATAGTATGTCAAATTGTATTCCAATTTCATAGCTTATTGCGATGTGTATGAATGCTTAACTTAAAGGTGTATGTGTTCCTTTTTATGTTTCTATCTTTATCAATTACATTTTATACATCAGTCTCTTGTGAACTTAAAAGAAAACAGGCATAATTCTCATTGCAATTATTAATAGCTCTTCCTCTTCCCACTTTCCTCTGTGCCCTCTCTTGTTCGGCATGACCAGGGCAGTTGTTACTTTGAGGGCTTAGGTCATGTGCAAGGAACACAGTCCTGTGGGAAGGTGAGATAAAAGATAAACACATACTGTAGTCTGCTACTCTACCGAGATCATACTCAAGTGATAGAGCTTATTTTTGTACAGCAAGCTTGTGTATTTGTAGAGATGTAAGGGTGACGCGTAATACCTCAAGCTCACCGAGCCTCACACGGCAGCCAATGTGTGTGGCTGGCGGGACACCCAGCTAACACCTGCTCGGCAGAATTCCTCACGGCTGCATTTCCTCTGCATCAACAGAAAAATTTTGTAGTTACTGATAATGCAAAGTAACACAATTTAGTTTTATCTTTCTTCTACATTATGCAACAATCTGCAAGTCTTCACATATTTACACCAAGCTCCTTCCTTACCTCCAGCTGGTTAGCAGAGCACAGGTATTATGCCTCACAACAGTTTTCCTCTCTACCTCATGGCACAATCTGATAATGCACATGTATTCAAGATCACTTTTTGGGTCAAATGGTATTATTAATTTTCATACTGCCGATAATTCAGCGAGATAATATAATCAAAATATGAATCCACATTATGATTTTTAATCAGACTCTTTGACTCTTTGACTTGTGCTTGTATTATCATTCAGTTCAGTCATATATATTTAGTACTTTTCTAATCCATAACACTCACCTGAGCATTGGTCCAAACAAATCATCCACAAAGTAACCAAGCTTCAGACAAGGCTGAAAGCACATCGCACGAGGCCAGTTCAGAGCAGCTTTGTGTCACCCTCCGCCTCACACCAGCAGTCGGCGGCCACCCATTGTAAGCTGTGAACACTGCGTAGCAACTGAGGGCAAGAAGCTCAGCTCAAGCACATTCTTGCCATGTTAAAACACGTGATAGGAAACAACTGAGCACTCCAAAAAGTAATAACAAAAAAGAAAATGGAGATTGTGATGTGATCATTATAAGTCCATCCTACTGTGAGTCATCATCTTCAACAATAAAGATCATATGCCTTGGCACCATGCAGCTTACATCCCACCTGACTCCATTCCTGATAGTAGTTTCCCCAGAATGAGTCTCTATGTAGGCACTGATTCTATTCTGAACAGTTGTCAGCGGGTTTGATCATTTTGTTCAAACAAGAGTTTTTGTTAGTGCACCCCTGGCGCCCCCACTCACCACTGTATAATGAAGCTGATGCATAGCAATAAGTAGCATCAGCTTGAAAGAAGCATGCCATAACAATTGTGGGAATATACCCATAAATCATTATTTCTACTGTATCACAATTATCAAGGCAGCATAAATGACTTGAAGATTTGCATTTTGACGCTTCTGTACCGATATGTATTAACAATGGTGTACGCACTTGCGTCCTATAAGTACGGAATAGGACCGCCTGAGTCAGTGCATCAGGTGACGTGCTGCTGTAGCACCACACCACTGGCATGAACACTGCCAGGCCTGTGTGTGTGAGGCTCCAAAAAATGTCTACTCTTGACTCTCGCATAAGCAGACTGTGCTGTTTCATCCAGAAAGCCTCCAAAAGACCCAGACACTTAATAGCTTCTCCTTTTATATATAGTACCTCAAGAGCCATTAGCAACAACTCTAATGACCGCCATACGGCAATTCAAGATGAGAATTCAGTTTGGGAATTCAAGATTTCACTGAGGTCCCAAAGTGTCCAGTAATGTACTGAATCATTGCCATCATTCTGAAAGGCAGGTTCCATGTTTATATAGTATGATAACCTTTGTCACCTGATAGCATTCTGCTCAGCCACAGCTTTATGTAACTTGTAAGACTGTTCCTTGCTTTCCAAGTTCTTCAGTAAGACTTCAGTCCATCTTTCTTGGTCTATCCTGTAGCACTTTGTCTTTCAGTTCAGGATGTTCAACTCACCTCATCCAATGATCACACAGCCAAGCCATCACACTGTGCCTGTTCTCATGATGGCACACTGAAGCTCTCAATGCCATGCCTTCTTAACTCCTCACTTGCTACCTGAGGTAAACACTCCCTCAAGGTAGCAGATGATGCGTGCTCACACCTGCACAACACTCTAGGCCAAGACTGTATCACCACCACAATGTTATTACCTGTACCTGTATCACAAGCTTAAATACTGGAGTGATCTGTATTATCGATTAGAATATCATTGATGTAAATATTCCCACAGTGGTTAAAATTGATGTTGATAATCTCATTGTTCATTGACTTTTTTCGATAACTAACTAATAACGACAACTATTCGATAACTAATTCAATACTCTGTGGATGTATGTACAGTCTAAGACAAAAGTCGTGTCATGAATTTTGGTTAAGACATCTGGTAAAGGGCTAACCTTTCGGTGCTGTCTGCTGTATGTCATACGAACGGTTAGTAGCACTGCCATAAGTGCTTCGATCTCACCACAACTCATACGTCATAATAGTTCGTATCCTCACGAGTAATTGTTTTAGGATTCATTACCAGGAGTGTTAAAAGTAGAATTGCTGAGGTAATTATAAAGCAGTGGTTGAAGATGGGTTCGGTGAGCCTCAAATCTATTGAACCTTTGAAATACCTTTGGTTTGTTTTAGACATTGTCTCATCGGCGGCAGATATGAAGCTTTGAACCCTTATCTGAACAGTAGCTTAAGGGATTCAGGCTTGCCAACCCCGAGCATGTAACTGCATTAGGGTTTTCATAATGTTTCATGAGTTACATTTCATATTCGGACAAAACCATGACACGACTTTAGTCTTAGACTGTACATTCACATGCATTCTCCCATGACCTACAGATGTTACTTGTGGCATGCATAATGTTGTTGGAAAAGGCTTAATTTCTCAAAAATTCCATATTCTCTCCCTATTTATTTTGATCAGTGTATGTGGATGTTTGTGCAGCTCTTATCATGGATCAGCCTTTCTCTACTGACTGAGATTTGGCAAGGGTAATTTTTTCTCAAGGGTTATTGTTGTATAATAAAGAAGGACTCATCTGTGGTGTTTGAGATGGGCTGTTCATGATATGTAGCATAGGTGGAAAATGAAAAGCATTACAGTGAAGTTATATACAGTGATATATATGAGTTAGATTAGGATACATAATGTGTGGGTCAAAGAAAGGTTCTCTGTGAAATGGGAGGACAGAGTGTTATGGTATTTAGAAAACAAAGAGAGTTAATGGAAGAGTAAGAGGACTGGGCTGTGCAAGAAATAGACTATGTCAACAGGAGCATCTGGTGACTCACACATTCTGCCCAGCCTTAAGAGGGAACCATAAGGAACAGACGTCTGAATACACAGGCAACATTCATAAACATATACTTAATATGATTCATGTTCAAGTTGGAGGGTGGCATGATTCATGAAATTAAGAATAATCATTATACTTGGTGATGTTTCTCTTACAGTTTGCTGAGAGTGAGGCAATATTCCAAGACTACGGCTTCTTCTATCGGATGTGGTACATGACGCCAGTTTTCTTCAACTTCCGCATGCGCATCTACGCTGGCTTTGTGCTGTCCGAGTGTGTGTGCATCATGGCGGGCCTGGGCGCCTACCCCAGCGTGTGTGAGCCCAGGCCCGGCCGAGGACCCACCAAGTACCAACCCTTGGAGGCCCCGTGAGTGTTCAATCTGGAGCCAGATCTTACTCTGTGTAACTGATCACTTGCTTCTGTATAGATGTATAATGGATTATTCCAGGTATCAAGGGTAAGACTTTCATTACTTGTAAGCTGACACCGTAGTAGTTATTATAATTTCCTCCTAAGGCTGATTTGTTATAAGTTGTTTTTTTGCTCTCTTTTTTTTTCTCTCTCTCTCTCTCTCGCTCTCGCTCGCTCTCTCCCTCTCGCTCGCTCTCTCCCTCTCGCTCGCTCTCTCCCTCTCGCTCGCTCTCTCCCTCTCGCTCGCTCGCTCTCTCCCTCGCTCTCTCTCTCCCTCTCGCTCTCTCTCTCCCTCTCGTCTCCCTCCTCTCGCTCCTCTCTCTCCTCTCCTCTTCGCTCTCGCTCGCTCTCTCCCTCTCGCTCGCTCTCTCCCTCTCGCTCGCTCTCTCCCTCTCGCTCTCTCCCTCTCGCTCTCGCTCTCTCCCTCTCTCCCTCTCCTCCTCTCTCCTCTCCTGCTCTCTCCTCTCGTCCTCTCTCCCTCTCCTCTCTCTCTCCTCTCTCTCCTCTCTCTCTCTCCTCTCTCCTCTCTCCTTCTCTCTCTCTCTCTCTCTCTCTCTCTCTCTCTCTCTCCTCTCTCTCTCTCTCTCTCTCCTCTCCTCCCTCTCTCTCTCTCTCTCTCTCCCTCTCCTCTCTCTCTCTCTCTCTCTCTCTCTCTCTCTCTCTCTCTCTCCTCCTCTCTCTCTCTCTCTCTCTCTCTCTCTCTCTCTCTCTTCATATATATATATATATATATATATATATATATATATATATGTGTTTGTGTTTGTGTGTGTACTTTACCCAATATACTTCATTTCTAAAAGTTTTTGATCAGAATCCATCATCTCTTGTAAAGGTATTGGTAATGAATTCCATGAGTGTGTGTGATTTGTATGTTTGCCGTTAAGGACAATTATAACTATTTGTTCACTGCTCCATTTCAGATCAGACAAAGATTCCAAGCTTGAGTACACCTTTGAGACCATTCACAACATTGATGAGTACGGCGCAGACTTCACGCCCACCGTGCGCGCCGGGATGAGGTGCTGGAACATGACCGTCCAGTACTGGCTGGCTAACAATGTCTACAAACGTTTGAAATTAGCTAAACCAATAAGGTAAGCATTTGAAATTAGCTAAACCAATAAGGTAAGCATTTGAAATTAGCTAAACCAATAAGGTAAGCATTTGAAATTAGCTAAACCAATCAGGTAAGCATTTGAAATTAGCTAAACCAATAAGGTAAGCATTTGAAATTAGCTAAACCAATAAGGTAAGCATTTGAAATTAGCTAAACCAATAAGGTAAGCATTTGAAATTAGCTAAACCAATAAGGTGAGCATTTGAAATTAACAAAACCAATAAGGTGAGTGTACAATATCATCCTAGATAATAATCTCTTCTCTACCATAAGTGTAAGCTACAGGATAATTTGACAAAGTTACTTTTCACTGAAATATATTAGTACAATATGATTACGTATGTTATTTATTACAGTCATTTATTAAATTTAAATTATCTCGTATGTATTTTTATATAGCTTCTTGCTGTCTTCTTTAAGATGCCTGTCTAGGTCTCGGTACTGTATGTTTATTAATGTCAATCTTTTCTTTCCTTTCAACACGTGAATGTAGGTTGAGCACATCGCCAGTTTTTCTCTCCTTTTATGTTTGAAATTGCAGGTTGTATATCACTGCTCCATATCCAAACATTAATCTTAAAAATGATGTAATTATCCTCCTAAACAAATAGATTTTATTATTCCCAAATTGACATATCCAATTCAATGACCTCCCAATATAATGTAGAAAATCTTATTTTTATTATTTTGTAGTAAAGTGGAATGCAAAAACTTCTTAACCGATTGAAGATCATTTCAGAGGCTTTTGCTTTTAAAACCTTTTCTCTTGTGTGGGTAAAGTTATTCACCTCAGTAATGTCCACCGATCTATTATTATCTTCTGAAACATCGAGACTTTGTATTTATTCCTGTAGAGTTATAATGTTCTAATAATGTAATTCTTATACAGGGAGGTCCCGAAGATACGAGCAGTTAGGTTCCACCTGGCATACTCGTAAAGCGAAATCTCGTATAACGAAACACATAACTAATGGTAAAATATAGGTTTGGTTCCAGGACCCCATCAATTAAAAAAAGAAAGAAAAAAAAGACATGTTTTTCAAGCTAAAATAAACTATAGCAAACACAACAAACACACAGCGTCTATATTACCCACACTGTACTACCTATTTTGTAGAAAAAGCATTCTGAAAGAGAAAATAGCACACAAAATAACATAACTGCACATTAATTAAACATAAAACATGCATAACAAGCAAAAAAGACGTTGTAATGTAGGGGACACCGCGTGATACAAGAGAAGGTAGTGTAGCGGTCCAAAGGTTGGGTCGGCACACCTGCTAATTACCCCTAAAGGTCAGGCCGCGCCATATGCTTAATTACCCTTCAGGTCATGCCTTGCTAGGGGTGACCTGACTGCGGTCCCAAGGTTGGGGCCGCACACCTGCTAACTACCCCTAAATGTCAGGCGCGCCATATCTTCATTACCCTTCAGGTCAGGCTTGCTAAGTGCTTACTGTAACCTCTTTGTCCACTGGTGTGGTAATTTTCACTTGATAATTTTCTCACCATTTAATTCTTCATGATTCGACTTGTATTATACCTAATTTAATTCGTTCATGATTCTTATAATTCTTATAATGTAATATACATCTCACCATTTCCTTCGACCCAGAGTAAGTTGAATGGTTCCTCTTTCCACCACGTACAAGAGAATAAGAGAAAATAAGTGATGAAGGGGAGAAATAAGGAAGATTAGATAGGTGTTAACAAAACCAACCACACGTCTCTCTGTCTCTCTCGGCACATCAAAGAAAACAAATCTCACTAAGCTCTCAGCCACACACTGTCTGGGTTCCTCCGGGTCAAAGGAAGATATTTATATAAACTTTTCCTTTGGACTGGAAACTAGAAAAGCATAGATTTAAGAAGGAAATAGGGAAAAACTGGTTCACAAATAGGGTGGTAAATGATTGGAATGGATCGGTCGTCAGGTAGTTAGTGCGATCATTAGAGAGCTTTAAAAGAGGGCTAGATGATTTCATGGATGGGATGAAAGGTGGATGTAGGTAGTGTTAAGTAACAGGAACTACCACGTGTAAGTCTCGCGGCCTCTTGTAGCTTCCTTATTTTCTTATGTTCTTATGTTCTTTGCTATGCCAGGGAGGCGTTGACCATGCTGGCATCTGCTTACTGGCATGGGGTGCACTCAGGCTACTACCTCTCCATGCTGACGGTGCCGTTCATCCTGGCTGTGGAGGACTACTACGACCGCTTGGTCAGGAGGAAACTCGGAAACACCGTGAGTTTAATTTTGTACAATACAGGTGTTTGATAATAACAATGATATTAATCATGATAATTTTATTTTCACCCGAAGGTATACAGGAAAAAATACAGGCGTCTGATAATAACAATAATATTAATAATGATCATTTTATTTTCACCCGAAGGTATGCAGGAAAAAAATAAGAAACGATAAGTAATATATGATAAGTAATGATAGCGTTGAAATATACCATTTACATTATTTTTATTACTGTAATACAGACATGCCCTCGGTTTTCGAACATAATTCGTTCCCAAAAGTTGTTCTAAAACCGAAACACATTTTTCCATAAGAAACAATATAAAATGGATTAATTCGTTCCTGACCCCAAAATAAAGACCTTTTTTTACAAAAATGAAAAGTAAACTAACCTAACCCCCTCTTTTGACTCACTCACTAACCTAACCTAACCTAATCCCACGCTTTAACCTCCTAACTAAAGCCAAATCTGCATTAAATAAGTGTCCGCGGTAAGGGAAGACAGGCGATGCAGGTCACAAGAGGAAGAAGAGTGAGGCGCTCGTAAACCCTTGTCTCTCTCCTCCCTATAAACAACATGTCATTATCTCCAAAAGTAATGATTTGCAACGGAAGCTCATAGAGAGAATGTTTCCTAGAATCCAATAAGGTAAACAGAAACCAGACTCCCAATTGTGTACCGTAGATAACACTTTAGTCGCCAGCTGTAATTATGTCCCCAGCCGCCAAATATTACGAATTATAGCATCACTACTGATGTGTATGTGCCACTGAAGATGATACACAGTAGTTTATATCATGACTGTATAATCTAGGTCACGTCAAGAAGTCTTACGGCGGATTGGCATAGCCCACGGTGTTATGGACTCGCTCAGCGGGAGTATTTGGCGTTGTCGGTACCTGTGCAGGAGGACAAAGATCCGGGTCTTCAAGTCGCTTGTGATCCCTGTCTTACTCTATGGTTGTGAGACATGGACACTAAATAGTGACTTGAAGAGACGAATCAATGCCTTTGGTAATAAGTGTCTTCGCAGAATCATGGGGTATCGCTGGGATGATTACATGTCAAATCAGCGATTGCACCGTGAGACTGAATCGAGGCCTATTACCTGCATAGTCCGTCAGCGCCAACTTCGGCTATATGGGCATGTGGCACGCTACCCTGAAACCGATCCTTCCCATCGGGTTGTATCTGTAAGAGACAATCCGGCGTGGAGGAGGCCAAGGAGGCGTCCACAAGGCTCATGGTTGGGGTAAGTTGATGTTTCTTGTCGAGAGTTGCTTGGTATGGGAAAGGAGCCTGCATGGGAACTCGCGCGTGGTGACCCCCGGGAGTGGCGTCGTAGGGTTGGCGAGGCGACGCGCCCCCCGGCGTATGCCCCCAATGATTGATTGATTGTATAATCTACCGTTTCTGCATTGTTTTATGCTTTTTATCTGCAAGTATATACGGTTTCAAATTTCGCTACTCGTTATTTTTCCAGGCGACGACGATGGCAGAAGGACACTCAGAACATACCTTATTAGTGTTGGTCGCCACTCTGGTGATATTTTTGTAATTTGTTCATTTATAGCCATAATATGACACAGATGAAGACACAAAATGACACAGACTCTCCAGATAGCCCCTTCTAATATTCCTGAAATCATGGATGTAGAAATGTAAGTATTAACGCCACCCCATGTCTGTAAATTGAAGAAAAAAAGTTGTCCTGGCGACTTTAGTGTTATCTTCGCTTCGGTAGGGAGTTTCGTTCCAAGTGTAAAATAATACCGAAATAATGCACAACACAAGAAAAATCGTCAAAATCAAAGAACAGTTCGGAGCGGATGTATACTGAGTGAGGGCCGCGGCGTGACTGACGCGCACATTGCCGAGTAGCTTGTTCGGCAACTGATTTATCGTACGGCAACCGGTGCAATTATAAGTTTGAAATTCTGTTAGTGAACCGATTTGTTCGAAAAGGGAGACGTTTGAAACCCGAGGTTTGACTGTACTTATATACTTTGCCAGTGTTAATTTATTTATAACATTGATTTATGTATTGAATGACTTAATGACACAATACGTAATTTTTTTTAACAACAGATATGATAACTTCAAGTATTGTGCTGTAAATAGCCGTGTGCTTGACTGTGATGCAGGACAAGGAAGCTGTGAGCGTATTTCAGTGTGTTTGATGTGGTGTGTTGCCTGGAAGTATTTCAAGGAGATTTCTTTTTACATCTCTTCACTATTCATCTAAGTAGGCTTAATGTTTGCCCTCAGGGACAATCTGTGTATGACTGGTTCGCCTGGGTTGTGAAGATGCAGAACTTTGCCTACATGGGCATGGCCTTCCTGCTGCTGCGTGTGGACACCACACTGCACTACTGGCACTCCATCGGCTACCTGTACCACGGCCTCATCGTCATCATGCACTGCATCGCACAGTACATCAACCTCATCCTCAGCAAGGTGAGCTTATGCAGGGTTTTCTTTGCTGTATTTTTCAAATTACATTAATTCATACAGATTTATGAGGATTGGTTTAATGATCATATTGTGCAATTAGTTAAGCAGCAATTTCTTAATGTTTAAGCTGTCATTTACTTTACTGAATAGTGTGCTAGTTTTAAATGTAGACAGTTGTACTGATGTAAATTTTAACTTGTTTAGGCTGAAGATAAACTGAAGAAATGCCGAGCGACTGCTGTGATTGATGACTACACCAAAATACGCTACGTGAAGACCAAGGAAGAAGTGCCGGCAGCCAAGCTTCCAACCAATGGTAAGGCGGATGAAGTCAAGAAGGAATTGTAGATTAACACAAACATTAGAAAGTCATGTCCACGGGAGCTCACAAGAAGTAGACGTACTAGTATATGAGCCAGAGTATTAAAGAGTGCATTGCATATCTATAAAGTCATCAGACCAGTTACAGTATAGAACAAAAACAGTTGTGAAGTCAAGTGTTTGTTGTTGTCATTGTGTCAGTATAAGAGGCCCGCATACCAAGTCCAATATTTTATATGATGATTTAGTTATAAGCCTTCCTCTATAGGCATAATGTGCTGGAAGAAGGGTGACGTATTCAGACATGTGCGTGTACTAGTCATGTCATCATCATGTCGGCATTAAGCTTTAGATGTTAGTCAATAGTATTAAATGTGTCAAAACTACAAGAAAATAAACCTGCCAGTGGTCAGGACAAGCTAGAAATCACTACTCTTTGTGCCTGGAAAATTATGGAAAGCATTATTTTGACTGAATGATCTCCTGTAAATTCACCGCCAAACACTATCTGTGTGGATTTCAGCATGCCACATGTTTTCCTTTGCCATGTGGGAAGTATATTACAAGATTTTCTCCACAAAGTTGTTGTGAATAGACAATGCAGTATAAGTATGAATGTGTTTCACAAAATTGTAAGAACCAAACCAAGATATTGCCACAATGAGCTGCCAGGGATGTATTTATCGCTGGAAACTGCCCGCATGGCAAGACACGGCTCATGGCTCTCTGATGTCCTCTCTCTTTCACACATATCTCATATTTACTTTATTTTCACCTTTCATAAAGAGCTCTCTAATATGGCCGGTTATTGGTAAGACATCTTGTATACCCTGTGGGTCATGCTACCATTGAGGATGGTAATTCATCACCGGCAACTCATGGGTGATAACACCAACACGTGAACACACTCAGGAGCAGCAGCAACAGTAACAGTGGCTGGCAAGGACTGGTTGTGGCCGGCAGTGTGGCTGCCGCTGGGGTGGTACATTAAGGTTGTTTTTCTTTCTGGTTGCTTGAGAGTGCAAGATGCCCAATCTCACCAAGGTGGGAGCTGACTACTTATTTATCCATATATGTACATATATTATATACACTGGAGTTTCTTAATATATTTGCATATTTTTATCAAATAGTTTTTATATTTTGTCTGTAGACCACCTTTCAAGGTGGGGTATAGACCATTTCTGGTATCTTGTTGGATAGGTACACGTATACACACACGTACACACACACACATATTTATGTTCTTAAGTAGGGAAGCTTAGATGTAAAGAATCTCTTCCTTGCAGTGCTTAGTGAATGTCTGAATCAGAAGCTTGTCCTCTCATGCCTAGTTATTTTTGTTTATACCAACGTTAAAAAAAAATATTAAAAAATATTGATTTATCTATTTTGGTCAATATTGAACTTGCACTAAATTTGAACTTAAGTGGTAGGCCACTAAGGCCTATGGACCTATACAATAAAACCTTGATAAGTTGATTTCGGACTAGTCTCAAAAGCTGTGCTCTGTGAATTTTTTTGTTATGTGTGAATATTCTTATTTATAGAAGATATTTAGAAATATAATGACATTAGATTATTTTGCTTACATTAATCTTCATATATATATATATATATATATATATATATATATATATATATATATATATATATATATATATATATATATATATATATATATATATATATATATATATATATATATATTATATATATATATATATATATATATATATATTATATATAATATAATATATATTATATATATAATTTATTTATTTTATTTATTTATTTATTTATTTTATTTTATTTATATATTTTTTATCTTGCATCTATTTGCATAGGATTACATAAGAAGAACAGATACCAGGAGACCCTTTGGTCCATTGCGAGGGTATTTGCTGAACTAACGTACTACTGACTAACAAACTACACGTAAGATAACAGGCTAGCACAGAACAAGGAGCCGTCATTGAAGAAACTGAACAATCAATCATACCTTAGCTATGTATTCCCTCCCCTGTGTAGTCATATTCCAAGCTGTGGACAACACATTTCTGATTCCATGGCACGTTTAGGACTCTCACAGAGAGTTGTGTCCAAAGTGGAATAGAATTTTGTTTTTCCAGTGAGAAAGCACTGAAAGTGTCATTGTCTGACAGACACATTCTCTTCATAGCCTTGCATAGCCTGAGTGATAAAAGTAATGTTTTATCTTCCCGGTGAGCTTGGACCACAGGATGTGAAAGCAAACAATATTAGACATATTCTAAGTAGTAACCCTCCTTCCTTGTGGTAATGAATTCACTCATGTCAAAACATATTAGATTATCTATCTTTTCAGATCAAACTTTACCTTTACTTTTAGCTTAACATTTCCTGTGTTGTGATGAAAATTTATGTTGCAATAATATACCTTTTATATCTACTGAACAATACACTCCTGAAAGGAAATGTAGAAGAGTTATCAGTGTATGTTCATACTGATTGAGACTTAACTCTATTTACATTTTCCAACAGATTCATTCACACAACTATGCTCCTTTATAATCACGGGTCCAGAATAGAAGCATGTTTTTATGATTTTGCTGAGGATGTGTTTTGTTGGTTGTCTTTTAATGTGGCATAATAAGGAATCTACAAGTCTCGCCTTACTACTTACGTTACCAATAAATGATTTTACATTAATTTTACAGTAGAAGCTCGATATAACAATAATTCAGCCAAGGCCAATTCCGGTAAATAAAATTTTCCGCTAAATCGAACTTCCGTTATCGATTCCAGATATAGCTCGATGTAACGGAATTTTACGTATAATCGAGAACGTTTCCGTTAAATCCTGTTTCTGCAATGGTCTGTAATAATTAGAGGTGGACCGGATGTCATTTTTCCGTATTTGCGGCTGTGGATATTTTGATTGACACTCAATCTCTCCTTTGCACGAACTAATCCCAGAATATTTCCTATTAACCAGTTGCACATTTTTTTTTCTCTCATCTGCACGAATCCTAGAATATTACCTCTTTAACCAGTAACACTTTATTTCCTCTCTCTCTCTCTCTCTCTCTCTCTCTCTCTCTCTCTCTCTCTCTCTCTCTCTCTCTCTCTCTCTCTCTCTCTCTCTCTCTCTCTCTCTCTCTCTCTCTCTCGCTCTCTCTTCCCCCCCCCCCCCCAACTGACATATAGTATCTAATTGTTCAAGATATCCTCACAACATCCGCATCTATGGATGTGGATGTTAAAATTTTTGTGGATATCCATGAATGCAGATGCGGATGTCGAAAAATAATGTGAATATCCACGGATGCGGATTTGGATATCTGGTCCACCTCTAGTCTGTATGGCCACGCAAGCCTACCCCAACGCATGGCTCGGCAGCCATTAGCAGAACCCCACCAAATTTAGCAAAAATTAACCGCACCTACATTTAGCAAAAATTTACGCTACATCTTGCATTGGAAAATGGAATAACGGAATTTAAAATGTTCTGCTAAATCAAGCTTTCCGGTAAATCGGGTTCCGTTAAATCGAGCTTATACTGTATTTCCATATTGACATTGTACTTAAGTTGATAAAGGAATATGGTGTTCATTAGTTGTTAGTTTTTAAACTGCTGGAATATTTGTTAAGTTATTCTGTTTTTTATATCCATATGTAATGAAATATGTGCCAAAATTCAGTGATATGGGAAGCCTTTGACTCACTAACTGCATGCTTCATGTGTTCACTCCATATATGTAGACATTTTCAGAAGTAATATTTTTGTAGATATATTCAGACTTGAGAATACAGTATTATAAGCTCACTGAAAGTCTATGGAAATAAATTTGCAGTTAAAAATGAAAAAATATGCAGGAGTATTTAATGAGTGTGGGTTTGGGATTGTTGAATCTTTGAATTACTTTAATAAGAAAGTATTTTTGGGAATGAAGTCCATGATTCCGTGTGATTAAAAAAATTAAAAAAAGATGTGTTTCCATGTCTGTAATCCTAGTTTTGATCTCCATTAAGGCCCCCATCCACGGTGCCATCTGGTCTTGATACCATCGGACAGATCTGATTGGATCCGACCAGATTGGATCGTGAGTGGGGTGATTTTGGTCTGTCCGACCGACTGACAGCTGGTCGGATGGCGACCAAGTAGTGTTTGGTTTTTAGATCCGCCAGCTCATCCGATTCAGACCGGATCGCACCGTGTGTGTGCTGATCGTGAGGCCAACCGTCAGTTTCGCCACTGACAGCGTCGCGAGAGGGTTACCAAAATGAATTGCTTCTTTGAAGACAAGCACTTTTGGACAGAATTCATCCAATTATATAGAAACTATGAATGTTTGTGGGAAATTAAAAGCAAAGAGTAAATGGATAAATATAATAAAAATGCAACTTATGAAGTATTGGTAGAGAAACTCAAGGAGCGGGATAGTGAGCGACAGGGAGGCTAATGTTGAAACAGTAAAAAAAAAAAAAAAAAAAAATGAGAATTATAACTTAAGTGTGTTCCAGAAAGAAATTAAAAAAATAACTGCCTCTATGATATCTGGTGCGAGCGCGGATGATGTTTACGCTCCTTAGCTGTGGTATCAGCTCCTATCAAAAGTAATCTATCGTTGCAGAGAGCCATCATGAGAACCGCCCTCCCACCATTTCTATCACCAACTGAATTTATCTTGAGGTGCAGTCGGATCGTTAGTGGGTGGTAGGATATCCATCGGATCAGGTCTGTCGGATCAGGTCGTACGACCAATCGCACCGTGGATGGGGGCCTTTATATACGTATTTTTTTAATATATTTTTTAAGCCATCTGGGATAGGGAACCTGGCTCAATGGCTGCAATATAGAATAAATAATATTTGTGAAATTTGTGGAAATAAAACCCAGTAGCAATAGTTGGAGGATTTTGTACGTTTCAGAATTAATATATCTGTAAAAATAAGCTCGCAATCGATGGCTGAAAAAGGGAGAAATTAAATTTGTGATTTTGAATTAAAAAATTGCTAAAATATTCAAATAGATCCAATGTAAAGTTCCATCAGATAATAAGGGTATTTCCTTGCAAAGTTATTAAAGAAAACTTGAATTTGAAAAATGCAACTTTTCAGGAGCCACTTTTGTGCAGGCAGGATCATAACTTTCTATTACTCCTGCACTGGAAATAGACTGACTCGAGTACCGCGAGGTATGGGATTCCCCCTCAAAGTATAATCGGAGAGAGAAATAGTAATGAAAAATGTATGAAAATGTTTAGAAAGGCACTTAATAATCGATAACTACAATAAAAAGTAGAGATGGAACAATGTATAAGCACTTTATAAAGATTATAGTGGCTGAATTAACTAGCAGGATCAAGATCAAGAGGCGGAAGCAGATGTCAACAGAGACGGGCAACGTGGTGGACATGGGGACCGTCGTATGTAAGTCCCTCAGCACATTAACCATCTCATTCACGCTACTAATAACGCTTACAAACAAAGTTTCATAAATGGATGTGTGGTAGATGTTAATTACGTAGCAGTTCACTCAAGGAGAAAGGAAATAAGGCTTCATAAGGTGACCCAGATTTGGTACGGTAGTATGGTGCCGGTGTGACAGTGACGGTCAGCTGGTGCCGTGACAGGCGTGTGGGGAACGGAAGATTTGTCGAGGTGGTGGTAAATATGCAGTTTCAACCAATACCCCCCCCATCACCATTTCTTTCTCCCTCCAAACAACAAGCTGGGGGGATGGTCAGAAATTCGGGTTTCTGGGCGGGGGGTGCTGGTTTACAGGGGCGCCCACAGAGATACCTGTAGTGGACGCACATATTATATAGGGCCCCTGTTGATGGGTGTGCGTGGCGAGCGAAGCGAGCCTACTTATGGGGGGGGGGGTCCTGGGGGGCGCTGTAAGCCCTCCCTGATTTTTTTTGCAGTTTTGATCAATTTTAGGTGCATTTTGGGGCCTCATAGGGGCCCTTAGGGGCCCACACATGCCTGGAGGCTTACAGTGGACGCACGTGCGTCCAGTGCGTCCGCTTGTGGGCGCCCCTGCTGGTTTATGATTTATGGCTCCCCCAAGACCCTATTATTTACTACTACTGGCCTACTGGCTAATATTTAACGTAGAACATGACTGTCTGGATTAGAGGTGTTTTTTTTTTTTTTTTTATATACCTTTCTACTGTTTCTACAGGTCAGAACGAGGGTGAAAGTAACAATGAAATGTTGTGCAAAGAAATAAAAATCATAGGCTAGGTTAGGTTAGTTTGAGGGTTAGGTTTGGTTAGTTCGAGTGTTACGTTAGATTAGGTTAGTTAAATGGGAAATTCTGAATAACAAAACCTTCCGGCTTTGACTGAAATAAACTACCGCACTATATAGTATGCTTATTGTACTTTACATCTGCAAAAGTTCCAGCGTGCGCTCGGCCTTGGTTAACCCACACGGCCGCTATGAAATATGAGGTGCCTCAAAAAATTCTAAGTCCAGTCAGATCCTGTCCTGATCCTTTTAGGGGGTTATAGTGAGGTTAGGATAGTAACTTTTAGGGGGTTATAGTGAGGTTAGGATAGTAACTTTTAGGGGGTTATAGTGAGGTTAGGTTAGTAACTTTTAGGGGGTTATAGTTAGGTTAGTAACATTTAGGGGTTATAGTGAGGTTAGGTTAGTAACTTTTAGGGGGTTATAGTGAGGTTAGGTTAGTAACTTTTAGGGGGTTATAGTGAGGTTAGGTTAGTCATTTTTAGGGGGTTATAGTGAGGTTAGGTTAGTAACTTTTAGGGAGTTATAGTGAGGTTAGGTTAGTAACTTTTAGGGGGTTATAGTGAGGTTAGGTTAGTAACATTTAGATTTTAGGTGGTTATAGTGAGGTTAGGTTAGTAGCTTTTAGGGGGTTATAGTGAGGTTAGGATAGTAACTTTTAGGGGGTTATAGTGAGGTTAGGATAGTAACTTTTAGGGGGTTATAGTGAGGTTAGGATAGTAACTTTTAGGGGGTTATAGTGAGGTTAGGATAGTAACTTAGGGGGTTATAGTGAGGTTAGGATAGTAACTTTTAGGGGGTTATAGTGAGGTTAGGTTAGTAACTTTTAGGGGGTTATAGTGAGGTTAGGTTAGTAACTTTTAGGGGGTTATAGTGAGGTTAGGTTAGTAACTTTTAGGGGGTTATAGTGAGGTTAGGTTAGTAATTTTTAGGGGGTTATAGTGAGGTTAGGTTAGTAACTTTTAGTGAGTTATAGTGAGGTTAGGTTAGTAACTTTTAGGGGGTTATAGTGAGGTTAGGTTAGTAACTTTTAGGGGGTTATAGTGAGGTTAGATTAGTAACTTTTAGGGAGTTATGGTGAGGTTACTCCGAAAATTGACCAAATCTTTACAAATATTAATCAAAGTAAATTCCCTAACAATGGATATCTAGGAAAATCCCTAATATAGGGAATTTCCCTAGATTTTTTGCATATATTGATTTTGAGGATTTTTTCGGGAGCCATAAATCAGTTATATTTGCTTCCCCCACCCAAAAACCACGTATTCCCGCCAGTTACCCAGGCTTGTTAGCTATAGGGGGTACAAGAAAAAGATAGGGGTGAAGGACTTCTTCAGATTTACCGCAAGAGTGCAGCAACCATTTAAAACTTCTTCATGAAATCATCCAATCACATTTGAGTGACAGGAGGCCGGTGGCCTTGCCATGGAGCCAAAATGGAATTTCTTTGCAAATAATTCTTATGAAAGATGGTTTTGGGTAATCCAAATTCCAAAAGGATGCCTTTCAACATTTTTATTAGTTATTTTTTATTTTTTATTTTTTATCAGCTTTTGTTACAATGATATGATGTCAATGACAACATTTAGCTATGAAGGCTGCCTCCTTGCTGGGGCAGGTTGAGTTATGGCTCAGCCACATTCTCTGCACCTGTGTGCATCCTACTGGTCATTTCGTTTCTTGGTGTTCTAAGTCCACCAGCTGAGGGTGCCGTGCTGGGTTTTAAGGTTATGTAAAATTAGTCACAAATCTTGGGACGAAGAAGATATTTTTAAGCACCTTTCAGAGAACACTGTTTTGCTGTTATCAGGAACTTTGTTCAAAATGCAATATATAAGCTATGCACATTTAAGGAGAAAAATACATCCACCTGCAACACAGAAATGATGGACCAAAAATATAAAAATAGTGAAATGGTGTGGCAACGCTTCCAGGTTTGTTAAATCTCCACCTCCAGCCCTTTAAAACTACAACTTCTAGAGTGCCTTGCTGAAGTGCCTTTGTTTCATGCTTCATCCCCACACAATGCTGCATGCTTGTGAATGTTTTCTAAATTATAGACAATGTCTGTTTGTTGTTTTAAGCAACCTTTTGGATGTGTTTCAGGTCACACCCTTGAGGGGTTAAAGTTCTCAGATGACAAGGCAGCAGATGATGAAGACTTCAAAGGGACGGTGAAAGCATTTACTTTCTCTGAGAATGGAGCTAAACTTGCATGGATAAAATCTGGCCAGTAAGTATTATGTATCGAAATGTTAGATTAGTCTGTGTGTTAGATGACGGTGCAGTCTTTATGTTAGATGATGGTGCTTTCATTCCTCAGTGTAAGTCATGTTGGTTGATGTGTTAGTTTTGTCTCAGTTTTCATGTCTGTGAGGCTTCCCATTTCTTTAAGCAATTTTAAAACAAAAGAAATTAAAATAAGGAATGTCTGATGACGTGGCTGCCTTGTGCTTGGAGGGTGGGCTTTGATAGGACTATTTTTTATTATTTTATTTTTTTCTCGTTTGGAGCCTATAGCGCCTGTAGGTTATTATTATTGTTTATATCATTGCTTGTTTAGTTAGTTTATTATTATTGACTGGTAGGGAGTCTCTCAGGTTACCTCCTAAGTGTAAATTAAAACCATGATAGATCACGCCTTAAATACTAATTAAGGATCCACTGTATACATTCTTCCACTGTGTATTTTCTCATCGCACCAAATTTATTATGAATGTTTTTTTTGTTTCAACATTTTTAAGCTACTTATTTTGTTTAACCCCTTGAGGCCCATAACTTAATTTACATTGTAATTTGGCTACCATTAGACTATTTTAATGAATGTAAGCAATATTCTATAGATATGACCTGTTTAATACCCTTGACCACTATATAATTTGGTATATTAAGCTACTTTTCGTAATGGCTAACAGACGATAATATATAGCAAAGTAAAGATCTGGGCGTGAAGGGGTCAACCTTAATTTTTGCTGCATGGTAGGGTGAACGTGGCTGAGGCTCCGTCGTGGGAAAAGATTGGCTCGCTGAAGCATCCACGGGCACAGGAAATCTGCTTCTCCCCTCAAGGCAGCTACTTGGCCATCTGGGACTCATACACCAGTAAGTTATTTTTCTGTCTCTTTCCTCTCTTTTTTCTCGTATGTTTCTCTCTCTTTCTTTCTTGTCTTCTTGTCTTCTTGTCTTCTTGTCTTGTCTTCTTGTCTTGTCTTCTTGTTTTCTTGTCTTGTCTTCTTGTCTTGTCTTCTTGTCTTCTTGTCTTGTCTTCTTGTCTTCTTGTCTTGTCTTCTTGTCTTGTCTTCTTGTCTTCTTGTCTTGTCTTCTTGTCTTCTTGTCTTGTCTTCTTGTCTTGTCTTCTTGTCTTGTCTTCTTGTCTTGTCTTGTCTTCTTGTCTTCTTGTCTTCTTGTCTTCTTGTCTTCTCTCTCTCTCTCCTCTCGTCTCATCTCTCTCTCTCTCTCCTCTCTCTCTCTCTCTCTCTCTCTCTCTCTCTCTCTCTCTCTCTCTCTCTCTCTCTCTCCTCTCCTCTCCTCTCTCTCTCTCTCTCTCTCCCTCCCTCCCTCCCCCCCTCCCTCCCTCCTCCCTCCCTCCCTCCCTCCCCTCCCTCCCTCCCTCCCTCCCTCCCTCCCTCCCTCTCCTCTCTCCCTCTCTCCCTCTCTCCCTCCTCCTCTCTCTCTCTCTTCTCCCCTCTCTCTCTCTCTCCTCCTCTCTCTCTCTCTCTCTCTCTCTCTCTCTCTCTCTCTCTCTCTCTCTCTCTCTCTTCTCCCTCTCTCTCCTCTTCTCTCCTCTCCCCTCTCTCTCTCTCTTCTCTCTCTCTCTCTCTCTCTCTCTCTCTCTCTCGTCTCCCCTCTCTCCTCTCTCTCTCTCTCTCTCTCTTCTCCTCTCTTCGTCTCCTCTCTCATCTCTCTCTCCCTCTCTCTCTCTCTCTCTCTCTCTCTCTCTCTCTCTCTCTCTCTCTCTCTCTCTCTCTCTCAGATTCAGATCAGATTTAGCTTAAAATGGGAAGTTGGAAAATTAAGTGGCAATAGGCATCGAATACCTAATTTCAGAAAGGCCATATGCGGGAATTAAGAAGACACCTGGAGGTTATTAATAAGAGGTGGGGATGGAGGAGCAGAAAGTTTCCCAGGACAAGGCGTGTCAACTGGAAAGGCCAATTATGAAGGATTAGGAAGGCCCCCTGGAGGTAATTGGCGCGGTCAGATATGTAGTGAGGTCGAGGCTGAGGAATAATTAGAGCGGTTAGACAGGGAAGTGAGGTCAGGGCTGAGGAGGTAATTAGAGGAGGTTAGAAGGAGGAAGTGGAGGGTCGGAGCCGAGGATGATTATATCTCATTTGTAAGGAATATAATTGACGGACAGAAAAGAAATATTCCTTATAGGGAGATAAGGTCCAGAAAAAGTGATCCAAAATGGATGACCACCAAGTTAAAACACAACATTGGAGTAAAAAGAAACATTTATTTAAGGTTCAAGGCAGGATTGGTAAACAAGAACAGTATAACGTGATGGCGAGGACAGTGAAGAAATTAACTCGAGTTGCTAAGAACAATTATGAGATTAAAGTAGCAGAACAGGCGAACAGGGACCCAAAGGGGTTCTATCAGGTTATAAAACAAAGACAAGGGAATTAGTTGGGCCCTTAAGGTCAGGACAGGGTGAGGTCTTAAATACGGATGAGGATATGTGTAGGAGTCTTAAATGATTATTTCTTAAGTGTTTTTACGGAGGAGGATACACAGACGATACCTGATAGTGAACAGATGTTCAAAGGAAGCGATGAGGAGAAACTCAAAGATATTGTGATAACTAGGGAAATGGTGGAGGAGGGTATAGAAAAAATGAAAACATTTAAATCGCCAGGACCAGATGAAGTGTATCCCAGGGTATTAAAGGAATGCAAGGAGGTTGGTTAGTGAGTTCGTTAGTGCACATTTTTAGGAAATCGGTTGATGACAGGCGATGTGCCATTATTGTGGAGGAAAGGAAATGTTCCCATATTTAAGAGGGAGACAGAGGACTTAAAGTCAAATTATCGACCCGTAAGTCTAACATCAGTGGTGGGTAAATTATTGGAATCTATTATTGCAAAAAACATTAGAGAGCACTTAGATAAACATAGTTTGATCAATGATTCACAACATGGATTCACCAAGGGTAGGTCATGTCTCACCAATTTATTGAGTTTTTATAGGAAAGTTTATGAGACGGCAGATAATGATAAGGATTATGATATAATATATCTGGACTTTTAGTAAGGCATTTGACAAAGTACCACACGAGCGACTCTTAAATAAGGTTAGGGCTCATGGTATAGATGGGAAGGTTCTTCATTGGATCAGAGCTTGGCTAAGTAATAGGCAACAAAGGGTTACAATTAATGGTTCCAAATCTGAATGGGGACTGGTGACAAGTGGAGTTCCACAAGGGTCTGTTTTGGGCCCATTACTATTTTTTATTTACATCAACGACTTGGATAGTGGGATTAGCAGTGATATCAGCAAGTTTGCTGATGATACTAAGTTAGGTAGGATTATTGGATCACAGTCTGACGTAAACATATTGCAGGGAGACTTAGATAAACTTAACGAGTGGGCAGTCAGATGGCAGATGGAATTTAATATTGATAAATGTAGCGTCATGAATGTTGGTAGAAAAAACCCTGGTAATAGATACACCATAAGCAATGTATCGCTGAAAAGATCAGAAGGAGAAAAAGATCTTGGAGTGAGGGTGAGCCCAGACCTCCGACCTAGGAAACAATGTATTGAGGCCAGAAATAGAGCTAATAGAGTATTAGGATTCATTACCAGAAGTGTTAAAAGTAAAAGTGCGGAAGTTATTCTAGAGCTTTATCTGGCTCTAGTCAGGCCTCACCTAGACTATCAGTTCGTTTTGGTCTCCATATTACAGGATGGATATAGTGTTTGTTTAGAAAAAAGTGCAGAGAAGGATGACCAAAATGATACAAGGGATGCGTAACTTTAGTTATGAGAGGAGATTGAAGTTATTAAATTACACTCACTCGAGAGACGCAGAGTAAGGGGCGATCAGATAGAAGTTTTTAAGTGGATAAAGGGATTTAATAAAGGAGAGGTAGGAAAAGTTCTTACGGCTTTTAACCAGGGTAGAACAAGAAGTAACGGATTCAGCTGGAAAAAGCGTAGATTTAGAAAGGAAATAGGGAAAAACTGG
This sequence comes from Chionoecetes opilio, assembly GCA_016584305.1. Lineage (NCBI taxonomy): Eukaryota > Metazoa > Arthropoda > Malacostraca > Decapoda > Majidae > Chionoecetes > Chionoecetes opilio. The sequence continues at coordinate 537,837 of JACEEZ010005761.1, read as the reverse complement.
TTCACAAATAGGGTGGTGAATGAGTGGAATGGTCTCAGTAGACAGGTAGTTAGTGCGGAGTCATTAGGGAGCTTTAAAGGGGAGCTGGATAGGTTCATGGATGGGGATGAAAGGTGGATGTAGGTAGTGTTAGGTGACAGGAACTACCACGTGTAGGCCTCGCGGCCTCTTGTAGCTTCCTTATTTTCTTATGTTCTCTTTTTCTCTCTCTCTCTCTCTCTCTCTCTCTCTCCTCTCTCTCTCTCTCCTCCTCCTCTCTTCTCTCTCTCCTCTCTCCTCTCTCTCTCTCTCTCTCTCTCTCTCTCTCTCTCTCTCTCTTCTCTCTTCTCTCTCTCTCTCTCTCTCTCGTCTCTCTCTCTCTCCTCTCTCTCTCTCTCTCTCTCCTCTCTCTCTCTCTCTCTCTCTCTCTCTCCTCTCTCTCTCTCTCTCTCTCTCTCTCTCTCCTCTCTCTCTCTCTCTCTCTCTCTTCTCTCTCTCTCTCTCTCTCTCTCTCTCCTCTCTCTCTCCTCTCTCTCTCTCTCTCTCTCTCTCTCTCTCTCTCTCTCTCTCTCTCTCTCTCTCTCTCTCAAATACATGTATGGTGTGTGGCTGCTTCACATAGAGGGGAAATTTTTTATTTGTTTTTTTTCATGTAGTTGATGATGTATTTCTTCTCTAGCAAAATAGGGTTTCTTAAAGGATAGAAAACAGGAATACACGCTCTTAGACAGATAGCCATTCAGGGGAATAAAATGTTTGAGATCACATAAGGCCTATTATAAGTTGTGTGTTATGATGGATACTTGTCATGGCAAAATGTAACCTGTGCTGTCTTCCATTTGAATTAGAAGCAGTATGGTTCACCTGGCTGTCTGTTAACACACACACGATGATGATAATGTCTGTTAGGCTATGTAGTCACCATGTCAGATCCTGGGAGGCATAGAGAGATGAGAATTAGGTGTTACGCCGGTGAATAACCTGCAGCGTCTCTCTCTTTCCTTATTTCTATCCACTGTGTAAGTTTTATGCACTGTCAGAGCTGTATTCCTATTATTGTTTTACGTATTTGATAGGAACGAATTTATCACTACTTTGAACTTTCACTCTCAGCTGGGCTTGTAATAAGAAGAGAAGAGTTAGTCACAGCATATTTGGCTCAGAAATAACTCTCTCCCTCAACTGTAACATGCTATTTTCTCTCTCCAGAAACAGCAGATCAGACTCAAGTGCAGCCAAACTTGAGTGTTTACGATGTCGGGGGAAAGAAATTGCTCAAGGCTTTTTACCAGCAAAGTCAGATGAACTGGTAAGATTTTACATTTGCACTTCACTCAATCTGCTCCCACACACTATCTCCGTTCATTTCCGTGTAGCTCTGTTCATTTCCTCATATTTCCCCCCTATATTATGTTGTTATTTTCATTTTTTTCTATATGCCTTCGGGTGAAAATAAAATTATTGTTATTATTATTATTACTAGTCTGCTAAGTCCCGCCCACACCCTGGAGTTATCCCTGTTTGGCTGAGGTTATTTTTGTTATCCCTGATTGAAACATTACCCATCCTTAGTAGATCATCTGAGGTTAAAGTTTAGAATCATTTTTAGGAGGACAAAAACATGAAAAACTGCATCATAGTAGAATACCTCTATTAGTTATAACGGTTTATGGAACTGTCGCCGATGGGAATTCTCGCCGAAACACCAATCTAGAACTCTCGCTGACGTGGAAATGTTAACCTAACCTGGACATTGGCACCTAACTTAACCTAACTGATCAAGCTAACGATAGTATTTCACCCCTGAATGCAGAAACACGGGCAAAACTTGATTAAATGTATATATTGGGTACTGTAATATCAAGAATTGGAACACTCGACGACGGCGGCGAGAATTCCTATCGGCGACTGTTCCAGGTACCGTTATAACATAGCAGTACATTTGAGACTGAAACACAACCTTGGACAGGCTACACACTATCTTGATCACTCTTCCCTTCTCCAAAATGATCTGTTGGGCCACCATAGCAGGAATGGTCTCAGTCATACACTATTTTTGTGAAGCGTAAGAAAATCTGTTTGAACCGTAACCTACCTTTCTTTTCCAGGCAGCCACAATGGACATCCGATGAAACTATCCTAGCACGAAATGTTAACAATGAAGTGCATTTCTATAAAGCTGATGATCTTCAGACTATTGTTGAGAAGAAGATCCTGCCCAAAGTGCGGTCGTTCAGCTTGTCGCCATCCACTGACAACCATCATGTGACTTTCTTTGTGCCGGGTGAGTACTCATACTTATCTTCACCTCAGAGATACTTATACTCACCGCACGTTAAGTTGGCAAAAATGGGGCCCCCTCACTCCCCCCTTCCGAACGCACGAGATTGGCTGAGGTGTTGCCTTTGAGCCTAAGAATGCCTTACTCCAAGTTCTGCCCCAACACCCAACACCTCAGCCAATCCTGTGCATTCAGAAGGGGGGAGTGAGAAGGCCCCATTTTTGCCAATTTAACGTACGGCGAGTATAAGTCACTTTCTGGGTCATCATTCTGACTCATTACTGTCCATCCATAGTCATATTCCAGGAACAAATATCTCCTGTAAGTAAAGTAAAATAATGAACAAATCTGCAACACACTCAAAATCTGTGACTGCGAGTAAGTTTTCCATCTGTGCCTCTTTGTGCACTTATAGGAAGTCCTCAAATCGTGAAGGATTATGTTCCCAGTGATGTGTGCAGGGTTAGCAGCAGCACAGGGCACGTAATTCATCACACAAAGATAATATGGCGACGCAGCTGAGTCAGTCCTATGTTTGAATTTATACTTTTCCAATTTCATTACAAATTCATCATACATTGACATTTTTATCATACAGAAAATTGAAAGTTGAAATTTTATTTGTATTTAACTGAAATGTTTTGAGGTGGACAATGTTCTCTTTAGCTATTTATATAGTGGTACTTAGATGCATATTTTTTTTTTATATATATGTTTCTTGTCTTGTTTATGGATATTTTTTGGGGGGTAATTTTTCTTTTTTTTCTTTTTTCTTATTTATACTGACGCAGGATTACATATTGTAATCTAATGCTTGTTTGTTTAAGATTGAAAACTCATCTGAATTTATAAAAAAAAAAAATATCAAATCAAATTTGGAGGTTTTCTCTGTTAGTTTCATGTAGTCCATTTCAGTGTTGATGCTGACATCATGACAACTTAAACCAAAATATTGTCGGAATAACACATTTAGAAGTTCTACTCTTTCAAAATTGTAGGTAGTGTTTTGAATATCATAAAGGAGTTTTCTGTTTTCAAACCATAAATCATCTTTTCTCTTCTCCCTCAAGTTCAGTCAGTCAATGTTTGCATTCCCACAGGTATAAAGGGAAAACCAGCCTTTGTTCATCTGTATCGCTATCCTGATTTCCAAGATAACACCAGTGCATTGGCCAGCAAGAGTTTTTTCAAGGTATTGTATCGCCATGGTTATTGCAGTTCTTGTTTAGAAATTGATTGTTGTCATCTTCAAATTGTTTGGTGCAAATATCAAACCCCACTGTAATGGGCGTGGCCTCACTGACTTATTTCCAGCACACAGTTGTACACTAATATGTGCTGCGTAGCTTCACTGTTGCTCCATATAAATGTTCTCTAATAAACATTACGTATTTACCTAATGAATATCCAGGTTTCAATCTAAGGAGCTGCAGACACATTAGATCAGAGCAAAAAAAACTCTTCAAACAGTTCTGTAGTGGGCAATGGGCATGTTCTGTATTCCATCAACCATATGTGATCATTTGTATTCATCATTGGAAAATCATTCTAATTTTATATAGTGTTGAGGAAATTCGTCTTGAAAATAGTAGCAAATGAATGCCAATGCTATATGAAATAATAATGAACAGTAAACAATATTCATGAAAATATTTGTTATGTAGAGGGAGAGTTATAGCTGTGTCGTGAAATTGTTTGCAGTTGTCAGCTGATAATTGTTTTGTTATGTGCAGGCTGACACTGTGACCACCTACTGGAACAAGTTGTCCACAGCCTGCTTGCTGCTGACAGCGGCTGACATGGACAAGACAGGCTCCTCCTACTATGGAGAACAGATGCTTTTTTATATGAACACACAGGGAGATGCCATCAGGATAACTTTCTGTAAGTTGCTTAGTGCAATACTGGACATTGCAGATGATAGCACTTTGCTGTGTCAACTCTGAAACTGTTCATTTAGTGAATGTAGGTAAAATTATGGCTATGACATTCATAGTGAGAACGGGCAAAATCACTTGTCATGAAGGTGTTTAAGGTGTGGACAGTGGTGTGCTGTGGTGTTGTGTGGGAGTCTTGTTGGCAGGGGTGTTGTGTGGGGGTCTTGTTGGCAGGGGTGTTGTGTGGGAGTCTTGTTGGCAGGGGTGTTGTGTGGCGGGGGTGTTGTTGGCAGGGGTGTTAGTGGCTAGTGTGCTGACTCTTACCCATGTTTATTTGCATCACAGATCATTGGCTTCACTTCTATGCAATATATTTCTTATAGGGAAATAACAACAACTTTATAACAGTAACAATCAATAGTAATCAGAAGGAACATGGAAAGGCCTAAACTATTTTTGAAGTCTTTGCGTCAATGTTTTGTGAAAAATGGTCTGGATAGGACTTGTGTATTGTCATAGGACACCTTTGATATTATCCTCAATATTCCCAATCCGCAGCAAAACCTGGAAATATTCATTCTATTTGTTGGTGTCCGAGTGGTCAAGAATTCTTTGCTGTGTATGGAACCATGCCGTCCAAAGCCACAATGTTCAACGCCAAGTGTGACGTTGTGGCTGAGTTTGGAGAGGGAGCAAGAAACACCGTGATGGTCAATCCCGTGGGAAACATTGCACTGATTGGAGGGTTTGGAAACATCGCTCCACGCTACGAGGTGAGGCTCGCGGAATGACCAAGATGTGTGCCTGTCTGTTGGATCTCATCATCTTCACAGTTTTGATCCATGCATTAGTAATCTGAAGTCCATCCTCCTCATTCTCAGATTACTTCTCTCTCCTTCACCCTCCACTACACTCTTAACCCTGGAGGCCCAGAACGTAATTTCCTTTATATTTTTTAACTTTAGATTATTTTAATTAATGTAATCAATATTCTATAGATATGACCTGTTTAATACCCTTGTCCACTAGAATATGGTATATTTAACTACTTTTTGTAATGGCTAACAGACCATAATATATAGTAAAGGAAAGATCTGGGTCTCAAGGGGTTAAACACTGTCTTTGTCAGCCTCTCATCATGTGCTCCATATAACCACACCATCTCCTCAGGCTCCCCGGCAGCGCACTGGAATCCACACCACCACCCTGCTTATATACAGATGCACCTCAATCCAATCTCAATCCTTATATATATTATGTAACCCATGCTCTATTTAAATAACTGATCTTCATACTTCTAATATTTGGTTTGTATCCATCAAACCCATACATATGATACAGTATCCATTATGCAACATGAAATGTATTTATTGATGATGGTTTATATTAATATTACATTAATCATGTAGTCCACCCTGCATGTAGTATGTGTTATTCATTGTTTGTGTAATGACAATCATACCTATCTTCAAACAGCTGAAAGTTAATATGTATTTTTATTTCCATCAGATGTGGGATATCAAGATGAAGAAGAAGGTCAGTGAGACAGAATGCCCGGACACCACACACTGCAACTGGTCCCCGTGCGGCCAGTACCTGCTGACCTCCACCTGCTATGCCCGGCTTAAAGTTAACAATGGGTAAGAAGCACAGGCATTGCCCCCTCCGGCCCTCCCCAAACCTGTAGTGGCAAACGCATAACATTGTTCAAGCCTGGTTCATTGATACATGATTCAACAACCATTAGCCTGACCACTCATGCTGTGCTCTCTCTCTCTGCCTCCAACTTGTTCACCACGTAAAGGCATTCCTCCTGTGTCATGATATTCCCACCCTTAAAGTAGAGACAAGTGACGGGTTCCTCCTCTCACGGGAACACATCACGGTCACCTCACTGACTCGGACAGGGTGGCCCGGTCCTCCCTGGGCTGCACCAACAGGCTTGTTTACCACGGTGATCATGCATTGTGTGTGTTAAGGATGGAAGACGTTAATGTTGGGGGGAAAAGCACACAATTCAGGATAAAGAGAAACTTAGTAACTGTGAAATCCACATCACCTGACACTCAAGTACCCTTGGAATGTTACTGTGAAGTAGTACAACCAAATAACATCGTGTGTTTGTTTTCACCTGATACAAGAAGTGACAGTGTCTGACCCTTACAGGTACAAGGTGTGGCACTACTCAGCCGTTCTGCAGCAAGAGTATTCCCACCAGGAGGTTTATGGGGTTTCATGGATTCCTTCCTTAGAAGCAGCAAAACCCTTCGCTGTGTCTACCAAACCCGCCCCTGGGATAGCGTCCTCCACAGCTGTGGGTGAGTATTGGGGACTTTGCTGCTGCCTCCTCCTCCTCCTCCTCCTCCTCCTCCTCCTCCTCCTCCTCCTCATCATCTCATCATCATCATCATCATCATCATTCATCATCATCATCATTCCATGTTGCTGGGAATGTTCATGGAATGGTCTCACCATCGCGCTGTTCAGTGCTCACCTAAACTGTGGCTCTTCTTTCCCACTGAACAGGAAGTATGATATATGATTTTGCTGTCAGAATTATTTTTGACTCAGTCAGATGATATTGAATCAGAAACCAGGAAAATTACTATAATCCAAAGCATAACTGGATTTTGTGTTTACATTTTGGCTTCATCTCCAAGCCATCTCCGTATAGTAGAACCTCAGTATGAACAGGAATTAAGTCGCATAAACATGTGGCCACCAATCAGGTGGTTAGAGATCTAGTGAGACCCACAGGCTAACACAAACCATTTATTTAGTCCTTCGTTTGTGTGTGTCTTTGCAGCCTCAAAAGAGAGGTACATCCCTCCATCCCAGAGAGGACAAAAGACTGTTGGATACGCAACCCCTATTGAAAAAGTGAAAAAGTTTTTGAGTGAATTGGACAGTCCAGCCAAAGATGAAGGTTGGTGGTGCTACATTTCCACACATCTGCAGTATTACCTCTGCAGCTACTTATCTTTACCTCAATATGGTGTTCAGGCTTCAGTCATTGTGTTAATTATCCACTCTGTTGTTTTTTATCCTCAAGTTTATTAACTTATTTGATCGTAAATTATTGTATTTATATAATTTAACTCGTGTGTTATATGTGTACGTACGTACTCAATGTTTTGGAGACTCAGTCTTTGCTCTACAAACTTGAAAGTTTTTTTTCATTGCAAATGTTATTGCTTTTGTGTTGCTGCAGATGGCCTCCAGGGCTTGAATGTAATACTCCGTGTTAGTAGTTTCCAGCATTGTTACGTACAGATAGGTGAAGATCTGATGATGGCCTCCAGGGCTTGAATGTAATACTAAGTGTTAGTAGTTTCCAGCATTGTTACGTACAGATAGGTGAAGATCTGATTGTTGTTTTTGTATGGTTCTCTTTTAGTACCTCAACAGCTTTCAAAAGCAGCACTTAAGAACAAGAAAAAGAGAGAAGCAGCGAAGAAAAAGCGTGAAGAAGAAGGGAAAGAGGAAGGAGATAAGAAGAGTCCGGGCAGTGTGGAGCTGCCGGTCATTGCCTCCCCGGCCCAGAGTGTGGAGCTGACGGGCAACCCGGAGACGGACAAGAAGATCAGGAACATCAAAAAGGTAATAACCAGATGTATATTTTTGTATTTGTTGTAAATTGTCTGAAGCTGAAACAAGAATTTCAGTGGTTCCAATTGAAAGTGAAGTGGTCTACTCCATATCATGAAAAATGGTTAACAGGTGTTCGATATAAGAATGAAATTAATATTACAATTTTAGGCAAGATGATGAATGTGAGTGACAAGGGAATGTGTCAAATTTGTGTGGATAATTTTTTTGTTTATCTTTTTTTTGCTCAAATTTGAGTGGGATTATAATTTCCTGATACTGTTTTATTATATGTTCAAGATGTGCAAATTATTTTCAGTGTATTAAAGGCCACCCTTTCATGTTTAGGAAAAGGCATTTTGTATGCCCTTTTTTTTTTACATCATCGTCACTACTACCGTAAACCCTTGTTATATCAAACCAGAAAAGAGAAGAAGTGAGTCAAGAAAGCTTGAAAGTTCAAAAAAGCCAGTTTCCCACATGCTATGCAAAACATCCAATATATAGCATGTGTTTTGCCCTTTGATATGGAATTGATCATTAAAGCAGTCATGCGTTTGTTGTAGAGGAAAACAGGTTGGTGAAGCCTGTCTATCATTGCAGCAGTTTTATCATATTTTGGTCTATCAAAGAGTGATTTGGCCTGTATCAGTGTATTTTCTTTGTAATGTCAAATTTTTTATCATATTGTGTCAAAACTGGATATTCTTATTTTGATGTTTCAGAAACTGAATGCAATTGCTAAGCTGAAGGGAGAGCTTGAGAGTGGCAAGACCTTAGAGAAAGACCAACTGGAAAAAATTGCCACAGAAGAAAAGTTGATGACAGATCTGGCTGACCTAGCAATTTGATGTGGTAAGTGAAAGGCTGACATCTTCTTCAGCATTTAGATTCTTTTTGTATTATTACATACGCTACACATCTTACCTTAACTGTTAACTCAGAAGCTGCATCCCATCTCTTGTGAGTTGTTGCCGAAGCTTAGCATGGCATCAGGAAGGGTGTGTAGCGGAGGAACACTGGAAGTGAGCGCGGCCAAGAGCAGAGTGCTGAGAGGCTACAGGGAAGGAGGCGTGGGAGTGCCGATAGACTAGTGCTGAGTGCCGAGAGGCTACAGGGAAGGAGGCGTGGCAGTGCTGATAGACTAGTGATGAGTGCTGAGAGGCTAGAACAGGTGGAAATGTTTTGATATTTTGGATTATACATAAAGCCACCTTACTTGCGTGGGATAAGGCCAGTAATATGAAAAGAAAAGAAAAATATGAAAATAGATTGACTATTCATACTTCCTCATTCGGGGAAGTCCTCATGATGTTACAGCTGCGTTGCACTGAGTGCCCGGTACAGCTGGTGCATGGCTCCGGGACAGATCCTTCTCTAGTGTTGGGTCGCTGCTTTTCTCACTTCCATTGAATTTTTTTTTTTTTTTCATCTGTAAATAATTTTAGATTCTACAGCAAAAACTTGCAGCAATCATTGAACTTTTCTCTTCCTACTTTCAGTTTATTATTGATTTTTTGTTTGTTTTAATATTCGTACTCACGAGCTTATAACCATAATTTTTTTCAGTGCAAGGGAAGTACTATTTGAACTCTTTACTGTATATGACAATGTTACACAGGGAGTATTGTTTGTTTGTTTGGTTGTTCTTTCTTTTATCATTTGTCATGAGATCATCCTGCCAGATAGAATGGTTGGATGAGGGCAGAGGCAGACTTCTTCAGATCAAGACAGTTGGTCATGTCACTTCCCAGAGGTTGGGGTGACATTACTTTATTCCTGTTTATTGCATTAACTTATATTCCACAGTTGTAAGATGCTACTTTGCTTGCAGGTACAGGCTTCCCCAGGCTTTCCCAGGCTTCCTAAAACCTTGAAGTACATAGAGGGTGAGGCCGTGTATATAGGGAGGACGACAGGGACGGACACGGACACAGGCTGGGCTGAGCTGCAGAGGTGGAAGGAGGTCCCTGTATCACATCGGGAAGAATAAACCCCAACAAGCTTCATGCACTCTTTCCTTCTCCCATGTCAACTTTCTGCCTGCTAATGGTGATACTGTCGGAAGAGAACAGACATAATCCCTCATGCATTACACTGGTGTCAGAAATGAGATTTGTTTGCTATGGTGACATACAACAACAACATAATAGTAATAACAAGCAAGAAGGAACTATTGAGAGTGTTGAGAGAAGAGCAAAAAGGCACTAGTGAGGTCTCCATATAACATTACAAGAACAGAAAGGCAGCAAGAGAGCATGAAGAACCATGGAAGAACAAGAATGACAGGACCAGCAGAAATAGATGTAGAGAGCGTTGTAGGGGATGAGAGGGAGAGTGGCCGTGCGTGCAAGGGGAGGGAGAGCGGCGCGCAGGCTTATAGACCTCCTGGACACGTGAACCAAGATGGACAAAGGAGAGGTGGAGTTTTTTTCTGCTTAAGAATTTTTTTTGAAGTTTATTTTGTGATGAAATGAAAGAAAAAAGTTGCAAGATATTTCAATACAAATAACATGTACATTTGGAGTTCACCGAATGCTGGAAAAGTACAAGCAGTGGCGTAGGTACAGGGTGGGGGGCATGAGGTGGGGCACGTTCCCCCCTCTATGTGAATCCTGTGCCCCCCTCGAAGTGCCCCCCCAACTGGCCTTTGCTGCCATATTCTGTATAATGCTCTGATACCCATCACTGATCTGATCTTAGAATATGCCCTTATACCCTTCTATGTGGCATCAGAGTGGCCCCTGAGCTCCGGACCGCTTGCCTAGTGCCCCCCTCCTCAATACTCAGCTGTGCCCCCCCCCCTTGATAGATACCCAGCTACGCCACTGCTAACAAAACTGCAGTCCTGTAACAACCCACAAACTACTTAGCAAAAAAAAAAATATCTTACCCACAATTCTCTGTGACCCTGTTAACGAGTTTGAAGCACTAATGAACCATATTAATATCAACTTTAAAAAATACTACAAAACTATACAAACACTTACGAACTAGCATTTACTAATATTTAAGACTTGGATAACGTTACAGGTCAAAAATTATTGGTTAAAGGTCAACAGTTTTAAGAGTTTAAGGTTTAGTGTTTCGAAGCAGTTGAGTTCTTTGAGTCATCCGGTTTGAGCGAGTCAAGAGCGAGCCGGGAAATATACAGGACACGTGTGCAGGCAGCTGGGAGGAGAAGGGGGTAAATTTTTGGCCAAACAACGCTTTATTCTGTTGCTTTTCTTCATATTTCTGCAGCGTAAGGTAAGTAGAGAGATAAAGGGAGGGAGTTGAAGAGAGTGAGAGGAATGAGTGGGCAGTGGCGGATCTAGGGGGAGGCTACAGGCCTGAATCTCATTAGCCACCCCAAATCTGAGTCAGAGCTAGGTCTAATCAAAATTCAACTATTTATATATATATATAGCTATGCCATGGCCACCCCACATTAGATATGTATCCAACCTTGGCCACCCCGGCTGAAATGTCCTAGCGGCGCTACTGTGAGTGGGAGAGGACTCGCAGTGGCGTAGCTAAGGGGGATGGGGGCTGTTTCAAATCGTCCCCCTCTCATGCATCACTCAATCAAACAAAACTCCTGTGATCCTCTACAACTGCTTAACTCCTTGAGGTTGTGTTAATTTGACCTGTACTTGAGTCCACATAGGCTTTATTCGATAAAGATTAGGCTGATCGAAGAATCTAAGTGTCAAAGCCCAGAATATGTTATTCAAAAACGAACCCCCAGCGTGCCTCTCCCAAAAACTGCAACTTTAGAGGGGCCCCTCAGGAAGTAAGCCCCGGGCCCAAATGTCTAGCTAGCCTGCTGGAGGTGAAGGATTGTGTGTTGCTGTTAGTCTTCTGCAAAGAATGCTGTGCTGTATCTTTACTGTTACGTCAGAGTATACATGGCGTGTACGGGAGCCTGCCCCCTCCCCCTGAGAATCCGAGCCCTGGTGCGGTGGCCCCACATGGCCATGGCTGTCGAATCTGCTTGAACCTGTGATGCGCCCTGTGAACACTCCTGATACCCTCTATGTGGCATAAACCCCTGAGTACGCTTGCCATAGTGCCCCATACAATGTCCCGCATTGAAGATTCTATTATAAGAGCCCTGAGTGCAAGCATGTACCTAGGTAACTGATCATATTTTACCTAAAAAAATCCGACGGTTGTAATTGCAAACTTAGGAGGAAACCACTCCACAATGCGGAACCCAAAATAGTTATGCCTGTTGGAAAGGAGTCAAAGTTTATGTGTAATTTAGCTTGTAGTCTGTCCTGCAAGTCAGCTGATCAGTCTGTTACTTTCTTACTTTATTAGTAGAATTTCGCTCCCAGGGCGTAGCTAAGGTGGCGCCTCCCCTGGAGCCAGGAGCTCCCTTCTCTGGTGGTGTGGTGGCCCCCAAAGCACTGCTTCGGCTGTCGTACTGCTGGTGTTGGGGCCGTCAGGCACTGATCCCCTTGTGCATCGATGCTGAACGCTTGCCATCAGTGCTCCCATCGCTTTGGCACAGCCATTGAAACCAAACTAGCCCCACTTGAATGAGATGTACTATACTGTTTGCTACTACTTTATAGTGGTTGTGTTTCCTATGTAGACAGTCCGCCCATACCATTTGGATGATGGTTATTTGGAAAGACGCATCAGTCTAGGTACTCAGTGTCTCAGGCTTCCACACATAGATTAATTTACGTTCGTCTTCCGCCTGTCACTGGGGGAAGGGGATTTTATTTAGTGCCTGTATGTGTGTGTGTGTGCGGCCATACAGGACCTTAGCGTTACCACCCTGTCCTTGTTACCTGCTGCACACCGGCAGTCAAAGGAATGAAGAAGTCCAAGTAATGTAAGGCGAGATAAACACACACACGAGTGAAGAAACACGTACTCCGTAGTGTAGTGGTTAGCACGCTCGGCTCACAACCTAGAAGTCCCGGGTTCGATCCCCGGGTGGAGCGAAGATAGATGAGTGGTCTTTCTTAAGACCTGAGCCCCTGTCCACCCAGCAGTGAATGGGTTCCAGGGTGTTAGCCGGGGGTTTGTGACCCCCCTCCCGGGGTGGTGGCTTCGGCCAACACTAAGCTGCAGCGGTAGATCACTATGGCTCTGAGGAATTATCCCAACCTGAACTGAAATACCTAATACAGGTGAGATGTTATTTATTAAGGAAAGGTAATTAATTCGGGTATACTGTAGTAGTACTATAGGGTGAGTGACAACCCCGTCATCACTGAATCATCAACTATTGGTAATTATGGTAATGGTAATGATGAAGGAGGTCTGGGCCCTTTAATTCTTTTGCCTTTTTTTTTTTTCAATAGAACATAGGACTGTTATCATCCAGCAGAATTGAGCTCTCTCGGAAATCCCTAATTTAGGGAATTTCCCTTGATTTTTGCATATAGTGACTTTGATGAATTTTTGGGGGAGCCATAAATCAGTTATATTTGCTTCCCCCACCCAAAAAAAACCTTTTTCCCTCCAGTTCCCCAGGCTTGTTGGGTATAGGGGAAAGAAGAAAGAGATAGGGGTGAAGGACTTCGATCTTCTTCAGATTTACCCTTTTGTTTTGTATTTTGATGTGTTAAGAATGATGGACACATTACAAATCGTTGAAAATGCCTCATTTTGCAGTTATCCCCGTTTTATCCCTGCTTTAGGTTAGGCTACGCAACCAATGTCCAGGTTAGGTTAGTGAACTAGTGGGGGTCTGGGGGGGGTGCGCCCCACCCCTCCAGACATAATCTAGTACCCATACAAAACATGTTTCCACTTTCTCTGCCCAAAACCGACGGGTCCCCAGGTTTGTCATGGAGGGGGATAACTGCAAAATTAGGCTTTTCCCCCGGTTTTTAATGCGACCATCGTTCGTAACACATCAAAATACATGGGGAAAGAGTCCTTTTGACCTCTTGAAAGTACCAATTTTCTTTAATAGGTATGCTTTCTGTTTAAATTCTGCCCCAGTATGTACTCGGGTACAATTCACTTATAGAAACCAAAAATCTGTCCTATTTTGGTAAAGTTTCATTATTGGACACCACTGATTTCAAAGACGAAACTTTATTTGCGATTAGTTTTGATGTGGTTTGAAATAATTTTCATTTTGACTAATTTTTGGCGGAAATCAATGTTTGTTTTCAGTTGTAGGCGGTCCGCCCCGCCCCTCCCGGCCAGTGTTCTTCCACATTTGTTCTTTGTTCAATCAAATATCCTAATTTGACTCTTTATAAAAGAACATTTCGTAGAAAGGACCATTTACATTAGTAAGTGTGTTTGGGAAAAGACCTTTTGTATGAAAATAAAGTTATGCATATACATTGCATTTTATCTACTTATAGAACTACTGTACATGCATATTGAAGATAAATGTGTAAATGCAATGATACAATAATGTACAGATATGTTGGTATATACGCTTTCTGCATAATGTCTTTACTTGATCTCTTTCAGAATAATGATGTGTGGAACCCCTCAGCAGCTGACAGATCTGCCTTGGCAAGACATCATCTTCCAGCACATATTTCCCCACCTGTCAGTGGCAGAACTTTGCCGGCTGTGTGCAGTGTCCAAGGCCTTCCAGAATGTTTCAAATGAATATTTCTACACCTGTAAACAAATGGACGTTTCATACCACAGGATAAATGATGATCAATTTCAAAAGGTAATTCAGATGCATTTTCACTCAGTTTAGAATCCCACGTCCAGATCATTATTGCACGGAACTTATGGAAAGGCAATAAAAGATCTGATGGCTCATAACCATTCAAAGCAATGTTCAAACCTTATCTTTTACGCAATCTTCAGTTACAATCGCTCATGAAAATTTTAACACAATATAAAAAGTTTACCAATCCTCAAAAAAACATTTACACCTACAGTTACCCTTCACTTGCATTCACCCTGTGTACTATCTTTATAATTTCTAAATTCCTATATCTTTACTTTTTATAGCATTTTCACAGTAGGAAAAGGCCAGGTTTATGAAAAAAGGAAAAATCTGTAGTTTCTGTTTAAATGCATCTGTTAAATCTGTTTAATGCAACTTGTGGATTTCTCACACGAGTTACATTTGCAGATAATCTCCAGGTGCAGAAATCTCCATTGGTTATCAGTGGCTGGCTGTGCATACCTAAGTGACGCTCCGCTCATGGTGGGCTTCAAGCAGAACCCAAACTTAGTACATGTAGATCTCGGCAAATGTGACAACCTCACCGGTGGAGCTCTTCAGGTATTTTGCTCCTGGTGTTTTTTCTTTGGTACGCTACACAGTGAACCCAATGACCTGCCTGCATCATTGCCTCACGCCTAAAGCATCTCCGTCTAACTCTTTTCAACACATCACAAATATACTTTTCCCTCCATACTCCCTTGTTTGCTTAGCACCAACACGCGTTCACACACTCCTGCTCGTGTTCTGTCCTCACTCCAGTTATAGAGTTCTGAATTCAATTACATTATGTTTTCCCTCTCAAAAAAACATCATCATACATTCACTTCTGAAGTATAGTAATTAATTCCTTTACCTGTTTTTACAAATCTCATTAATTTTCTACAGTCAACACCGTCATCTGCAAACAATAGAGTATTCAGTTTCCTTTTAGTATCATGTAGACACAGTTCTACGACAACAGTGCCAACCTTCGCTTTCCCCTCTCTCAAAACTCCATCCGTGAAAAAATTCTGTGAAAAGAACTCCTGAAGACATCATGGTGCCATTAAAATCCAAAAAAAAAATGCATATACAGTACAGTGTGCTGATTATGTGTATCTGAGACATGGATATTTAATGGATTGAAGTGCCCGGAATGGACGTTGTTGGTCAAGAGTAGGAAAAATAACAGTTGTTGCCATGATACGTGCGCTCATAGACGCTGTTTGCCTTTATTTTCAATCATGTCTGTCTGTATGTCTTCTACTTTGTAAAGAAGTTCAATTTTTGGAAATGTTGTCTTCTTAGTTTTGCTGGTTACCTTCCCTCATTTCCATTTTGTGTGTCAAACGTAACGCAGATCTGTTTTGCAATCTTGTATTGAAATGCCTATATGAAAAATGTCTCCCTTGCTTGATGAAACTTGTCCTAGTAAATTTGTATATTTTTTTCTTCAGGTTTTGGCCGTGAGATGCAAGAAGCTGAAGTCACTGTGTGTGCAGCGCTGTCCCTGGTTCACTGCGGGGTGTCTGCAAGTTCTTGTATTGCATCAGGTATGCATTTACCTTTTCAACTTTGTCAATAAGTATTGTTCTGTTTAGTTTATATATATATACAATAAACCCTTCATGCTCGCGGGGGTTAGGGAACAGAGACACCCGCGAGTATCGTAAATCCGCGAGCATGACATTAGTCATTCATTTACCCCATAGTTGTTGGTTTTTTTTTTTTTTTTTTTTTTTTTTTTTTTTTTTACATCACAAGAAACTGGCCAAGGGCACAACAAAAATGGGTAACACAAAGCCCGCTCAGTTGCCAGTCCCTATAAAGAAGACAGTAAGAGAATAAAATAAAAACGGGTGAGCCAATTTAGTTCGGGAGGTGTCTTGTTACTCTTCTTTTGAAAAGATTTAAGTCATAGGAAAGTGGAAAAATAGAAACAGGAAGAGAGTTCCAGAGTTTACCAGTGAAAGGGATGAAAGAGTAAAGATACTGATTAACTCTTGCATTAGGAAGATGGACAGAATAGGGATGAGAATGAGTAGAAAGTCTTGTGCAGCCAGGCCGCGGGAGGGGGGGAGACATGCAGTTCGCAAGTTCAGAAGAGCAGTGAGCATGAAAATAACGGTAGAGGAGAGCAAGAGAAGCAATATTGTGGCGGTGATTTAAAGATTGAAGACAGTCAGTCAGAGGAGAGGAGTTGATGAGACGAAAAGCTTTTGACTCAACTCTGTTTAGGAGAGCTGTATGAGTGGATCCTCCCCAAACATGTGAGACATACTCCATACATGGGCGGATAAGACCCCTGTAGAGAGCAAGCAATTGGGAGGGGGGAAAAAAAGAAAAGAAAAAAAAAGACGAGACAAAAGACAAAAAAAAAAGACAAAAACAAAAGGGTTGAAACCCCGTGAGTAATCAAAGCCGCGAGCCTGAAACCCACGAGTATGAAGGGTTTAGTGTATATATATATATATATATATATATATATATATATATATATATATATATATATATATATATATATATATTATATATATATATATATATATTATATATATATATATATATATTATATATATATATATATATTATATATATATATATATATATTATATATATATATATATATTATATATATATATATATATATTATATATATATATATATATTATATATATATATATATATATTATATATATATATATATATATTATATATATATATATATATTATATATATATATATATATTATATATATATATATATATTTGCATTATAAGGGACTGACCATAGAAAAAAAGAAAAAAATCCTGCTAAAATGCCAGTCGCTAAATCCCGTGTGTGTGTGTGTGTGAGTGCATGTGGAGCCTTGGTGTGGAAGGCCAGAAGGGGTCTATGCCACACCACAACAGGTGTAAGGTATGAAAACTAAAACATCGATAAATGTATTAATATTAACGATGTTTCCAGCCCGAGATACACAAAATTAACGTTAGTGACTGTTGGAGTATAGGAGACCAAGACCTCGTGCAGCTTTTCCAAAAATTTACGAAGCTAAAAGAAGTGAGACTGAATCTAGTAGAAAGTATCACTGACACCACTCTCTACCATCTTGCCACACACTGTCAACAATTGGAAGTGTTGGAATTATCAGGCTGCTTCAGGATCACAGACAAGGGAATTAAGAAGGTAATGAAAGTACGGTTTCTGTATTATGTCTTTAAAGATTTTGTATGAGCTTCCTTGTTATATATTTACTTAAGTTCATGTTACTATGGCATGCTTGTCATGACAGTTACTGGTGCCATACGTGTTCTATGATAAAACATATTGGCAAACATTGGACCTAGGATTAGGAATTTTAATTTGTACAAACAAAATAAATACTGTACATGCCAAACAATCTGCTGGACCTATTGTACTTTAATTTGAAGATTATACATTATTACTGACCAGGATGAGCGAGAGCTGCAGCCAACAGTGAATGAGTTTGGGTATAGTACGTGTAAGAAACTTTTTTTAAAGATGAATGCAGCAAAGTCAGTTATTAGTGTATAAGATAAACTGAAACACTGAATATACAGACATGGGCAAGTGATCACAGGACTGTGCTCAATATTGTGTATATTTTACCAGTCCACTATTCATACCCACCTCAAACCCGAATTCCCTCCCCACCCTTACATCCTTTTCTCTGTAGAGGGAGTGTAATCATTCCCAAGGCACCGGTAGGAGGAATCACTTCCATGTTTTGTACATAGAGAGTGAATACAAAATTTACCAAAATATGTTCACCACATGTATCTCACATGTGATTGGTCGGTTTGATCCATGACACGGCCTGTCACTGGCCGGCAAGGCTGTCTGTCGCTGGGCGCTTTCACAGACGAGAGTTAAAGGTCCCGCTTGATACAGCAAAGGAGGAACAAAAGACTAAATTGACAGGACAGTCTTGCAATATGGTACAAGTTCAACTCAACATTTGTAAATTTGGAAAGTTGTGCATTGCAGAATTGGAAAATTGTGGGTTAGTTGTTATATATGTTATGTTATGATATATATTATATACATCGTATATATATATTTTTTAAATTTTTTATTGGCAGGTTGTGGATGCTTGTTCTGTATTGAAAAGTCTGGACGTGAAAGGCTGCCCAAATATTTCTGAACAGTATCTGTGCTGCCTCTATGCAACAAGGATCAAAATGACATCAAATTATCCACTGGCAGACATGATCAAGAGGAGAAGATATGTTGATCAACTGCAAATCAATGTACAGATATAGGAGTCTCAGGTAACTGCTGTTGGTGAAATGTTATTGTTGATGTACTGACAGCATGCCTTGAGAATATACATGATGAATACTTTAGGATTGGGGTTTGTTATTTGATACATATGGAATATATTCTCTCTACTAATGGATGTAGTTCCTCTGCCATCACGGTGCAGGGAAGTAATACTCTGAAGGAGAAAGGTGAACAAGACGAAGCACACCAAGACTCTGCGCATCTTAGTGCACGCAAGTCACTCATTTCCATTTCTTTTCTTTCAGAACAGAGTTGCTCAATTATTTTTTTCTTGAGTTTTCTCTCTTTCTCAGGTCACAATCTATCAATCTTTGACGACGCCCATTCCTTACTCCATCAAGGGAACGGCTGCATCCTTGCCTGCTATAATCCTCTCATTCTCCTCGCACTCTGCCGTTATATTTCACTGGTGGTCGTCCTTCAGTACCCATAGCATCTACTACACTCATACATACTCTCTTAGTCATCTCACTTTCTGCTATTCTTCCCATGTAAACAAACTACCTTTAGAGTACTGCACATACAAAACCTGTTTCATACACTAATTAATTTGACCATCCATTCATCTCCTACCATCGGCACTTCTCGATAACTCATCTCGACAGCTTGGATCCATACCCAAGTCTCACTTGCCAATATGACGGTTTGTACAATTATTGCATCTTGGTCACTTTTTTTTACCTCCATGTTCAGTTCTTCCTTTGATCATAAATCCCAGAAATACAAACCAATTTCCCCCCTCGCAGAGCTCTTTCTCTCCTCTTACCCTCTATGCTTACATGTTTGCACAAAAACTAATCAAGATTCTTATACATACTATTTTACTTCCTCTAACCTTTCTCAATTCAGCCTAATTTCACATTTCTTTAGACACGACACGGAGGGTATCGCCTCCGTGGTGGTGGTAGTATAGCGCACCTAGCTACAAATCCGCGGGCCCTGGTTCGAATCTGGGCCAGGGCAAGTCGGCGGCCAGCCCATAAAGCTGTTCATTTCCCCTTTCAAGGTTGATGAATGGGTAACTGTGGTAACCCGGATGTCTCACTAGCCCTGTGTCCTGGTATAACGGGTTGTCACCCACCACGAGCTCCAAGGCTAATGCGACGGAGATGAGCGCCGAGGCCACGCGCAGCATAGCTTATGCCATGTTTAATCTTTACCTTAAAGACACTCTACTCTTGCTCTATATGAGCTCTCAAAATCTACCACTTCACTTTTTACTCCTTTAAAAAATCACCACCTTTGTTAACATTCACCCTCGGCTTCTGTCTAATACACAAATAATCAAACACTTTTACAGTAGATCATTCTCATTTTCTGCGATCAGAACTATCATCTACAAAAATAATTGTATTCAACAATCATCTACATAACAGTAACTAGGAAGCTTTCACACCATTCAATAGCTTCCCACCCACACCTTCAATCCATCCCACATTGCTGTCCAATAAATTCTGTCATTCACTTTCTCGAGGTCCATGAATGCAGCGTAAACTTTCTCCCCTTTCGTTTGCATTTTCTCCGTTGCAATCCTGAGTGAAAAAAATCTGATCCACACACACATCCCTCCCTAACTTTTCAAAAACTTCCCTGCTTTTCACTAATAATACTCTGTGGTATGATTATATATGTATATGATTGCCACATTAGTTTCTGCTGCTTTTCCTTTTGTATATTGGGATAAGGATGGCCTTTGTCCAGTCACCGAGTACTCTCCCCCCTTCCCATGCAGTTTCTCCACCATACTATATTGCCACAAGTACTCATTATTATCATTATAGTAATTATTATTGCCTTATATTATTTTATTGAAAATATTGTCGTAACTATTGTCATAATATTAATCTACCACCATCACGACCATCAATGACAATCAGAAGAGGGTACAAATTACAGGTAATCATTTTACTTGAGTTTTTTAATGTTTTATTGAAAATTCATCTAAACAACATTTGCATTTCATTTGTCGCTACAACGTGCACAATGTCCACTCATAATCCAAAGTGACTGAACATCAACACAAGCCATGGATTGTGAAAGTTTTAGAACATGTTGCACTACATGTTAGCACCTCCTTAAAGGAACTCCATTTCTCTTTCAATGCCAACAAATTTCAGTTGTTCTGTAGGTCCATATCTGTAAGTAGAAAAATATTATCATTATACCCAGAAAATGTGTACATTTGCCATGTTTTGTCTACAAAGTGCTACCCATGGAAGCATTAACATAGCTAAATTTCAGAGGAACATGTCACACGGAGCCAAATTTGGTCCCCTGCAACTTCCTCTTCAATCAATCAATCATTGATACGCTGAGGGGCATACGCCGAGGGGCGTGTCGCCTCGCCCACCCTACAACGCCACGCGCGTGTCCCCATGCAAGCTCCCTTCCCATACCAAGCAACCCTCGACAGGAAACATCAACTTGCCCCAGCCACGAGCCTTGTGGGCACCCCCTTGGCCTCCTCCACGCCAGATTATCTCTTACAGACATAACCCAGTGAGAAGGATCGGTTTCAGGGTAGCGTGCCACACAATAGGCCTTGATTCAGTCTCAGTGCAATCGCTGATTTGACACTTAATCATCCCAGCGATACCCCATGATTCTGGGAAGACAGTTATTACCAAAGGTATTGCTTCGCCTCTTCAAATCGCTATTTAGTGTCCATGTCTCACGACCAAAGAGTAAGACTTGAAGATCCGGATCTTTGTCCTTCTGCACAGGAACCGACAGCACCAAATACTCGTGCTGAGCGAGTCCATAACAACGTGGGCCATGCCAATAAGCCCTAAGATGCCTACGTGACCCGCCATAATTATGGACTGCGATACCAAGGTATGTAAAACTTTTCAATGTCCTCGCCGCACGCATGAACAGACTGTACTGTTTCATCTAGTAAGCCTGGACCTTGGTCTTTAGCCAGGAGACCTTTCCCAAGTCCCAAAGGCTTTGCCTCCTCGTGCAGCGCCTCAAGAGCCATTACCTGGACCTTGCAAAGATTACTGATAATCGGCAAAAACAAGATCAGTGATCTTGGTATTGCCAAGGGATGTTCCACAATCACTTTGATCTACAACTTTGCCCAATACCCATGAATCATTTTCAAGTGTTGAAAAGTGATAGGGCAAGGATGCACCCTTGCCTCACTCCTGTATTCACAGAAAATAGCTGGATACACCTGCCCCACACTTCACAGCACTCTCAGTCCCAGAGTACAAACCAGTCATCAAACCAAGTCCTTGCAGGAATCCCACAAAGTCGCAGAAGATCCCAGAGTGACTCACGACTGAGTCAAAACGCCTTCTTGAGATCAACATAGGCTGCAAGCATCCCCTGTCGAAACTCACGTCGGAGTTCCACCAGGACATGAAGCGCTAGGATACGGTGCTTTGTTGACTTACCAGGCGTGAACCCAGACTGCTGAGGTCTCTGATGCTTCAACAGATGACTGCGGATCAGTGTCAGCAACAGATGGGCAAGCACCTTGCCTGGCATGCTGAGCAGTGTTAATACCGCGGTAGTTGTTGCAGTCCTGACAGTCCCCTTTCCCTTTAGTGATGACCAGCCCCCTTTTCCAGTCAGGAGGAATGGTACCTGATTGCCAAACAGCAGTCAGGACAGCATGCAACCCGCAGATCATGGCCTCACTCCCAGCTTTGAGGAGCTCTGCACTGATATTATAAACACCAGCTACCTTTCAATCCCTCAACTTTGCTACAGCCTCTCTGACTTCATCAAGAGAGTGTGTGGTTTTGTCAATGGGAGGATCGGCATCCACTGCCCGTAATCCAGTGGTGCGAAGCTGCCCAATTGGAGGGTCCACCGTGGACAATTACCCAAAGTATTCAGCCCAACGAGCCATCTGCTCATCCATGTCCGACATGAGGCGCCCATCTGCTGCTCGGATAGCACTCGCCCAAGATGGTGACTTGGAACTGAGCTTCTTCAGCGCTCGGTAGGCGGGTCAAAGGCCATTAGCATTCAAATCACAGGCGTCACTATAAAAATCCTGCCTGCGCCACCACGGGCGAGGGTCAACCATCACAGCCCTCAAGTGAACCTCCAGGGCCTACCATCCGAGCCTTAGAAGTCATTGCCTATATCTTATTTATATCTATATATAAGGGCCCTCTACATTCTCTGCGAGACTCCTGACATACCTCTCCCTGTCTCTCTCCAGGAGGGTTCTAGTCCTGCGTAAGACAGAGCCCTGTGCTGGTCCTGGTTCTCAGCAAGCCTGGCAGCGCGACTCTGCTCGATACTCTCCAGCGTCTCCGCGACAAAACCACGCCTTGACCTTGGGCGCTCCCCATTACACTCCTTGGCGGCCTGGAGAGTTTCATGTTTGAAGGTATCCCACAGTTCTACAGGGCCCTCGAGGGCACCGAGCACATCAAACCGATTTGAGACTGCATACTCATGGGCACATGTCAAGTCCTTCAGCTTCTCAAGATGAAACACAGTATGGTTATCTATTGAGATTCTTCTGGACTTGACATGCAGCTGAAGTGTAGCAACAACAAGTCTGTGATCAGCATGCAAAGAACTCAGCACCCCAGTAAAGGGTGGGTGCGGAAGGATGATTTCCCCATGATGAAATTTCAGCTCAGAGTTCATCCTTTTGACAGTGTGGAGAAGATCCAGTGCACATCACAGATGGTACTTGACACGCTTAAGAATAAAACTAACGGGGAGCATTACCATTGTAGCAGGAGCGGTGTATCTCTACACAAGGTGATTACTTAGAGGGGATGGCGTCCAAAGGTATCAGGTACGTTGTTTGCTTTTTAAAGGTTTAGTCTCAGAACTTCTGATCGCACCTTTTATGTGTGCTTATATGCCTGCACATAGGCCCCTATCACATGCATCAACTTTTTGCTGTGCCATAACAGCGTGGCACCGTGCTCATAAATAACCTTGGGTATTTATGGATACTTTCACACACTTCAACCATGGCAGAATTGCATATACAGCCGCCCCGGTCATCACGGGGACCTTTTCAAAAAGACGTGGTGCTGAGTGAGCCCTGTACGGCACTAAACGTAGATTGCACTGTACGGACATGTTCAGGCAGATTGACTTTTTGCCGTCACTGTCTCATTGCAATACGCCAATGTCAATGGCACTGTGCTCCAGCATTCACTTTACATCAAGACAATTGAAGGCAATTTTTTTTGCTTCAACTCTCTGTAACTCCCTTAGTTTTTTTTTTTGCTCATGTTGAATTTTCAATCACTGTTTTTAAATTGGCACACATTTCCGATTCTTTTGGTATGTAGCATGTAAAGTAGCACATGTATGTAGCATATAGCATGTATGTAGCACAAAAGTAAAACTACTGCAAACTGGCTCACTTTCAATACCAAACTGGTATCTTTTGGAGGCCACGTGCTCACCCATCATGGGACCAGTTTGCAGTAGTTTTACTTTCTTGGCTACTTTTGTCCACCTACTTTCCTTTTCGGTACATGCTACATACCAAAAGAATCGGAAATGTGTGCCAATTTCGAAACTGATTGAAAATTCAACACAAGCAAAACTAAGGGAGTTACAGCGAGTTGAAGCAAAAAAAGAGACAATATGTTTATACACCATTTGATTTGCCTTCAATAATCTTGATATAGGTGTAGTCTTACTGTAATAAATTTATGCTCATGATATGCAGCAACATATCAAAACACGATGGTAGGCTCAGTTTTTCTAAATATCATCTGGGAGCTCGGTAATATCGGGTAAGAGTACATTTCAATGCACTGAAAACCTGAAAAAATTAGTTTGACCACCAAGTGCATAATGGTGTTTAAAGTAAGCTTTACCTCGGTAGTAAACGTTGGTGTCTGACTGTTGTTGACTTACAGCCTCACCCAGGATATGGAAAACTAATTTTGTGGGCAGATCTTTGGTTTGTAATTTGGATTTAGGGGCGTTTGCATTGTTCGCAGTCTTGCATTAATTGAGGTGAAGTTCAGTATGCAACCCATGCGAATTTCGGTACTCCAGTATAACCCTTTTAGAATATGGAAATTAGTTTCTACTTAACTGCCTGATCAGCTATTACCAGGAAACACCACTACCAAACCAATTGAGAATCATTTCATACCTGTAATCAAAGAAGAGTTCCTCTCCTGATTGAATGGGTCTCTTGGCAAATATTCCAATGCGATGGTCACCATTCACCATCATAACTTTGGCGTAGCAGTTGGGGTTTATGGAATGGTTAGCAAACCGAATTTTATTTCCTTTTCGAGTTGCATCCACAACAAAGTCTGGAATGGAAACACTTTGTTAATATTTGAACAATATATAACTATAACTATATATATATACGTATAGCTATATATAAAAACTTACTACTCCCACACTTATGTTGGACAATTGTAAAAAGAACATTTTAAGAGCTAAAAAGCAAAAATAACCAGACTATTGATTCTCCTAAGTTAACACAAGCATGGCGACATTCTTGCTTGGAGGTGATTTTTCTAAATTTCAAAGGGTTAGTAAAAAATGAATTAACTTCATTACTATTTTGCAGTGACTACAGATAGATTACTTTTGCTGCTAAATGCAAGAATGGGACAACTGTGCCAGTGAAGTTCTTGCATCACTACAAAACTAGCGACGAATGACACCTACAAGACTGACGCCCATCAAGGTTCAAGGCACACAAGTCATCCACAGGCGGCTTCACACCTTTGTTCCTTCAAACTGTTTGCAATAAGAATTTAAATTTAAAATTTGCAATTTGTAGGAAAGGCCATTTGCAGTAGCAGCTTGATTGTAAAGAACCCCCTTGCACAAAGACAAACTTTCAATGTTCAGCTGATCCAACCAATGATGACGTGAACACAAAAGGAACGCTGTCCACTGCAACAATGATTGGTCCAAAAGTGACTGACTGACAGAAAGAGCTGCTTCCACCAGCCCAGTACCAGGCACAAAATGAAAGACAAAAAGACTACGACGCGTCATTACAAACCATATCAGTTTGCCAAAACTAACATTTTGGATGCATTTGCCTCAAGTGACATATTGTAGGATCAATCATAATGTAAATATTGTGAGTTAATAAAAAAACATGATTATGAGTGTGTGTGTGATAATGCAGAACTTTTGAAAAATGGAACCAAATGATGAGGACAGATATTTTGAGTCCATCATGGAACTAGTGAATGGCAGGCAGATCCAAAGTGAAAACTCAAGAGATCATTGTACACAGCGCGCCAAAGCATTGTTCGCGACATCATAACACAGCGCTTCCATACGGGAATTCAGAAAATGTACTCTATGGCAGCCTACTGACTTCCGAGAGATATATCTTACAAACAGCATTTAAGGTGGCCATCAAGGTTGAGGAAAGTTCAAAGTCATTATACGCAATTTTATTCCTTCCTTCATAATTTGAAGAGCGCATACTTGACTTTTTGACATAAGGTGGCTAGAAAATCCTCAGGGCAAATTAAAGTTTTGATCTTCGCAGGCTGTCGAGGCCGTGCAAGAAATCATCCCCCATTTATGTCACAAACTTTGTACATACATGTGGATATTTCTCCACTGGCCCTCTGCCCTTGTGCCAGAGATTAATAACTTAATATTTTGCTCCTTTGTTAGGTGCATTTTGCACTTTATGACAATAGGTATAGCTATATCCTCGCCTGGCTTCAAATTCTGGGGAAGGCTGTCGCCACCCGCGTGCACCCCGAAACTCTCCACCCACTTATGCACACATCTCTTCGTAACATCCACAATCCTTGATATTTCTTCCACTGGCCTCTCTGCCTTGTGTAGAGATACAATAACTTTAATTTGCTCCTTTGTTAGGTCTTTCTTGCCACTCATTATGCAAATAATGATAGCTATACCAATGCGCGTCTGTTCAAATTACTCGCGGGAAGGAAGGCGATACTTTTTTAAATGCTTCGTTTATAATTGACAAGTGGCATCTGAACATTCCTCAACAGTCTTGATGGACTGCCCGTGCCTTAAACAAGCTGCCATATGTAAGATATGAAGTCTCTCGGAAGTCAGTAGGCTGCCATAGAGTACATTTTCTGAATTCCCGTATGGAAGCGCTGTGTTATGATGTCGCGAACAATGCTTTGGCGCGCTGTGTATATGACGCGAGGACAGTGACAAAAGGCAAACAATACTTTGAGGTGGCAAAAAAGTTCCAACACAGCAAGTGAGATCTGGACACGGAGCACAAACCTATGTTTAAGTAAGGATCAAAAACTTGGAAATGAGCAACTGTAAATTGTGCTAGGAAACACAATTTCATGCTTAGCAAGAGTATTTAGCCACATTTAGTGAGTCCTTGGTGCCTAACCTAGTACAACTCACCATTGTTGAGGTTGAACAAGAAGGAGCACATGTACTTGTCATACACTTTACCACGACGATCAGCCTCGTCCTGGGAGATTATTTCACCACAATACTCTGATATGAATTCATTCTTCTGAGCAGAACCCTTCAGATAAATACCCCAGCCCGCCACGTCAGAGGGAGCCATGAGGAGGTGCTTATCTGTGGGAACATGACAATAATTAGTTATGGCTGATAACAAATATTTTACCTATTCCAACCTCTTCACGTTTACAATTCTGTCCCACAATCCCAGTTTTTCCATCCCCTAAACCACACACACATAGCTATAACAGAGATCTTTCACATAACAAAATCAATATATACGAAACTCCTAGAAATATTTTTTTTACAAAAATCTGAATTTTACCAAAATTAGATTTGACAAGTGATGAGATTTTACAATTTAATCTTATAACTAAAAAGTATTACATTTGATAATAATAATAATGATAATGATAATCTGAGAGTTTTGACATGGTCTGTAAAAAAAAAAAAAAAAGTCATAATATTATTATGGCTTCAGAGCCCAGACTTGTGCGTCCTGGAGTCCCTGAACTCCCTCCACACAAGCCGTTATCTTTTCTGCCATAGACCAACTTTGTTTACGTTATAAAAACACAAATAAACATTAATATGAGGCTTAAAATAGTTATACAAATTATTTGCTTCTTCATCTGACTACTTGACTGAATTCCTGTCACTTAACAGTATGTAGTAATGCTGCAGTGGCCAGGGCAAATTTCATTTTTCCCTTTTTTTTTTAAATTCAAGGCTGATGTAAATTACTAAATTATAAAAATTAGAGAGGTAAATCAATGAGAATTGAACACGCCTAGTAACTGATACCCATAATCCAACATGGCACAAGTATTCATTATAAAGACACGGAAACATGAAGTCTTAAGGATAGACCTGAGTCCTGAGGCACCTCACTAACAGGATGGATGGCCACTGAGCGTGCTGCTGAAGGCGCCGTCAACTAACAAGCTGACACAGGTAAACTTGTAACCTGATTTACATGAACGATGATATGACTATTGATTCACTCAGAAATGTTAACCACTTAGAATACTTTTTGCTCAAGTTACCTAATTATCAATTCAGTTTGGACAAATAAAACTTCAGTAAACTAACCATGATGCAACTTACGTAATCCTCTCTGAACTGAAACATTCTTGCAAGAAATTTTGTTGATGGAGAATTCATGTGCGCCACAGGTGACGCAGAGGTCGGGATCGCACTCCCGCACCGCCAGGAAGCACGGACACTGCTTGGTGTTGCAGGAAGCCTTGCAGCGACAGCCGGGAAAGCGATTCTGACCTGATGACGGATTATAAGCAAAATTAATGATCCATCTCATAACACCATGTATTATGTATTGAATACCATGTACTATGCCCACGTTTGAGTGGACTCGAGTTTTAGAGCATGAAATGTCTTCTGAATTTCTATTCAAAATACTGTTTATTTTCTGTAATATAAGATCCATGATATGGCGTGATTATTCTGATACTGTTGAAAATCTAAAGACTTATCATGAGCCATCACATCTGGAAGTGATCAGCTGATCGCTAGGCTCTCCTGTCTCTTGTCTTGTGGGAAATTCAGTTAAACAGAATCTGTGAGGATAAACATGATAAACATGCATCCAGCAATAATTCATAAAACACATCTAGGTGCCCATGAGATCAACCAACATTTGTAGTACATTAAGGTGTGTTTGTGTAAAGAGAAGACCCCAAGGAAGAAAATAAGTACGTATTGGGGGTCGGTGAACTTAACGAAGAATGGAGGTTGTTGGGGTGAAGGGAACGAGAAGAGCGGAGTAAGGCAGCAGGCAGTGTGTGGAGGGAGGTGGACGAGAAGTGGAATGCATTTTGGCATGGAGTTGTTGGGTCTTGGGTCCACAAAGGAAGTCTGTGGTGTTACAAAGTTAAGCGGTGGAGGGCAAAGAAAAGGCAGTGAATGTGGAGGTGAAACTGCTTGTCAAGGCGAGGGAGATAAAACCTACATACAGTTGGTATTTCTAAATGAGTAACAATCTGAAGCAGCGGTTTGGGGTGTTCCTATCCAAGTATATAGTAATACACAAGGGTTTATCACAGATATCTGAATGCACATTTTGACTGATAGGCTGAAAACTTAGAACTCATATGCCCACTCAAAACATATTTCCAATCCTTTTGACTTACTAATCCATGAAAACACTCAGATTCCTTTGAAGAAAATTACTGATTTCAAACTATCAACTTATTTCTAATTAAAGAAACATCTTTGATTTCAATTATATTTCTTAGCTTAGTTATCTTGAGATCAATAAATAATTGAACTTCCTTTTACTTCAATTTTGTGAAATGTTCAGCCTGTTAAAATTGCAGAAACGTAATGAACCATAGGATCATGTACTTAAAAAGAAATAATAATAATAATAATAGTAATGGCTAGAAAATATACTTACAATCAGGGCTGCAGTTGCAAAACTTTTCACAGAAGTTCTGAGTCATAACGCAAGCACAGTTTTGGTCACAGGGCAGGTTAGGGTGGTCACACGGGGAATAGTTGTACACGTGGTTGCTTGATGAGTCTTTCTTCAGCTGTCATGGGCAAAAATACAAAACATAATAAAAAACCATGTAACAATAATACATTGGTAAACCAAACTTAAGAGAATATTTTTACTACATGGAATTATCATTAGCAATGCATGTAAAGGCTGCCGCCACTGAAGGAACTAATAAGCAGGGAAAGGGACGGGCCAGGGACACAGGCATACATAAAACTGCCTCTTCAATACATGATTTCAATCATAAGAAAGAAAAAAAACTGTACCTGAATTTTTCTACAATGCATGGACCAAAGACGATGTTTTTTCTTCTTTTTGCGTGGCGGTGTGTTGTCCTTGATGCTGGCGTCTGCTGGAAGTTCTGTGGCCTCTTTTTGTGCAAAGTAGTATACCTGAAGCAACCAGATTTTTCAATGAATTAATATTATAAATATCAGATATAGACTATAGGCATGGGTTTAGTTAAAAGATTGTCATCTATGTCAAGGAAATTACCTAGCATGTAGAAGAGATTGGGAATTATGATTCATTGGAAACATTTGTCAGACATGTTGTCTTACGATGAAAATGTTTCCAAGGCTTTGGGTGAAAATAAATAATTGCATTTCTCATAAGCAAGTGCTGATGCCTGGCCACACTGTAAGCCTGAGATCAGCAGGTGTGCCAAAGGAGACATGCTCAGCATCACGGCAAGAATTGCTAAACTTTATAATAAAAAAATACAAATCTTACAAAAACTGATACATTTTACACGACAAATGTTAGAAAATTTATATAAAGAAAATAATCACAGTGATAATTTACAAAACTTCTGCAATATTATAAAAAAAATAGTGTAGTATAAACAATGGTATACACAAAGGAACCCTGAATATTTGTAAATATGTTATTGCTTCGAAAGTTAGTACTTTCTATAAATGAGCATTACATAGAAGCATGAGCACATATTGAGGAATACTTCACTAAGCTTACCTGCTGACAAGTTTTGGTGAGAATGGCTTGGGCGATGGCACAGTAGTTGTTGAAGAACACCTTGTGCAGCACTCTGAACATGGACGCCTCGGAGCCCAGCCAGGTGCCCAGGTTACAGGGATCCGTGGTGTCCATCAACTTCTCCACCAGGCTGTCGGGACTCACAGGCTTGGTGTACACATACTTGTTGTTTGTGCGCACCATGTCACTGTCTGCACCATTCAGGCGTTTATTATGTAC
This sequence comes from Chionoecetes opilio, assembly GCA_016584305.1. Classification (NCBI taxonomy): domain Eukaryota; kingdom Metazoa; phylum Arthropoda; class Malacostraca; order Decapoda; family Majidae; genus Chionoecetes; species Chionoecetes opilio. The sequence continues at coordinate 507,034 of JACEEZ010005761.1, read as the reverse complement.
ACCTCCCAAGGCGCCATTGCCATTCACAAGAACAGAGGTCTTGCATTCAAAATCAACACCTGAAATATATGACAAATTACAAATTACAATGGTACAAGACATAAAGGTCATGTAACTGAAACATGTATACATGAAACCATAGTTGCGAAGTAAATCTTTTAAAGTTCGAAATCCATGACTTGATATTTGCATGATCAAAATAATTATTTACATGATAGCGTCTTTTCAATCTTACGATTGTTCATCCGCATGCTGTCGTTGCTGTCCTCCGAGCTGGCCTCGTTGCCCGAGTCAACGGAAGCGTGCTTGCGAATCTTGCGCGGCTTACCCTCGTTGGAAGACTCATTTTCATTCAGTTTCTCTGATGATAAGGATGAGGCAGCAAATGCCATCTTTTCCTTAGCCTCGGGCTGTTGGGACAAGAAATAAAAGTTATGTTATAAAGGTTATGATACAAATTTTAATCATTGGTTATTAAGCAGATACCTTCATTAGTAGTAAAGTTCATTTGAAAAAAAAAAAAAAAAAAAAAAAAAAAAAAAAAAAAAAAAAAAAAAAGATATCTATATTTTTTCCCAGACGATTCTTGAACATGGAGCGGCGGTATCTGACATAGGAGCAACACTAAAAAATCCGATGTAATGTAAAGGCAATTGGGCACCCTATCTTAAAACAATACTATGAAATCCCTAATATAGGCTTCTTAAACTTTTCATAAAATAACACTACCACACACACTCATTATCAAAGACTAATGTAATTGACAGTGCTCCTAACAGACGATTACAAATCAATAAGGATAGCGCTGGTGCAACGCAGCCACACACAAATGAAGTTTATAGTTTGAGTTGTATCTGATAAGTTAATCTAAATACAGTCTAGCAGGTAAACCAGAACTTGTTTGCCACACAGATGAATATTAGTTAAATAAATGATGCAGATATAACACAGCTATGTCTGAACAAAACGTTTGGTGGGTGAGGAGCCTATACTCGGGACGAACACTCGGGTCAGGCTCACGACTGACTCCCTAACACCTATTTGCACCCCTGCCTGGATGCAACACTGATGGCAGACAATACAGATAAAAAGGTAAGCTAGTATTCATTAAAACAACATCCAATGGTTCACAACAATCAACTCACCAAGTGTAAATAGCAGAAGGGAGAGCACGGTTCAGAGAGTGGCCTCAGGTCTGGACTCTTCCGCTTGCCACCGTGCGGACGAGGATGCGATGTGGCTAACCCTATCAAAGAACACAAAGCATGAGAGCTGGCAACCAAAGAAAAATCCATATAAGAATCACAATCCATTATCAACCACCCTTTTCAAATGTGCTTACCATTAGTATTGATTTCACTATTCTTATCTACTGATGCAAGACCTACATTGGACACGTATAACAAACTTTTCAATAAAATCACAGCTACAAACACTTGATTAAAGCACAAAACAGTTTCCTCATCCTCGGCACTAATCTGACTCATAGAGATGGTTCTTCAGAAATAAAATTTTCCTGCATTGCTGAAAGTGCAAAATTTAACACATAAAGCAATATAACGGAATCCTTTAAATATCAACTTCATATCAATATATACAGTTATCTTCTCACAAGTATTAAACTAGACATCCATTGGTTCGTGGAGACAAATTTATGTCTACTTCACTTCACATATAAAAATTTTCTTGTCACATAATACTGCAAATACTAAATTTGTAAATTACGTACATTAATTATAACACAATAAAACCCCAACACTGCTAATCCTCCCGGTCAACCTTGATGATCAACAGGTAACCAAACGTTAGCCACCCATAAGTAAGCATTTTAAACACCGTGACACACAATCACCTGTACACTGCCTCACCCTGCACCACTATCAATAAATAGTTATGTTTACAATGAGTAGATTAAAGGCATCTAAAGGTGCAACCATCCGCCCTAATACACGCTCTTGCTGCAGTTTATGCAGCTCTAAAGTTTCTCTAATTTTCGCCAAGAGTTCCTTAAGTTTCAAGCTTGTTTGGAATTCAAGAAACCTGTGAAATGTTAAGTTTGTGGCAGCAATTAGAAAAACACTTGTTTGCTGACATGTATGTGTAGGAACACAAATTATATTTTTGTCCATAACTTTGAGATGAGAGATGTTGAAGTATGACCACGTGGTTGCATGCAGGACGGCAGGAAGGAGGGTCACGAGGAGGAAGGGCAGAGAACAGGCACACAGGGAACGAGATGCCATTGATGACATGACAAGTCAGGACTAAATGATTTACATACAAAATATACATAAAATGATACTTCAGTGATTGGAAGGGATACCGCACAGTAATTTCCACGAGAAAACATTGAAATGTGCCCCTGTTTGCCATTCTTATTTAAAGTGTCTGTGGATGAAGGCCAAGGTGCCACAACTTTTTCAACGACAAATATTTTGATGGTGGGAAAAATAATTTGATAGATAAAGATCCTCATGCTTTGAAAGCAGATCACTTGTGGTGGGAAATGTTGACCAGAAAGACAGATGGTTTCCCAGTGACAACAGGTAGACAGCCTATGATTGGCTGGACTCGTCCTCCACCACAACCACAGGTGGTGGTAAGCCACATTCCACTCATAAGAGTTGGATGGGTCACTACCCTTGGTGGCAAGCTTGGGGGTGTGGCGAGACATTAATAGTTATGGCAAATCTTTCGCAAGTTAGCTTCTCTTGCAATCAAGGTGCTGCTGTCCTTGTAACTAAAAACTTGTTAGAAAAAAACAGGTGAAAGATGGAACCTTTGTCGAACACAGTGACAATAACTTATAGCGTATTATGCATAGTATCCCTGTTCACTATAACCTCAGTCCAAAAGTCTTAAGTGCACAGCCGTGCAGGCATTAATCTGTACTCTGCGTGAGTTGGCTTTATGGTGCTTCCAGATGGCCACCACACAGACAGCATCAGGCAAATATAATTGAAAAGTATGGGTGCTTGTGTGATTGCATCCCATAACTGACTTGCATATAAAAGAAAAATGAGTATTCCCGATGAGAGAAAATTCCCTTTTCTAAAGTGAGTTACAATGTTGCCAGTACAATCCCACCATTTGCCACTGCACATAACTCTTCGCTACCATACCTGTGAATTAGTGGCAGCACTGCCATAATGTTAGGTATAATTCCTTACTTTCTTGCTCATTTTATGCATAGATCTGCATTACAGTGTAAACACAGCATGAGTGTTAAGTGCTCATGCATGACAAAGTGTACATGCACTTCAGACAGTGTTAAAACCAGTTCAGTGTTAATGAGGCTCATCAGAAAAGGGCACATCATAGTCTTATATATATTCGGTTAATCCGACAAATGAGCAAGTGATCAGTCAAGTAAAGCTATTTCCCTACATAGAAAAATTGGTTGGGATTCTAAAATCATGTTAGGGTTAAATGTTCATAACATCATCTTGTCAGCTGCTGAAAGATTGCAAGTTAATTGCAGGTAATGCTAAAGGGGGCCTTCATATATATTTTTTTAAATCCTAAATTTGAAAAAAACCTGAATTATTCCCGAATAATTGTAATACCTTCAGTATCAGCATCTTATCGCAAATCAGGTAATGCTTTCTTGCAAATCTATGCATTCCAGTTTAAGAAAATGTCTTCACTGCGGCACCTCATGTGTTGAGAAACCAAGACTTGGCTCAAGACAGGTACAGGGTAGCTTAGGAGTCACAGATTCTGCTGAACTAATGAAGAAGTTTTGTCTTTCTTGTACAACCCTCTCACTGAATAGATCTAAATCACTTTTAGCAAGTTGCGCCTACATTTCCATTACCTCATTTACCAAATCAGATCAGATCAGTTTCAGTATAGGCAAAAGCATAAAAGCAGCTAAATATTAATGTCATAATATATCGCTACCATTGAGCAGCCTTGTCATTACCTCACAGCACTCCCACGGACACCTGACCTGCACTGGGAAGGGTTAGGCCAAAGAAGACTTACAACAATGACATCAACAGATCAACATCAAATAATCATAAATGGCATTTTCATGCCACCTCACCATAAAACCTTGAGTTATCATACATCATGAATGTCATCTGGGCCTTTCATCACAAAGACATCTGAAGAACACATCATGCAAACCAACAAAAAACACCATAACTTTTGTGTTACTTTTGTTTGTTCAAGAAGAGGAGAGACAGGTGTCCATCTGCCTCTAAATTGTCTCTAACTATTGGTCTCAATTTCTAAGTAATTTCAAATAAGGAGCTAGCAATTGTATGTCGAGGAGTAATTAACATGCGACTTTTCCAGTGAGTACTCGTACAAAACCTGTCATTGACATGGCTATATGTGAAGTGTCTGTCCTGAAGTGATGTGGTCTCTTTTCTGTTGGTCATGATATACTTCCTAGGAATCAGATTTCTAGGTGTCATGAACATTTCAGACAGCACATTTCTGGCACGTCATATCATGCCAAAATGATGATGTCCACATCATTTTCAGCACAACCTCTGCAGGAAAAGCAGTACAAGTAGAGATATCCTGAGTGTATCAGCTGCCTAAATCTTTTGAGTAGCTACATGATATGGAGCATGGCAATGATTTGTCATCCTGCCCCATACATAGGAGGATCTCTTCATTGATATTCATTTTGTAAACATTCTGCACGCTCTAAGCCTTTCACTAACCTGGATGAGGAGATCCTAGATACCTTCCTGCATCATTCCTAACACTGGGTTTAATCTCACCAAGCAGACCACACAAAAAAACCTTACTTGCAGATGCCCTGTCTAGCCTGTTATGTAAAGCAGGAGCATAACTGTTGTTGCATACAAGCTATTATGACTATACGTATCTGTAAAACAAAACCTATCCAGATTATTAGATATTTCAGAAAAGTCTCCATCAAATACATATCTGAACCCTGTTTCAAGGTACATGAAGACAATGTTAGCAGGGCAGTATATAGAGCCACATAATCAACTATTCCTTTCATGATATGAGCTTTTATCACACCAGATGATTAAATAAGATTATTAATCAAAATCATTTGGCAATGCAGCATGACCTTAAGTACACAATAGTATATTTCCACAATGCTAAGGGCGTGGCTTGGGCGCTGCCCCCCAGCAGGAGAGCTAGCAAGGTCGCCTCAAGACGCTCGGGGAAGACTCGCTTTCCCTTACCTGGGGCGTCTGTGCTTCCCTTGGTGGCTGTAGGGAAGATGACACAGTCAGACTGCAGGTTCTTTATCCACAGCATCAATATTACAAAGTGGTGATTTCATCGTTCACGTCTTGCAATCAATCATTCCGGATGCTTGGGCTATCCAAGAGTCCTACACTGGGCATCAATTTTTCTCTGATCATCCATCACATGGGAGCTTTTACTTACAATTTTAGTGATCTTCTCATTGTATATCTGATTGTATTTCTTCCAATCATTGCCGAGGTTTGTGTTTTGAATAAACCGATTTTGATATTTCACTTACTCCTGGAAAGCCCTCACAATTCAATGGTACTTTCCAATACATGATAATCATATTCTATGATAATTAGAAAATTTTTCTGTCTTGATGATGCAAAATACATATTTTCCATCATATTGCAGAATTTAATGGAAAGTAACATGCTAAAAAAGCTAGCAGTCTTTCTGTCATTTGCCATTAAACATTTATACAAAAGATATAGTAAGAAAAATATATATACTATATAAATGCACATCTATATACGTATAAAACCATCTCAGATCAAGTGCATATTGTAGCGTACGATATTAAGTTTGCTCATATATGAAGAATAAATTAATAAATGTAAAAGGAAAAAGGGTATGACCTTTGCATGTTGCAACAGGCTGGCAGAACATGTTCAGGTCACGCAAGGGAAGCATGAATTCATCAGCAAGATGGGGGGGAAAAAAGAAGTAAAATGGAGATAGAGATAGATTGAGAGAAATTATATATATGTAAGGTTAAATATAATACAATGCTCAATAAAATAATGTGCACTCTCAACCTCTCCACCAAGTTGAAAAAATTAAAGAAATACTGTAAATGGCGGCGTATAAGTCGACCCCAAGATTATTAGCTCCAGATTACGGGTTAGGCCTATACTTGCCTTATAAGTCGGCCATAAAAAAACGGTAGGCTACTGGTAGGCCTAAGCTTGAACGTGGTATACGGTACGGTTACGGTAACCTGTCGCAAAAACAAATAACACCACACCACTTATATGAAGATATGAATCTTTAATATAGGTCCGCCTCTTGTATTCACTTGAAAAACACCAGTCCCCTGATAGTACCGCTACATACTGTATATTATAGTAAAACAAGGTAAAACCTAGGACTGGACTGCACTTACCGGTGCCCTCCGCCATTTGCATTCGCCAGTGTTTACAATCTGTGGGTGGAACTGCCGCTAAACGTCTCCTCCAGTTGTCGCTGTTGCTCTGGAAGTGGCGCATATTGTAGTTGTCTGACTGGAGTTACGGTAAGTGGTGTACAGCGATTGTTAGTACTGTAGTGCTGATCCACTTGTTTACCACTCGGTGGTAAAGGTTCGCATTTTATCCTTGCCGTATAAGTCGACCTCTAGTTATGGAGAAATTTTTTCAGGCTCAAAGAGTCGACTTGTACACCCCCATTTACGGTTATAATAATAATATTATTATTATTAATAATAATAATAATAATATTATTATTATTATTAATAATAATAATAATATATTATTATTAATAATAATAATATTATTATAATAATAATAATAATATTATTAATAATAATAATAATATTATTATTATTAATAATAATATTATTATTATTAATAATATATTATTATTATTAATAATAATATTATTATTATTAAATAATATTATTATTAATATTATTATTAATAATAATATTATTATTAATATTATTATTAATAATAATATTATTAATAATAATAATAATATTATTACTATTAATAATATATAAAAACTGACAATGCATTACACTTAATTATAATTCTTCATGGGTTATCCGTGGTTTTTCTTTACCGCCTTAAGGGTGCGGCCTGCACTGGGAGCGCGAAAGCGAGAATTTTTACAACACTACAACTAATGGGGGTGGCCGTACTGACGGTGAGCTGATGATGGTGAGACTGAGCCAGGAGGCTGCCGAACCAGGAAAGTTGGCAATTAACTTTCTCGAGTGAGTTTGCAAGGTCGGTGCAAGTGAAACCACAACATGCGTCTGTAATATTTGCTATAGCTCACCCCATACACTACACAGGCCATTTGGGTTTACCCCATTAGATTTAGCAGTGATTGCAAAACTTGAAACTATTAGAGATACGGAAGATACCTAATTTAAATTCAAGCCGACGCTGCCTTCCCCTCACAGATTCAGACACAGTGAAAAAGATCTTGGAGTGAGGGTGAGCCCAGACCTCCGACCTAGGAAACAATGTATTGAGGCTAGAAATAGAGCTAATAGAGTGTTAGGATTAATTACCGGAAGTGTTCAAAGTAGAAGTGCGGAAGTTATTCTAAAGCTTTATCTGGCTCTAGTCAGGCCTCACCTAGACTGTGCAGTTCAGTTTTGGTCTCCATATTACAGGATGGATATAGCCTTGTTAGAAACAGTGCAGAGAAGGATGACCAAAATGATACAAGGGATGCGTAACTTTAGTTATGAGAGGAGATTGAAGTTATTAAAGTTACACTCACTCGAGAGATGCAGAGTAAGGGGCGATCTGATAGAAGTTTTTAAGTGGATAAAGGGATTTAATAAAGGAGAGGTAGGAAAAGTTCTTACGGCTTTTAACCAGGGTAGAACAAGAAGTAACGGATTCAAGCTGGAAAAGCGTAGATTTAAAAAAGAAATAGGGAAAAACTGGTTCACAAATAGGGTGGTGAATGAATGGAATGGATTCGGTAGACAGATAGTTAGTGCTGAGTCATTAGGGAGCTTTAAAGAGGGGCTGGATAGGTTCATGGATGGGGATGAAAGGTGGATGTAGGTAGTGTTAGGTGACAGGAACTACCACGTGTAGGCCTCGCAGCTTCTTGTAGCTTCTTTATTTTCTTATGTTCTTATACCGTGACGCCATGTAGGGTTCCCATTATTCTGACTTAAAATATTTCACCCTCAGAAGCACCATAATTTTGTTGTCAAAATAATGCGCACTCACAGTTGAATGTACACACAATTTTGAGGAGCACTGTATGTTACGGCTTGCAAGGGAAGTTATATACGTCGCAGCTAAAAACATTTCGGATATATAAGGTATGCACTTGATACATTGATGGCAATATAATTCAAACCAAATTTTTTTTACAATTTTGCATGGTACACTATTACTGCCATAATTATTTACATCATAACTTAAATTTTTAGTTAATTTCCCCTTAAACTGGTACTTCCTGCATTCCAAAACGTTATACAATTCAATCATGCAGTGTCTAAAAATTAAAAACCACTTATGCCTTGCATTCCAATCAAGTTCAAAATTTTCTAATAAGAACTCAGGACTTTTCTCAATTTGCTTAAGATAACAAACTGAATTACCACAGTACCCAAACTATGTAATTTGGAATAACTTATACCTAGTCATCAAAAACAAATAATAGTGAAACTTACGGTGCAGGAAGCAGTCGTACTTGAAGCAGCGTCTGCAGAAGAGTGTGTGGAAGGAGTGCATGGTCTGCTCCTGGGGCACATTCTCGGCGCTGGGGCCGTCAATGTTGGGGGTGCACTCGGGGGGCAGGGCGGTGGGGTCTGTCAGCTCTATGTATCTGTAGCAACAAAACACTAAGACATCATACAGCAAAATCAAATACATATATGCAGCACAGTCAAACCAAATAGTGTATCATGACATTTGGCCCCAAAAAATAACAAACGTAACATATATGTAAGTCATCACCAGCAACTTGATCCACATATAAATAAACTACCTTACTGGAAGTTCACGGCAGAACAAGGGCCTCTCCCTCCCTACTCCATGAACCCCAGTGCTGTGCCATTCCCTACCAAGCTGTGTTTACCACCACTCCTCACTCGGTCTCTACACTCCCTCTGACTATCCTATCTTGCACGGGCTGTCCCTTCAGATGGGTGGTGGTTCTCAGTTTTCTCCCGATGCCTCACAGCTCATGCGCGGCTTCTACACTATGCCTCTAGTGTTCCCTCGGGGCAAAACAAGCAGCAGTGCCTGGCAACCCATCATTGATGCTTTCTTACATATCCACCCACTGCCTCAGTTGTCATCCGTGCTTTGTGGTGGAGGGTTGTGGAACTCTCAGATCCAATGAGAGGATGCTATGAAGCTTACTGAACAATATCAAAAACATCCATGCCTTTGTCAAATTCAGAATTAGTTTTATAAAGAAAGAGCAGAAATAGTCATATTTTCTGTAGAACATCAAGATGATGGCTTCTACTTCTTATTATATCAAACTGATATGGATTGGTGAAGATACTACTCAAAATGTCAAATTTACTGTATCTTGCAAAGTAAGAAAAAACATTAAAAAAGGTCCATATTAACTCCAAAAATAAAACACTTCTGCATTGGGCCAAGAGCTCAAAAAAATTCATGTAAATCTGTCCATAAAAATTTGCGTAATCCTCTGAACAAAGACACAAACCAACCAACCTAACCGATTACATGACCTCCTTGGCAAAGGTAATAAGGAAACTGTATTAAATTAGAGGAAAAAGACCTACTTTTCTTTGAGTTCCTCTGGCGTGCCCTTGTCGGGGAACAGCGCCGACACGGCCTGGAAGATGGCAACACACGGGAAGTCTCGGGATCCCGAATGGCTGGAACCTTCCCAATCCTCCTCCTGAAAAATTAATAACTATTATTAATATTCATGTTGGTTTATGTGCCAGCCCACAGTATGGGAGAAGGCCTTGGCTAGGAAAATATAATATTATATAAATATACATATACACATAGTGATGATTTCATTCAATATTTTTCTCGCCCACCAAGTGTTTGACATGGAATTGTTCACTTATGACAAACTTAGTCAAGAAGAGTTCCAAGTTGCCCGTAACTCTAGATTACATAAACAATATACTAGATTTATTCCAGTAGTCATAGTGTAATACAAAACAAATTGAAACATTGCAAAACCTATTTCAGGTTTTTCAGAAGTTTGAAAAAGACAAAGATGCATAAACCTACGTAAATGTGGATCTTTTTAATTCGTATTTTGTAAAATTTACCAATTAGTTTATTTTTCAGTGTTAAATCATTCTATCCAAAAATATGCTACAATTAACACAAGAACTTAATATTCATATTTCACAAAAGCAATTAACCCTTTGAGCCCCAGAACGTAATTTCCATTGTAATTTGGGTACCATTAGACATATTTTTGTGTGAATATAAGCAATATTTTATAGCTATGACCTGATTAGTATGCTTGTCTACTAACTAATTTGGTATATTCAGTTACTTTTCGTAATCTAATATCTCGACAACATACATTTTTTTATAGCAAAGGAAAGATCTGGGCGTGAAGGGGTTAAGTTTTCTAATGAAGCAAATTACACAAAAAAGCATAAATCTGACAAAAGCAAAATCATACATTTACAAAATAGTACACAATATTTTTCACACATACAGTACACACTACTTTCACACCAATCCTCAGCTTACCTCTTACTGTAACTGGCAGTGAAAAGTGTGGGCGTATCTGTTACAAAGTGGGCCTATGTATACTGCACTACTATCTATACCCTACCCTGTGCCAGTATATGTATGTTTTACTTAAAAGAGTATCTTGCTTTCATTTTTGCATCCCTCAGATCTCTCCCATACTCAGGCTAAAACAAAATGGAGATCTTGCCTCTCTATTAGGAATGATCTCCTCTTCCTCCTCCTCCGGCTCCTCTTCCTCCTGCTCCTTTTCCTCTTCTTCCTCTTCTTCTTCCTCATCATCTTCCTTGTCTTTGGTCTTTGGTTCTTTTTTAACTGCTACTTTCTTTTCTGTTTTATCTTTGGTAGCCTCCTTCATCTACAAAAGACAAATCAAATAATTAATAAATTAAACTAAAAATATTAATCACATGAATCATATCTTATATAATGCCGCCTCCGTGGTGCAGTGGCTAGCGTGTCTAGCTGCGAATCCGGCCCGAATGCGGCCCTGGTTCGAATCCGGCCCAGGAGAGTCGGCGGCCAGCCAACCCAGCTATTCATGCTTCCTTTCGGGATTGGTCGATAAATGGGTACTTGGGGAAACCTTGGCAAATATATACAAGATATTTTGTGTAGAAGTTGCAATGGTATATCTAATTATTTTCATTATTGAGGGCCATTGAAGCAGAAAAAAAATGGAAGGACATTTTACCTGGTACTGCTGAACGAGGGTGTCCACAAGCTCAACAAATATTTCGTCGTCGATGAAGCCGGTCTCTCTGTCTCCGTGAACCTTGCCGTCATAGTTACGGATCAGCTCCTCAATAAACTTTCCGTCCTGATCCAACACCTCGTCCCCCATGTACGGGATGTTGTGAAGAACTGTTTCATCCTCAACCTGAATAAATAGTCATTTTTATTAATTGACAAATCTTTTTCCAACAAATATCATTATTTTCAATATCATCATGAACTACATCCTCAGATCTAGACAATGAAAAAGAAAAACGTTCAGTTGTTGATACAGATGTACACTAATACCAGTAAGTAAACAAGTTTTTGATAAAGTTTATCAAAACACATGTCTTATTAATATATTTCACAACCCATCTGTCCCCATCCCCATCCCTTGGTTCCCTTCAGGCAAGAAGACACGCAGGGAACATGCAGGTTTTCTGGGACCCATTCAAAAGACAGACAGCTTACCATAAAGTTCTGTTGTAGAGGTGCCCATGTGTACATGGTGGGAATAGGATTGACAGCATTGATGGTCTTGATGGGTATGGAGAGAGGCTCGCTGCATGAAGAAGTCACATGTGTGCGCCGCATCACAGCCTGGTGTGCCGGGGCCTCCACGGAACACACCCACACGGGGCCCATCCCCATCACTGTCTGGTCCTCTTGTTCAAGCAACTCTGAAAAAAACATGTTTTACAAACATGATTAGTGATACAATGCCTTGCACATGTTCCTAGATAGATCCTTCACATATCACAGATCTTCACACCTCAGCCCTGAGCTAATTTTTTGTTCACTACAACAGTATGATTTTCTACATACGTATATACAAATGTATATTCAACTAAATTATCATTCGTATCTATAATTTTCATGATCATGCCTAAACACTGCTCTTAATGCAGACCATAGAGTACTATACTATGTACAGATATATAAAAAAACGTATATAAGTGGACAGAAAGAGGTGTTTTGCATGCATGCAAGGCACCAGGATGTGATGGCTCTTGGTGAAACTCACCCAAAAGGCAGGTGTGAGGAAGAGCTTGGTGTGTTCAAAGAGGCATAAAATGTTAGGGTTTTTTGAGGTAACTCGACACTTTTTTTTTTCTAAACATATCAGTTATTTGGTTACCCCCCCAAAAAATATTTTCAAAAAAGTAAGTCTGACAATATTGCTAATTGAGGCAGATTTAAAGCATGTAGATAACATGGGCATAAAAATAACGAAAGAAGAAAGCAAGAGAAGCAACATTGCAGCGGTGATTTAAAGATTGAAGAGTCAGTCAGAGGAGGGGAGTTGATAAGACGAAAAGCTTTTGACTCAACCCTGTTTAGGAGAGCTGTATGAGTGGACCCCCCCAAACATGTGAGGCATACTCCATACATGGGCGGATAAGGCCCCTGTACAGAGCAAGCAACTGGGAGGGAGAGAAAAATGGACGCAGACACCACAGGACACCTACCTTCTTAGAAGCTGTATTATTAGCAAGAGAAGAGCAGAAATTTCTAGTTCAATTTATAAGTAAAAGATGTTCATTGTAGAAGGAGACAGTTGAATGTCGTTGAAGAAGAGGGGATAGTTGTCTGGAAGGTTTTGTCGAGTAGATATGTGAAGAAATTGGTTTTTGAGGCATTGAACAAAACAAGGTTTGCTTTGCCCCAATCAGAAATTATAGAGATAAGAAGTTAGGCGCTCTGTGACATCTTTCCGTGAATCACTTAGTTCCTGTTGAATTTACCGTGATATGCATTGAATAACAAGGAACTGTGTCTGATAGTATTGTTAGTAATATCTTTGTTAATTATGGAAGAGAAATGTCTCACTGCCAGCCTTAATATTTACGTTTTCTGTTTAATTTCTGCTTCAGTATAGTGGAAATTATATTAACTTCTGATGTTAATTTTTTTCCCACTGACTGACAATGCATTCACACAACACACCACAACATATATAACAAACCAGTCCACAGTTTTATCACTAAATTATCAACCAATACTTCTTTTTTTACCAAATTCTACTTTTAATCTTGTAACAACAAACGGTATAATTTCGGTATTGAGCACAACTGTCTGCTATTAGATTATTAGCTATTACATCCGTCTGTCTGCTGTACACTATTGTTTTCTGGTGTTTACTCAATATTGCACTCACTTTTGGCGGAAATCAACGTATTTCATGTACTGCATCAACTCTCCCTCCTGTTTCAAAAACTAGTTATTTCACCAAGAATCGGTTTGGTTAGGTCAGACGTGGGGTTTGATATAGTAACAGATGATATCAAGAAAGAAAACAAATCATTAATACTATGGCAGTGCGAAGCTGAGCGGGATCTTTGCAGGACGCGCCGGGAAGGAGGCTGCCCATGAACGAAAATTCCCCCACAAGCTTCCCGCGGCACTCGCTTCCCCCATCCCGCCGGGCAGCACCAACACTCTTGATTGTTAAGCAGGTCTGGGCCACCCGCCTGTTTGTGATGCTACTACACACAGCGGCCTGACTACCGTACCTCAAGGCGGCCAGCCAGGCGGGAATAAGGGCTAGGGAATGCTGGTATTAGCGCACCAGCGAGGCGTGGCTTTCAATGTGTGTAATGGTTGCTAGGGACTGAGGAGCGCATCAGCTGCAGGCAAGGACAGACAGACAGACAGACAAGGAGGCAGGCAGACATTCACTCACCGTTCAGTTTGCCTCGGTTGTGGTTCCATGCCGCCTTGATCTCGTCGGCACGTTTAAACCTCTTGAGTGATCGCAGTCTGGTGTATTCAGATCTGACTCTCTTCTTCCACTCGGCCAGCACCTTGCCCCGCGGCCCCACCATTGTCCTGGCTACACCTGGTACACCACCACACAACACACCACACTGACGCCGCCGCTACACCACACCGCCACACACGCCACACATAGATCACTGCAGGCCTGGTGGTGTTCAGTGTTACCGCCACAGCTTGGTATACACGCACACGGCCGTTATAATGCCCCTTGAGCGGTCATCCTGCTTCCCCGCGTCCTGCTGTGCCCGCCATGACACTCACACTGGTTGCCTTTACATGTACGATAATTACTGTATTTATTATTATTATTTTCTGATCAGCTGATTAATATGTCTCAATCTAACTTTTAAACCCGTTTTTATATTTCTTCTTGATTGAAATAGTAATGAATAT